>CM065803.1:206145000-206745000 GCA_033398695.1 Orobanche coerulescens
AATGTAATGTGTTGTTTTGATGTCTAGCCTGGTGGATCCTCACGGAGAGGGTCTGCGGTGTTTAATATTCCCGGTTTGATCTGGGGGTGTTACAGGCACGAGTGTCACAGTTCCCAAGATTATTTATCCACACTGAATCGGTCCCACTCCGTACAGTACAACTCAGATAAAATAATGCAAAGAATCATAGCGAAATTCTAGGATATTACATGTCTACCCACTTAAATAAGTTTCGTCCTCGAAACTCAACACCTGTCATATCAATATCTCAATCCCGATATATCTCAAAATCATACACCATGCTCAAATAGTCATCATCAAACCGAATAACTGAAAGAACATACTTACAAGTCCGTGAAGTCGATGATCTCCCGTGATACTAGCATACGACCCCATACAAAGTCTCAACACAATAACATCACACTGGCATTGCAAATATAGCAATTTGAAAATATTTCAAAAAATTTGGAATCTCCAAAAATCAATTTGACTTGAAAGTCGGAAAATTATTTTCAGAAGTCACGCTACTACCGCATCGGTAGAGCCACATAACACACATGCCCGGGTTTTACGAAACCCAAGCTCCGATACCATCTTCTGTAACACCCCCAAAACCGACCGGGAATATTACAGTGTCGTGGGCCCCATCTTCTGTAACACCCCCTAAAATCATTTTCGCAAACGTTTAAAAATACCAAAAGGCCAATGACGGTAGTGTTTTAAATACTCAAATATTTTTCAAAACGTTGTTCCTAATTACCGTCCGAAAATACCGTTTGAAAGCACAAGGCAAAGACGCCAAATGGGCATTTAGAAAGTAAACACAAATTGGAAAAATACTGAAAGCCATTATAAAATTTCACACACAGCGAATAGAGAAATAATTAAATACATTTGCAGCGGAATTATAAAAACTAGAAGGAACACTCGAATCCCAATAACCACGCCATAGCCAGTATAACCGGAAAGCTCATTCCTTCACGACCGCTACTAGCTCGAACTCTGAGTACCTAAAAGATAAAGTCCACGACGGGGTCAGCCATAATACTCAACAATGGTAACGATCACATCACATAAACAATTACATATCAATGTAATTTACAGAGTAAGAACATTTCCCACGTAATCTTACCAACCAATCGCAATCCATATCAAATCAATTCTTACCATAATCCACGTCTCGCGTTCTTAAATGATGAATGAATTCAAAAGTAACCATCTGTACTGTATCCGAAACGATACCAAGATTCTCAAACATAAACATATCCCCAATATAGAATAATCTGGCCAAGTATGACTCTGTCCGCTGGATCGCACAATCGGATCCCAATCCTGATAAAACCGATATCACATTGCACATTTGTAAACCAATTATCCCGAGACAATGGCAAGTCCCGGATATCAATGCAAAACATGAATGTTCACACAATCAATAATGATAAACAACCAATGCATCAAAACGGAATATCAATGATATGATAACTCCACACAAGATCGACAAAGGATCAACCATGAATGAGAATACCATGATGTGGTAACTCCAACAAGATCAATGAAGGGTCAACCACCGGGAATGCCAACAATACGGTAACTCCAACGAGATCAATAAAGGATCGACAACCAGAAATACCAACGGTACGATAAACTCTAATAAGATCAATAAAGGGTCAACAACCGAGAATACAGACGACACAGTAAACTCTAACAAGATCAATAAGGACCAACAACTGGGAATACCAACGATACGGTAAACTCCAACAAGAGCAATAAGGGATCAACAACCGAGAATACCGACGACACGGCAAACTCCAATAGGGATAATAAGGGATCAACAACCGAGAATACCGACGACATGGCAAACTCCAATAACATCAATCAAGGACTAATAGCCGAGAATACCAACGGTGAGACAACTCCCAAACAGAATCAATAAGGATCAATAACGAACGAGATTACCAATGACAGGGTGAACTCCAAACGAGATTAATAAAGGATCGATATCAAATGAGTTGACCATCGATATGGTAACTCCGAACGATATTAGTAAAAGCTCAATGGTGACAGATAAACGAGAGAATAAAATCGTCGACCATATACGGATCATATATACGGGATTACAAAGACAACCCGAATTCCGAACAAATACGATTATACATGGACTGTAAACGACCAATCAATAAGACTCAAGATGGACATCACGATACGCCCGATCCAGACAGGTGTCCGTGTACAAGCCAGCCACGGGTATTGATCAATACACGTCTGGTCTCGTACCTAATCAGCCTCACGAAGTACGTCTCATGTGCACGGTTCAATATGAGGTCGAAAACAACATATGCTACACATGCCCGTCCCGAAAATCCTACACATGAACGATAAGAACGTATCTGACTCCAGATATGCCACCATACAACATGACAATAAATCTCGAAGAAACGCATATCCAACAAGGATCAGAAGATTTTCCAAGAAGGCAACAATAACTCGATCATGAAATACCGACACGACCACAATGTCATATTCCGTCAGACAACAGTTCACAGCATGCTCAACAATGCGTATGACAATAGCACACAAACTCCCAAGACAGCAGCTAAGGGTCACGGAAGCATCTACTCGGGAATACTCCGGACAATATCACATAAACTCCCAAGGCAGCAGCCAAGGGTCACGGAAGCATCTACTCAGGAATACTCCGGACATAGGTGCCATTTAGGTCTTATCCCCTAACACATCGGCCCAACAGATTACAGCTCAAAGAAAGAGCACATCACAAAACATAACAAACGATGGTGCACACTCACCACATGAAATATCAACACACACATGCAATAATGCAACATGATGATTATCATAATCTAGCAATATTAATTTACATCGAGCTGGAGACGCTAACCTTTCCACGATCAACATCCCTGAACGAATACACGGTTATTCGAATAATTCAAAATGAAGTACAGTCCATAATTAATACCAAACCACCACCTCGAGTTTAATGTCGACATGATAACTAACCTTGATATCTAATCTCTCACACAATAGACCAAATATAATTCACCTCTCTGTTTCCACTAGACATCTTTAAAATCATATACATTATGATTTACCTTAGTCCAAGCATAATATACATACCACCATCCCGACAATTCATATTTCATGATACCATTGTTGTATGAATCATAAATGAAATGAAAACGAAATTATTTATTAAACATTATGAACTGTGCAAAAGCATAACTTGCCTTGATACCGATACGATGAAGTTGTTACCAATCCCGTCGTCTTCATTTACAAGCTCTGCAGCCCCACCAAGAGCACTCTACGAATTCTTCGGCCTCAACCGCAACACAACAGTCGTAACCCACGATCAAACATATCAACCTATTGAAGTAATCAATCAACAACACTCCGATAACATTCAATAACCGATATGACCAACCAAATCAAACTCGACGGTTCAATGACATCTCGATCATACGAAACCAAACCATTACAATTCTTACAAGTTCAAGATTCACAAAAACAACACCGTAATCATCATTACACGAAGAAGAACGTCAACTACAATGTCAAAATCCGAATTGAAGAGAGGAGTTATGCGACATACTTCTTAGAAGATGAAATACACAAGTAAACATTTCCCTTGATTAACACGGTGCGAAGAAATCGACGAAAGGAAAGAGTCCCGATCCAACCTCCTTCAAAAGTTCGTTCCTAAATCACAATGATATCAATTCAATCACAATTCTACGAAAACACATAGAATTTCCCAAGTTCTACCCATTGAAGCATTTTATCGGACACTTTGAGGGCATAGTCCAATTTAATCGATTAACGGAGAAATTCTGGAATTTGTTCCACAAAACTTCAAGAGTAATGAATGATTCCGAGATTACAACAAAGTTCCATCAATAATCTGAATTAAAACGAAAGAAATTATCCCAAACATCATGAAGCCTCAAAAATTCCCAAAACCAAGAGTTCAAGTGTTCTTATCTTCGATCTGGGCAAAAGATGATATTAGGCATGAATCAAACTTCCAAAATATGTTGCTCCATGATGTTCTCAATCAAATCCATCAATTTTTGTTGAAGAAATTGTGAAGAAACGAAGAAAAAAGATGAAAATGCCAAGTGACCCGGTTCAGGCCTTAAATAGGCGAGACCTGTCGGTACCTTACGGCCGTAACCAGCCATGGATTACGGCCGTAACCGGTCATGGCTACCCCGCCTGTCCAATTTGGCCGATACCCTAACGGTCGTTACCGGCACCACCTTACGTACGTAATAGGCCTTTACGGCCGTACCCGGCTGTAATACCCGAGATTTCTGACTTGTATTTGGAATTTGTGATATTGTAATCGTTGTACTTGATCTGAGTATTATTCTCCGTATTTCATAATCCGATGTTGTCGAGCGTATGATTTCATGTATGTGATTTACAAATTGTAATTCTGCGCATATAGCGCACGCAATCGGCTATGTGTAGCGTACGCTAACATAGACTCAATAGCGCACGCTACAAAGGATTATTAGCGCACGCTATGTGTGGTCAAATTGATTGAGACGTGCGGTAGGTGAGATCTGGCCGGGGGACCCCTGTCGAATCGTGTCGGAATGAACCTGGACGGCTTTTGGGAAAAAGCCAAGTCAACGCCTTAGCGCACGCTACAGGTATATGCATAGCGCACGCTAAGTGCTCTATACAGTTAAGTCAGTGAGCCGTTAGCGCACGCTACGAGCAGGGTCTAGCGCGCGCTAATAGCCATTTCTTATAAATAGGACAACATTCTATTCGTGATTTCAGTTCTTTCTTCTCCCATTACCCGAATTCTTACACTTAGAACATAACTTCCTTCATCCTAAACACTTCATATCAACACCCTAGCTCGTGATTGAAGATCGTACATCGTTGGAGATTGGTGTTCTAGCCTTCGGTGTTGGATTGTTTCGATTTCCTCCGTGTTCTTCACTACTTTGAGGTAGGTGATTCTTCACCGATGTTAGTAATGTTCTTAAGGACGTTTGATCATGTTTTGATAGCCAGTTATTTCGTTTATAATCGGTCATCATGTGTTAGAAAGATATTTTCGACGTTTCGACACTTATTCATCGTATAATCCATTGAACCTTTTAGTATGTGGATTCCTAAGCATGTTATGTATCTTCAAAACCAATCGACCAGTATATGAATATTACCTAGTTCGTATGTTTTACGTAAGGAATCATATGTTTTGGGACTTGGAATAATCGGAACTTGGAATATTTCTTGAAGATCGAAGATAAATTATGATGTTGAGATGATTATCCGTATATTTGTACCTCATGATCATGGAACTTCCACAAACCTTATTAGCATGACATGCTTGAGGATGACTTGTTGTATCACCATAGAATTCATGAGTTCATCACCTTTCAATCCAGTTTACATTAGCGATATTACGCCATGCAAGGTTAGCGACGCGCTAACACTTGTAAATTAACGTGCCCTATCGGGGTTGATTAACGCGCGCGATAAATGCGTAACGTGCGTTACGATGTCAGCCGAGTCAACTGTCAGTCTGTGGCTAGCGTACGCTAGGCTTATACGATAGCGTACGCTAACAGGCAGGCTTAGCGCACGTTACGTAGGATACGTAGCGCACGCTAAGCAGTCCAGGCAGATTGTTTATTTTGAACTTTTGGGCCGTAGAACGAATTGCTAGGCCATCGTTCGACTTGAGATGATTTGTATATCATTCCTTTTGTTAAGGTTCGAGCTTGTTATGTTGATCGAAGGAGGCGGCCTTCGAGTGTGTTGAGATCATCGAGGTGTTTCGTCCTTGCCATTTTCGAGGCAAGTATCATATGTCGAGTTCGATTTATATTGAAACCTTGATCATGCTTGTGGTTTTGTTCATATCGTTGAATATGAGATGTATTTCTGAAAATTCTCGTGATATTCGTTGTTATTTGTTCGTATTGATGAACATATTGAAATGCATATGTGTATGCATAGTTGATTGATTCATGGTATAAATGATCCGAGGGGATCATGAGGATTTATGCTGAGGGCGCTGGATCGAACGTCCACCATGCGTTGGTCCGACGGGATCATCATGGGGATCTATGCTGAGGGCGCTGGATCGTTGGACGGGTTTTCCACCATGCGTTGGTCCGACGGGATCATCATGGGGATCTATACCAAGGGCGCTGGATCGCTGGATTACCCTGTATTGTGTTGATGGAATCGTGAGGATTCGCATCGTTGGATTCCGGTGGCGGAAGTCCGTTTTGCATGTTTTATGATGCATTGATGATTTATTGTATGATGATACTTGTACTAACATTGTTGTGCTAAACCCTTCGGGGGTGGACATTGTTTTGATGTTCATGTAGCCGAGGAGCGGGGAGGCAACCACAGTACCGACAGGACGATGAAATGGCTCAGTGATGTGGTTGATGTTATTGTTATTGTGATTTGTATTCTTGGTTCGTTTAGTACTCGAGTACGTCTGTTTTAATAAGGTCATTTCGATATGGTTGTATAAGTTAATTCATTTGATCGGTTGAATCAATTCTGTATTTGAACTTCAGTTGTTCGATTGGATTATTTTTACACTTATTTTAAAATTAGCCTTGTAAATCCTTATCTAAAGGGTTTACGGCGCTGTAATTATTCCGAATATCTCGGGGTGTTATAGAATATGGTATCAGAGCTAAGATTCATGGATATCTTGGCAGTCGGGTTAGTTGGGTCTGTTTACGTTATTTGATTATTGGTCGTACGTAACATCACTGCTGAGCCAGCATCGTCGTGTGGACCGTGGTTGTAAGTTTCCTAATCTCGAATACTACCGTTTTATTTAATTCATGTCTTGTAAACATTGATGGATGTACTTTGAGAAAGTTTGCCCTGGATATTGAGTATTTATGTTTACAGTATGTTGAGAGGAGGTCGTGGACGCGGACGCGGACGTGGAAATGCGAGGCAAGAAGAGTCGGTATCTACCCCAGAGATAACCGCTAGTCGAACGGATTCCCATTCCGGGGACGGCGAGGATCGGCAAATAATGATGCAGATCCTAACGTGCGGGAGTGCTTGGCAGTGGTTGCCCAGATAAACCGGTTTGCTCAAGTTGTGGATCGCATGCGAGGCAGCGATGGGACAAAGCGGCATAACGTGGAAAATCGAGGAGATAGATGGCTTACCGAAGTGATTAAATTGCACCCTCCGAAATTTGACGGTTCTGCCGAGACGCTTTCTTGGGATCACTGGCTGAAGGAATTAGAGAAGATTTTTGCGGGGATTAACTGTCCCGACGATAGGAAGGTTCCGGTCGCCCAGTATCTTCGGCGAGGAGGCTTTACCGGTGGGAGGCCATTCGACCAGGAGGAGCACAATGTTGGTGGACGGAATTCAAATTGATGATGGAGGCGCAGGATTGTCCTCGCTTGATTAGAGAAGCCCGAGTTCGGGAGTTTTTCTCACCACAAAATTCGGAAGCATCTGTGACGGACGTGATTAAGACTTTTAATCACCAACTGACTTATGTGCGCCACTTGGTCAGGACCGAGGCGGAGAAGATTTTCCATTTTGACATGCGAATGAAGCCGAAAATTCAGCAGTATATGTCCGGATTTGAATGTACCACCTTACGACAGTATCAGGACAAGGCGTTGGCCTATGATATGAAGGAGGCAGCAGTAGAGAAATCGACGGAAGCAAAGAAACAGATGGTGTCTGGCAAATTCACGGAGGATAAGAGTAGCGGGCCTCGCAGGGGTCAGTCCTCTTTTCATTCATCCAGGAGACCTCCGCATCCTTCTCGAGGTGGAAAGAAGTTAGGCGGCACCAAGCTGTTTGAGACACGGGGAAGAAGTGTTATAAGCTGTGGCAAAGCGGGACATGTTCGACGTGATTGTTTCGCGCGCTGCTGTGGAATCAAGCTTTGAGTGTGGACAGGAAGGACATCGCGCAACATTTTGTGGGAATGCGACCCGATCTTTTGGTACTCGCACTCCTGTACCGGTTCCGAAGGACACTAGTGTGAACCAGACGCAGCAGAGTGGATTTCAGCAGCAGAACGTTGGAAAGAGAGAGACATCCAGTGCTGGGTCCGTTCCTCTGCGTATTTACGAGATGAAGAAGAATGATCAAAACACAGCTGTTGCATCAGGTACGATTCAGATCCTTTTGCAACCAGTTAGTGTCTTGTTCGATTCGGGAGCTACGCATTCTTTTATATCTTTGAACTGTGTTAATCGTTTGAAAATCTCGTGCTTGTATAATTGTGAACCTTATGTTGTGGGATTACCGAGCGGAGAGAAAATTGTGGGAACCCTAGAAGCTAGGGATTTTCCAGTGTCTATAGAAGGAAGAGATTGGCCATCGAATCTTATTGTAGTCGACATCTACGGTGACGATTTAATTATCGGAGATGATTGGCTCAACCGTTATGGAGCTGTTCTGAATTACCGAGAGAGAGTCATTTCTATCATTGCTGATGACGGATCTGAACACTTATTCCGAGGATGGAGACCGGGAAGCTCGGGAAAATTGATCAAAGCAATGAAAGCCGTGAAACTACTGAAACAGGGATGTCATGGACTTTGGTGCTATGCCATGAGGAAAGAGGAAGGAGTAGAGCTCTCGTCTATTTCAGTTGTGAATGAGTTCTCAGATGTATTTCCTGACGAACTACCTGGATTACCTCCGCAGAGAGAAGTGGAATTCACTATCGAATTAGAGCCTGGAGCAGCTCCTATTTGCAAAGCACCATACCGCATGGCGCCAACCGAGATGTATGAACTCAAGAAACAACTGGAGGAATTGTTACAGAAGGGTTATATTCAACCAAGCATTTCTCCTTGGGGAGCGCCCGTTCTCTTTGTCCGGAAGAAAGACGGATCCCTCCGACTGTGTATTGATTACAGGGAGCATAATAAGTTGACGATCAAGAATAAGTATCCTATACCTCGGATCGACGACTTGTTTGATCAACTGCAAGGGGCTAGAGTATTCTCGAAGATTGACTTGCAATCAGGATACCACCAGTTGAGGATTAAGGAATCGGATATACCGAAATCTGCTTTCAGATCCCGGTACGGGCATTATGAATTTGTAGTAATGCCATTTGGACTTACCAATGCTCCTGCGGTATTCATGCAACTGATGAATCGGGTATTCTTGGAATACTTGGATAAATTTGTGGTCGTATTCATTGATGACATCTTGATATATTCGAAGGACGTAGGGGAGCATGCCGAGCATTTGCGTGTGGTTTTGAGCACCTTGAGGAAGGAACAGCTGTATGCAAAACTTTCAAAATGCGAGTTCTGGCTTAAGGAAGTAACCTTCCTTGGGCATGTGATATCAGCCGACGGAGTTCAGGTGGACCCGAAGAAAGTCGAAGCAATCTTGGAATGGGAAGCTCCTAAAAACGTGAAAGAAGTCCAAGCTTCTTAGGACTTGCCGGATATTATCGCCGCTTTGTAGAGGGATTTTCCAAAATTGCTCGTCCGCTCACTCATTTATTCTGAGAAAACTCATAAGTTCACGTGGAATGAGAAGTGCCAGTGGTTTTGATCTTAAGAGGAGATGGCGACACCTATATTAGCGCCGAGAGGGCCGATGGATTCATAGTGTCTGACGCTTCAAATTAGGGTTTGGGTTGTGTGTTGATGCGTAGGATAAAGTGATTGCTTATGCTTCTCGGCAATTGAAACCGTCGAGGTTAATTACCCGACTCATGATCCGGAGCTAGCAGTGTGGTCTTTGCCTTGAAAATTTGGCGACATTATTTGTACGGCACTCATTGTCGGATCTTTACAGATCATAAGAGCCTCAAGTACATTTTCATCGAGAAAAGAATTAAACATGAGGCGAGAGAAGGTGGTGGAATTGGTCAAGGATTACGACTTGGAGATTCTCTATCATCCGGGAAAGCGAGACGTAATAGCCGATGCATTGAGCCGAAAACTGTTTCTCTTCGAGTGTTGGAAGCTCTTACGTCCCAAACCAAAGATTCAACGAGAACCGATCCGCGAAGGGATTGAAGTATGGGCACCAGGAATCCAGGCAAGCGTATGTGATGAAACTGACTTCATCACTAGTCGAGGAGATCAAATCTAAGCAGTTGAACGATTCTCTGACCCTTCGATTATGTGATGAAGTAAAGAAAGGAAAAGCCCCAGGATTCGTGATACAAGATGATGGAGTTCTGAGATTTCAGAGTCGACTTTGCGTTCCCGATGATGATGATTTGAGAAGGACTATTCTGAAGAAAGCTCACAGCGCGCCCTATTCTATTCACCGAGGCGTGATAAGATGTATAAGGATTTAAAACAAAACTTCTGGTGGGGGAATATGAAGAAGGACGTAGCAGAGTATGTTTCGAAGTGTTTGACTTGTCAGCAGGTTAAGATTGAACATCAGCGACCTGCCGGAATGTTAAAACCGCTTCCGATCCCTGAGTGAAAGTGGGAGGATATCTCGATGGATTTCATCACTAGTATGCCAAGGACTAGAATGGGAATGAACATGATTTGGGTTGTAGTTGATCGACTAACCAAGTCGGCTCATTTCCTGGGAATTAAAGATACATGGGGACCCGAGAGATTGGCACGAGTATTTATTGCGTAGATAGTCAGATTGCATGGGACGCCGAGGACCATTATTTCGGATCGAGATGGTCGCTTCGTGTCGCACTTCTGGAAAGCAGTTCACAGGGCTTTGGGGACTGAGCTCAACTTTAGCACATCTTATCATCCCCAACGGACGGTCAGTCCGAAAGGACTATTCAAACTGTAGAAGACATGCTTAGAGCCTGTGCTTTGGATTGGTCAACTGATTGGGAAGTTCATTTGCCATTAGTTGAATTCACCTACAATAATAGTTGGCATGCTTCAATTAAGATGGCACCATTTGAAGCTTTGTATGGGAGAAGATGCCGATCACCCCTATGTTGGGATGATTCTTCGGATTTGATCGGGCCGGAACCGGAATTGATTATTCAGACTCAAGAGAAGATAGCTTTGATTCGAGAGAGACTGTTGACTGCCCAGAGTCGACAGAAGTCTTATGCAGATGTACGTCATCGCCCTCTAGAGTTCGACGCTGGGGACCATGTACTATTGAAGGTGTCTCTTACACGAGGGATTTTCCGTTTTGGGAGGAGAAGCAAGCTTAGTCCGAGATATATCGGACCATTCGAGATCCTCGAGAGAGTTGGAGATTTAGCATACAGGTTGGCCTTACCGCCATCGCTGAGTCACGTTCACAATGTGTTTCACGTATCCCAACTGCAGAAGTATGTACCGGACCCCAGTCACATCATTGATTTCGACGAGATCGAGATAGCTAATGATGGCACCTTCGAAGAGAGACCAAACAAGATACTTGAGAGCCGGATCAAACAATTGAGGAATAAACCAATACACTTGGTTAAAGTACAATGGTCACGACATGGAGTCGAAGAGGCCACTTGGGAAACGGAGGACAGTATGAAGACTAGATATCCGGAGTTGTTTTCATCTTAAGTTTCGGGACGAAACTTCTTTTTAGGGAGGAAGGATGTAATACCCGAGATTTCTGACTTGTATTTGGAATTTGTGATATTGTAATCATTGTACTTGATCTGAGTATTATTCTCCGTATTTCATAATCCGATGTTGTCGAGCGTATGATTTCATGTATGTGATTTACAAATTGTAATTCTGCGCATATAGCGCACGCTATCGGCTATGTGTAGCGTACGCTAACATAGACTCAATATCGCACGCTACAAAGGATTATTAGCGCACGCTATGTGTGGTCAAATTGATTGAGACGTGCGGTAGGTGAGATCTGGCCGGGGGACCCCTGTCGGATCGTGTCGGAATGAACCTGGACGGCTTTCGAGAAAATCCAAGTCAACGCCTTAGCGCACGCTACAGGTATATGCGTAGCGCACGCTAAGTGCTGTATACAGTTAAGTCAGTGAGCCGTTAGCGCACGCTACGAGCAGGGTCTAGCGCGCGCTAATAGCCATTTCTTATAAATAGGACAGCATCCTATTCGTGATTTCAGTTCTTTCTTCTCCCATTACCCGAATTCTTACACTTAGAACATAACTTCCTTCATCCTAAACACTTAATATCAACACCCTAGCTCGTGATTGAAGATCGTACATCGTTGGAGATTGGTGTTCAAGCCTTCGGTGTTGGATTGTTTCGATTTCCTCCGTGTTTTTCACTACTTTGAGGTAGGTGATTCTTCACCGATGTTAGTAATGTTCTTAAGGACGTTTGATCATGTTTTGATAGCCAGTTATTTCGTTTATAATCGGTCATCATGTGTTAGAAGGATATTTTCGACGTTTCGACACTTATTCATCGTATAATCCATTGAACCTTTTAGTATGTGGATTCCTAAGCATGTTATGTATCTTCAAAACCAATCGACTAGTATATGAAGATTACCAAGTTCGTATGTTTTACGTAAGGAATCATATGTTTTGGGACTTGGAATAATCGGAACTTGGAATATTTCTTGAAGATCGAAGATAAATTATGATGTTGAGATGATTATCCGTATATTTGTACCTCATGATCATGGAACTTCCACAAACCTTATTAGCATGACATGCTTGAGGATGACTTGTTGTATCACCATAGAATTCATGAGTTCATCACCTTTCAATCCAGTTTTCTGTTAGCAGTATTCTGCCATGCAAGGTTAGCGCACGCTAACACTTGTAAATTAACGTGCGCTATCGGGGTTCAGTTAACGCCGCGATAAATGCGTAACGTGCGTTACGATGTCAGCCGAGTCAACTGTCAGTCCGTGGCTAGCGTACGCTAGGCTTATACGATAGCGTACGCTAACAGGCAGGCTTAGCGCACGTTACGTAGGATACGTAGCGCACGCTAAGCAGTCCAGGCAGATTGTTTATTTTGAACTTTTGGGCCGTAGAACGAATTGTTAGGCCATCGTTCGACTTGAGATGATTTGTATATCATTCCTTTTGTTAAGGTTCGAGCTTGTTACGTTGATCGAAGGAGGCGGCCTTCGAGGGTGTTGAGATCATCGAGGTGTTTCGTCCTTGCCATTTTCGAGGCAAGTATCATATGTCGAGTTCGATTTATATTGAAACCTTGATCATGCTTGTGGTTTTGTTCATATCGTTGAATATGAGATGTATTTCTGAAAATTCTCGTGATATTCGTTGTTATTTGTTCGTATTGATGAACATATTGAAATGCATATGTGTATGCATAGTTGATTGATTCATGGTATAAATGATCCGAGGGGATCATGAGGATCTATGCTGAGGGCGCTGGATCGAATGTCCACCATGCGTTGGTCCGACGGGATCATCATGGGGATCTATGCTGAGGGCGCTGGATCTTTGGACGGGTTTTCCACCATGCGTTGGTCCGACGGGATCATCATGGGGATCTATACCAAGGGCGCTGGATCGCTGGATTACCCTGTATTGTGTTGATGGAATCATGAGGATTCGCATCGTTGGATTCCGGTGGCGGAAGTCCGTTTTGCATGTTTTATGATGCATTGATGATTTATTGTATGATGATACTTGTACTAGCATTGTTTTGCTAACCCCTTCGGGGGTGGACATTGTTTTGATGTTCAGGTAGCCGAGGAGCGGGGAGGCAACCACAGTACCGACAGGACGATGAAATGGCTCAGTGATGTGGTTGATGTTATTGTTATTGTGATTTGTCTTCTTGGTTCGTTTAGTACTCGAGTACGTCTGTTTTAATAAGGTCATTTCGATATGGTTGTATAAGTTAATTCATTTGATCGGTTGAATCAATTTTGTATTTGAACTTCAGTTGTTCGATTGGATTATTTTTACACTTCTTTTAAAATTAGCCTTGTAAATCCTTATCTAAAGGGTTTACGGCGCTGTAATTATTCCGAATATCACGGGGTGTTACACCGGCCACAACCTTAAGGCCGTTATCGGCCAGTCCTTACGCCCAGCGAGTCACTGCCGACCGTGATCGGCCATCCATGCAAGTCACTGCCGACCGTGATTGGCCATCCAGCGAGTCCTCGGCCATGACTCGGCGAGCTGCCTCCTAACGTACGTAACACTTAATCCATTGCGTACGTAATACGTACGTTGACTTGCTACAGTAATATACTCGTATTACGTATGTAATACACCCCATATAGCGTACGTAAATCCATCCATTGACTCACCTGTCCACATCCGCGCCGAAAGCTGCCGACACAGGGCCCCACATGCCGACCACAGCTCGGACCTATCTGATTCCTCTTGTTACGTATGTAATGCCTTATGCATAACGTACGTAAATCGTAGAATTTAGCGTACGTAAGTCTTTAAATCTAGCGTACGTAATGGCCTTCTATACTTGGCCAAAATCCAACTGTTCCTATTCGTCTCGACATACTGGATACGTATACGCACATACTGAATACATATGCTCGTCCCAATATCATTCTCATACGATAGATCTGATGAACGATATCCTCAAATACAAATGTCAACCAAGTACGACAATTTACAAATACTCCTACAGTATATCCAACATCCAAAAACTTAACAAGCATGTAATATCCTAGAATTAAAGTAACCTCGATAGACATGCTAGCACGACTGTCACAGTTCCCAAAATTATTTATCCACACTGAATCGGTCCCACTCCGTACAGTACAACTCAGATAAAATAATGCGAAGAATCATAGCGAAATTCTAGGATATTACATGACTGTACAACTTTTTGAATAACATATATGAATTTATCCAAATCACATTCCCCAGATTCCAGGTGCTTTTTCAGCTTGGCGTGTTGGCTCTTAACTCTATTTGTTGTTGAATTTTCACATTTGACTTGTCTGTAAGTCCACAACGATACAAATCTTTCGGCATACTTTTCCAACCAAACACTATAAAGATAACCCAAAACATCTAAAAGGTGAAGAAAAGTTAAATTTGTATGATGGAATTAATAATAATTGTTAATCAAATGAAGACTTCACGAAATATATGAATAATATCTTGACGTTTGAACAATAATGTTTGAAGTCGGTGTTGGAGATTCGACTAATTTCTTCCACTTTGGATGAAGAAAATCCCAAGTCTTCTATGATTTAATACGCGGCCGGTAATGCTTTGTTATATTATTGAATATATGCCACCTACAAAGTAAATGATTACTTTGTAGAAAAACATCTTCGCACGCTTTCATCAACGCCGATCTCTATCGGTGACGATAACACGAGGGCAAAAAGAATCGTTAATCGTCAATTTCAGACAAGTCAATGCCCACCTATAGTTGCTTGTTTTTTCATTTTGCATGAATGCGAAGGTTATGGAAAATGTCTTATTTGTAGAAGTGACACCGACAATTTCGAGAAAAGGAAGATTATACTTATTTATTTTATATGTAGAATCCATCAACACCACATGTGGAAACGCTTGCCACATCTTTAATGATGTTGGATGAATAAAAAATAACACTTCTAACTCGTTAGTAATCTTGTTTAAACGATACACAAAATCGTACCCTTTTGTTTGCAAAATGTGCATAAGATTCTGTATCGGGGTTTGACCTTCTCGCTAAGATCTCCCAAACTTCTCGAGAAAATTGTATATAGTTCTCAGTGAAGACATGTTATTTTAATTTTGCTCCTTTAGTGTTGACAAAATATCTCACGCTTTCACATTCAGCGCTGTCAAATCTTGCACCAAACGAGATTCTTTATCCGACAATCGCATTGCACATGGATGACCCTTCATATACATTGATGGTTCGTGATTGTGTTCATCATTTACGACCCTTAACGTCCAAACATCATGTGCCTTCAAATACTTTCCTACCAATTCGAATGGACAATTAATTTTTTGTTTCCGCATCTTTATTTGTGGATATACCACCACGATTACAACCAAGTACTATTTTATATATGAAGCCATTAGTTATTGCTTTGGATCGTTTACTGACGATAACGTAACCTTGAGAACGTGCTACATTTTGCATCCAAGTCATTAAATCTTCATGAGATCTAAATACCTAAAAATTGAGAGAGAAAATTTATGTTAAAAAAATCGATAAATACATCAATTAATTAGACACATGTAAATAATAAGATTAGACATTATACTTGGTCGGTAGAAAATTCCGAAATATTCGCCATTTTTTTCTGCAACTTGAATAAGAACAAAAAAATAATAAAAAAACTAATTAAAAATTTAATTAAAAACCTAAAATTTATATAAAAAAACTGATTAAAAATTTAGAGTTTTAGGAGAACAAATTCAGAATATTTTTAGGAGCCCAAGAGGCCAAGCCCAAGTCCAACTCCAAGTCTAGCCCATTTTTCCCATTCAAAAACTAAAACCATAGCTTCTTAAGAGAGCACACACCACACACTTTCTCAACTTCTAACTGATGGGTTTTGCTTCTTCCGCCGCCGCCATCAGATATTCTCTGCCGGACCACCGCAACCACCGAGTCACCGTCGCACAGGACCACCGCAACCACCCAGTCACCGCCGTTCCGGAATATTCTTTCCTATCTCTCTCCCTATAGGAAGGTTTAGGGCGGGGCGGAAGTTGGAGTTGCTTCATTATTATCATGTACAAAATCATGTGGCTTATTATTTTGTGTATATATTTATATTTCTGGTTTTCACTAATAATTAGATGTTGGAAATATTAGATAAAATATAGGAAATGGGCTGTTAGCAGCCCACTTGAAAGGAAATTTTGAGTGGGCTCGACTACGAGTTAAAGTCGGGACTTAGTTGGAATACGTAGTACTCCGTACGAGATTTCCAAAACATGTAAGAACACTCAAAATGATTGAGTTATGAATGAGATATAATGTTCCAAAGTGAACCCTTTAGAAATGGGTTTGGGATGCTATCCCACATTGGAAAAAGAAGGGAGAAATTGTGAGTATATAAGGAGATGTAGACAAAGGCATGTTCAAAAAGTGAGACATGTGTGGATATGTGACTAGGCGCCCCTCGTGCACACACACGCACACACATACGCGTGCCGACGCAGCCGCCGTCCGTCTGTCCGGCCGGTCGGCTCGGCTCAGGTCAGTCTCGGTCGATTTGGGCGAAATATCTCGGCTTCTCGAAGTTATCTTTTTACTGCAATTTTATTCTGTAAAATTATATTTTACTGAAAATTATTCAACAATCTTAAAGCAAATTTCTTTTTGTTTACTTGATTAAAACAGACCTACTTTCGAATAGTTACGCAATACGGATTCTCAAAACCAAACACTGTCTACAGACGTTTCTGGAGGTGCACCTTAGAAAATTGGATCGGGTTCAGCAACTGGAGGTGCGCCTCTGATAATTGGATCGGGTACAGCTTCGATTCCGATTACTAATTCAATTTCGGTTCCGATCAACCATGCGGACAAACCAGAGAAATTCAACAGGCAGAATTTCAAGAGATGGCAGTAGAAGATGATGTTCTATCTGACCACTCTAGGCTTATCTCGATTCCTCAAGGAGGATGCGCTAAAATATGACGAAGACAGTGACCAACAAACTCTGATGGCCATTGATGCTTGGAAAACTTCCGACTATCTGTGTCGGAACTATGTGATGAATAGCCTTGCCGATTCACTGTAGAAGGTGTACAACAGTGCTAATTCAGCAAAGGCATTATGGGACTCACTAGACCACAAGTACAAGGTCGAGGACGCCGGTGCCAAAAAGTGGATTGTTGGACGGTTTCTCGATTACAAGATGATCGACTCCAAGACTGTGGTGAGTCAGGTACAGGAGCTTTAAGTGATCATTCACGAAATCCATGCTGAAGGAATGGTCATTAGCGAATCCTTCCAAGTGACAACTATGATCGAAAAACTGCCCTGACTTGGAAAGCTTCAAGAATTATCTCAAGCACAAGCGCAAGGAGATGAGTATGGAAGATCTGATCGTTAGACTTCACATAGAGGAAGACAACCAAGGATCAGAAAAGAAGGTAAATGTTGCTGTAGCAAAAGCCAATGTTGTAGAAACTGGACAGACATCTAAGAAAGGCAATAATGGAAAGAGAACCAAGCTGGGACCTAAAGGAAGAATTGGGAAAAAGAAGGAAAAATTCCTTGGCAAATGCTACAACTGTGAAAAGATGGGTAATAGGGCGGCTGACTGCAGGCTGCCAAAGAAACCAAAGAAAAAGGAAGGTAATGCAGCACATCTAATTACCGAACAAGTGGAAAATCTTGACTTATGTGCTATGATCTCCGAAATGAACCTAGTTGGCTCAAATCCTAAAGAGTGGTGGATCAATACTGGAGCAACTAGGCATATATGTGCCAACAAGAGTATGTTCTCCTCCTTGGAATAAACGGATGCCAGCGATATGATGCATATGGGAAATTCTGCAACCTCAACTATCTTGGGCGAAAGCACGGTGATTTTGAAGATGATGTCTGGAAAGGAAGTGACTCTTAAACGAGTGTTATATGTGCCCGATATCCGCAAGAACCTTATTTATGGTACCTTGTTGATGAAGCACGGCTTTAGATCAGTTTTCGAGTCCTATAAAGTTATTTTGTCGAAAAATGGTGTGTTTATAGGCAAGGGATATGAATGTAATGGGATAGATAAGCTCAATGTAATGACTATCAAAAATAATGAAATGAAGAATTATTCTGCTTACTTGCTTGAATCTCCTAATTTATGGCATGCTAGATTAGGACATGTTAATTTTAATGTAATGCGTAGTCTAATTGCATTAGATCACATACCAAAGTTTAAAATTGATTTAAACCACAAGTGTTAAACTTGTGTAGAGGCAAAATTAACTCGATCTCCATTCCGGCAAGTGGAAAGAAACACCAAACCTTTAGAATTAATACATAGCGACTTATGTGATTTGAAGTTTGTTCAAACTAGAGGTGGAAATAAATATTTTATTACTTTCGTGGATGATTGTACTAAATATTGCTATGTATACTTGCTTAAAAGCAAATATGAAGCCATAGAGAAATTCGTTCTTTATAAAACGGAAGTTGAGAATCAATTGAATGCTAAGATAAAAATTTTGAGGAGTGACCGTGGAGGTGAATATATGGAACCATTCGGTGAATTTTGCTCGCAACATGGGATTATTCATGAAGTCACTGCCCCGTATGCACCACAGTAAAATGGCGTGGCAGAACGTAAGAATCGCACTCTGAAAGAGATGATGAATGCGATATTACTAAATTCTGGTCTGCCGCAAAATATGTGGGGAGAAGCCATCTTAACGGCAAATTATCTCTTAAACAAGATATGTCGTAAGAACAGGGACAAAACTCCTTATGAATTGTGGAAAGGAGTCAAGCCTTCCTACAATTACATGAAAGTGTCGGGGTGTCTAGCAAAGGTGCTGATACCTACTCCTAAGAAAGTTAAAATAGGCCCAAAAACGGTTGACTGCATTTTCATTGGATATGCACACAACAGCAATGCTTACCGATTCCTTGTGCATGAATCCAAAGTGCCTGAGATTCACAAGAATACGATTATGGAATCAATTAATGTGTCATTCTTTGAGAATATCTTTCTTTGTAAGACTGCAAGTGAACCCCTTATCTCATCCGAACAGACTTCTGAACTAATGGATGAAGATAATGAAGACCAAATAATGGATAATGAGTACGAACCTAGAAGGAGCAAGCGACAAAGGACGGAGAAATCTTACAGACCAGATTTCATCACCTACTTGCTCGAAAAGGATCCTCAGGCTTAGAAAGAAGCTGTAAGCTCGACGGATGGACATTTATGGAAAGAGGCTATCAAATAAGAGATTGATTCTATATTACAGAATCATACTTGGAACTAGTGGAATTAACTCCTAAGTGTAAACCATTAGGAAATAAGTGGATTTTCAAGAAGAAATTGAAAGATAGAGCAGTTGATAAATATAAGGCTAGGCTCGTAGCAAAGGGATATAACCAACGTGAAGGCCTAGACTATTTTGATATTTACTCTCCTGTGACGAGAATAACTTCCATCGGGATGATACTTTCCATCTCAGCATTACGAGGCTTATAAGTTCATCAAATGGATGTTAAGATTGCCTTTCTTAATGGGGACTTAGAAGAGGAAATCTACATGGAACAACTCGAGGGGTTCTCTGCTCCTGGACAAGAAAGGAAAGTCTGCAAGCTGGTAAAATCTTTGTACGGATTGAAGTAGGCACCAAAACAGTGGCATGAAAAATTTGATCATGTCATGATAAGCGGTGGCTTCAAAATTAATGAATCCGACAAATGTGTATATGTGAAAGACACAGAAGATGGCTATGTCATTTTGTGTCTATATGTAGATGACTTGCTCATTACTGGCAGTAATGAAAGAATAATCAAATCAACCAAAGACATGCTGAGGTCGAGATTTGATATGAAGGATATGGGACTCGCATATGTAATTTTAGGGATTAAAATCACACGAACGTCGGAAGGTCTCATGATGAGTCAAGCCCACTATGTGGACAAAATCCTTGAAAGATTTAATAAGGATGACTTTGGCACAGCCAAAACCCCGGTGGATATGACGTTGAGACTATCCAAGAATAAGGGTGAATGAGTATCTCAACTTGAGTACTCACGCATAATAGGAAGTCTGGTGTACTTGATGAGCTGTACAAGACCAGATATAGCCTACTCAGTTAGTAGACTAAGTAGATACACGAGCAACCCCGGAAAGGATCACTGGAAAGCGATCATAAGGGTACTAAGATACTTAAGGGGTACTCGTGAGTATGGGCTGCACTATACCAAATATCCAGCAGTACTTGAAGGATATAGTGATGCAAATTAGATATCTGATATAAAAGACTCCAAGTCTATTAGCGGATATGTATTTACACTAGCCGGTGCAGCAGTGACATGGAAATCTTCGAAACAGACACTTATATCTCGGTCAACGATGGAATCCGAGTTTATAGACTTAGATAAATGTGTAGAAGAGGGAGAATGGCTACACAATTTTCTAGAAGATATTCCAAGATGGGCAAAGCCTGTGACCGCAATATGTATTCATTGCGATAGTCAATCTGCGATTGGCAGGGCACAGAGCGTAATGTACAATGGTAAGTCTCGTTACATAAGGAGGAGACATAATACCATTAGACAATTGATATCAACAGGAGTTATCGCTATTGATTTTGTGTCATCAAAGGATAACATTGCGGATCCGCTAACCAAAGGGTTATCAAGAGACCTTGTTGATAAATCATCAAGAGAAATGGGTCTATTGCCTTGAGCTAATAGTTTTATGGAGGATACCCAACCTAAGCTGACTGGAGATCCCAAGATCTAGGTTCAATGGGACAACCAATCCATAAAACTGGGCACGATCACTGTGGGGGTTACCCCGAACCGATCATTCCTAGGATGAAAACAGTGATACCCGTAGGGAGAGGTTAAGCTTATGCTTTTAATGATTCTTAAGTCTAAAACGTATATTCGGGTGGAGTAAAATACGGGTTTACTCAAAATACTTAAAGAGAATCACCTATGTTAGAGAGAAGAGGGGCCGCTTCAAAAGAGAATTGCTAAGGCACAATTCTTTAGAAACTCTCGCAGAACCATGACGGTGTCCACGGCCAAAATGGGCACAATAATGAGAACAGAACAAATCAGGAAGGGCACTTGTGAAGGATATACGATCACTTACACAAGCGGTCGGACAGTTCAAAGGCATCTAGTCACACTGTCCAGCCACTAAGGAGAATATATCTTTTCGAGGGAAGGTTCAAGGAGCATACTCTACCTATCCTATGCAATGCCTAACCGTAGTAACTATCACAAAGTCAACTCCGTGTCTGACATGTGCTATTGGACCATCAATCTCATTTATTTGAGGGATTGTTAGAAATATTAGATAAAATAGAGGAAATGGGCTGTTTTGAGCAGTCCACTTGAGAGAAAATTTTGAGTGGGCTCGACTACAAGTTAAAGTCGGGACTTAGTTGGAATACGTAGTACTCCGTACGAGGTTTCCAAAACATGTAAGAACACTCAAAATGATTGAGGTATGAATGAGATATAATGTTCCAAAGTGAACCCTTTAGAAATGGGTTTGGGATGCTATCCCACATTGGAAAAAGAAGGGAGAAATTGTGAGTATATAAGGAGATGTGGACAAAGGCATGTTCAAAAAGTGAGACATGTGTGGATAGCGCCCCTCGCGCAAATACACATACACACACGTGTGCGCCGCCACCGCCGCCGCCGTCCGGCCGGCCGCTCGGCCGGCTAGGTTCGGTTCGGTTCGGGTCGGTCTCGGTCGAAGGGCGATTTGGGCGAAATATCTCGGCGTCTCGAAGTTATCTTTTTACTGCAATTTTATTCGGTAAAATTTTATTTTACTGAAAATACCTCAATTAATAAATTCCGAATTTTTCGGATCCGGATAAAATCGAATTAAACAGATCTGGATAAGTATTGAGAAACCAATCCTGATCGGTTTAGAGTTCCTCCAGATACCAATCCTAGTCGGTATAGAGTTCCTCCAGCACAACCTCCTCCAGCCTTCACCTATAAATACCCGGCTTGAGGGGCTCGTTTTTACACACTTAATACGTATGATTTTCGATAGCCTTTACAGTCAGATATTTTTCTTCGTTTTTTTTTTCCTTCTTCGGTCGGTGATAGTATACAGAGTTGTTCTAGTTCGTTGAGGGTGCAGCGCATCATCGATTCACTGCATCGAGCTGTTGTTTTATCCTGGGAGGCAGACGTCATACACCGTGGTGAGGGAGAATTTGCTTTAAGGAGACAAATATTCTAGACTCAACAGCGACACTTTCGATCGCTTACGCAAATGGAATTTTCTTTTTTTTGGCTAACTGATTTTTTGCAGGATTCAGATAAAACATATATTCGATATATATATATATATATATATATATATATATATATATATATATTCTGTTATTTTTCAAATAATCGTTTTTCAAAAATTATTCAACATTAGATTCATTATTATCATTATTATCATGTTTTTCCAGCATTAATATTTGTGGTTTTTATCCTTCGTTTTTTTTTCGTGCCGAGGATTAATTTGATTGTTCGTATTGTGCTTCATTATTGTACTTCTAAGATTTTGATTTTTTAGTTAAAATTTCTTTTGATGTTATAATAGTGATTTGTCACTTATGTATGAATTTTAGTTTTACAACTATGTATGGATTGGAACTTCTTTTTCCGTACCCATGCTGTACCCGTATTTTGAAATTTTGATTTTGCCGTTTTTTGTCCCCGTCCCCGTCTCCGTGCTACCTAGGCTAAATCCTTTGAGATGATCATATAAGCGTTGAAGGTATTTAGCTCTATGTGTGGTTTGCAACCTAATCTTGCAAAGAGCTATGTTTACTATTATGGGGTTAGGGCTTGTTTACTTTTTACTTAATCAGCTTAATGTTTAATCAGATTAATCGTTCAATTATATTTTATTGTTTACTTTCAACTTAATGATTTTAATAATGTCTTTTTCATTAAGCAACTTTTAGGGTGTCCTTACCATTAAGCTAGAAATACTTCCCCAATATACCAAAATTACCCTCTCTAATAATAAAATAATTGAGTATATATAGTATAAATTATCATATAATCTTAATTATAATTGAGTATATAGTATAAATTTAAAATATATATTAATATTATATATTTAAAATTCATAAAATATAAGCTATTTATTGATAAAAAATAATATAATTATATATATTAAAATATAACTTAATATATTTATAAAAATATTGTCTGATTATTTAAATATACCTGAAAATTATAATATGATTTATGAATATATATATATTATAATATAAATTAAAATATATATATTATGTTATATTATATAAATTGATTTTTTTTATATTGACTATTAAAAAAATTAATATAACTATATATATTAAAATATAACTTAATATATTTATAAAAATATTGTCTGATTATTTACATATACCTAAAAATTATAATATCATTTATGAATATTTATTATAATATAAATTAAAATATATATTATGTTATATTATATAAATTGATTTTTTTATATTGACTATTAAAAAAATTAATATAACTATATATTAAAATATAACTTAATATATTTATAAAACTATTGTCTAATTATTTAAATATATCTGAAAATTATAATATAATTTATGAATATATATTATAATATAAATTAAAATATATATTATGTTATATTATTTAAATTGATTTTTATATTGACTATTAAAAAATTAATATAACTATATATATAAATATAACTTAATATATTCATAAAATATTGTCTGATTATTTAAATATACCTGAAAGTTATAATATGATTTATGAATATATATTATAATATAAATTAAAATAAATATTATGTCATATAATTTAAATTGATTATATAAACTAAAATGCTCAATTCGTCCTTTCTCAAAAAGGACTTAATCCATATTGAGGGGTAAAATGGTCATTTCTGTCATTCAGATAGTTCATTCAGAAAAGAAAGAAACAACAAGATATTTTTTCAAATCAGACAGATTAATCCACTCAGACAGCTTAATCCATTCATGTATTAATGAAAAAAAAGTAAACAACCCCTTAGTGCGATGTGGAAAGAAAGTAGGAAAAGAAGACAAGGCCTTTTTTATGAGAGAGAGAGAGAGGACAATGGAGTATAAGTAATATACTCATGGATCTCAAATGTCAGTTTATAAAAAGTTTGTTTCATTTTGTTTTATATCAACTCTATGTTGAGTTGAGAACAACAAAGAACTTACTCTTTAATTTCCGATAGATTCGAGGACTCCGACGACACTTCCGGCGAGCAATGAGGAGTCCGGCAACACTCTTTTCCGGCGAGCATATTTATTCCTAGTTTTACTGATTAAGCTCATCATTAAAATTTATAGTCATTGTAAATTTAATTCTTATGGTTTTGTGTGTTTTTTACTTTGTATAATTGGACATCACCACCTGGAAAATAGAGCAGCACTCATCTGGAAAATAGTTTCAGTACTCTAAAAAGAGGCAAAAAAAAATAGTCAAAATAGATCAAAATAGAGTGGAGTGTGGTTAGTAAGTAGGATGGAGTGTATAAATAAATAGTCATATGATATGCCACCAGTGACGTATACTTTTATTACTGGAAGATAGTGAAGAATTTTCTGTGAGAAGAATGTTGAATTTTGACCGTGTGAGTCGATATAAGATACTATTAGTTTTGTGATTATGATTGGTATTTAGAAATAATTGAGAAATATGAGTTATAATATGGTCTTTCTAAAAGAAATATGTAAATAAGACTAAACGTATTTTTTTTAAATGGGTAAATAATACTTCGGAACATTTGCCGATATCTAATTACATCATTACAACTGTCACTTATTTTCATTATTATTAAATATTCCACAAAATACTGTGTCGAGGGCCTCCGAAATTCTGAATACGACCCTGCCACTCGTCCCCCGCCCCAATTTCGTCATATTTTTAGGGTGTTTAGTTTTCTAATTTTACAATTTGGAGGGTTCTATTTTAGCTTTTTATATCTTATATTTTATTGTTATTTTTTAAAGATTTTATATTTGAAATCTATTTTTAGGTTTCTAAATCATCTCACAAAAATTTATTTTAAGAGAAAATAAATCTTTTACAAATTGACGAATATATGTCTGTTGGAAATGGTTTAGTAATTAACCATTTATTAAGAATAAATATTGTTAATTAAATAATTATTATTTAATTAAAATATTTATTGAATGTTAATCTACGTCGTGAGTAGATGAACGTGGTATATGTAATATTTCTAAACCGATTTAGGTGAGTGAGATATTATATGTTAAAGTGGATGTTGAAAGAGAATCAACATGAGTTATATGATGTTAGTTATCCCACATTGATTGTGGATAGATGTTTTGGCTTGTATTTAAAGTCTTTGCCTTTATGGGCTTAATAACAAGTGGGTTGGTGTGTATGGGTGTCCTTGCGCACACACACACACACGCGCGCGCCGCCACTGCCGACCGATCGACCGTCCGTCCGTCCGTCCGGGCTCAGTTCAGGCCCATGACTTGGATCTTGGCAATTGGTGCTTTGGGCTGGTGTTTGGGCTTATCCTTTTGGGCCAAATCCGTAAGTCCAATAACCTTTTGGTATGGACTAAGCCTTTTCAATTGGACCAAGACTCTTGAGTTGCCTTCATACCAAGACTCTTGAGTTGCGCATGACTCTTCATCCGACCGAGCCCTTTGGGCGTCTGAAACCGCCAGCCATCATGGCAGGATTAATGGCAAAGAGTCCCTTCACTTGATCGAGGTTTGCTATATATATTAGCATCTGGTCATTGCAGTTTTCACGAAAAAAACATTGCATTTTTTATCAGAGCATACCATAGCATATACAGTTCAGTCCTCGTTCCAGTCCTCGGTCAGTTTGCGGTGCTGTTACTGCCGAAACGTTCAGATCGTTTTAACCTTTGGGGACGATCCGCTTTACCGTGAGCACCACCGGAGCGCATTCTCGTCTTGCGGGCAGAAGCTCTAACTTCAGACGATCTTCTGTAGTTTATTCAAAAAAATTGTTCGTTACTTTCAAGTGTAATATTTTTTTTCTGTTCTTTGTTATAGTTTAGTTCAGAATTTTATTTATAATACACGTGCAAGTACCGAATTATTCCAACAATCGCAAGACGAGAATAATCGACCTTACTTGTTCGTGTCATCCTCAAACTTTTGCTGGAGAAAAATGTCGTTCAATGCTAGCACCGGCGCATTCACTAATCCATCCACCGGTTCTGGAACCATTGGATCATCAAGCTCTTCAATGGCTCCCATTTACAATGCTGCTCGGCTAATGCCTATCGCCGAGAAACCTCCTGTTTTCTCGGGCACCGACTTCAAACGATGGTCTCAAAAGATGCTGTTCTACATTACCACAATGGGGCTTGCGAGCTTCCTGCGTGAAGAAAAGCCTCCTGTCCCTGCTGAGAACGAGGCGAATGTTCAAGTGCATACCGACTATGATACCTGGGTTCATTCTGACTATCTGTGTCGGAATATGTTGCTGAACGGGCTTGATGATGGCCTGTTCAATGTGTTCAACATCAAGGAGACTGCCAAAGAAATTTGGGATGCTCTTGAGTTGAAATACTGTGTTAATCCTGCTAGCACGAAGAAGTTTGTTGTGACGAGGCTCTCCGAATTCCAAATGGTGGATTCTCATCCAATGATGCCCTAAGTAGTTCCAAACTCTTATACATGATCTTCATTCTGAGGGGATGCCTCTACCCGAGGCGTACACTGTGGCGCTCTTAGTTGACAAGTTGCCGCCTAGTTGGAAGGAATTCAAGGGATACCTTAAGCATAAGCGAAATGAAATGACTCTAGAAATTTTGGTTGCTAAGCTCCAAACTGAAGCTCAAGTCCGTGATCAAGACTTGAGAACCAAAGCTCCTATGGATGCTAAGGCTAATCTGACTGAAGGTAGGGTCGGACCTTCCAAAAAGCGTCCACTTCCTACCAAAGGCAAGGGAAAGGATGTGGCACCTCCGACGAAGTTTACCGGAACGTGCTACAACTGTGACAAGCCCGGCCATATGGCGAAAAACTGCCGAAAGCTGAAGAAGAACAAGGGAAAAGGCAAAGTCAACCATGTCGAGAAGGACTTTGACTCTTGGGACAAAGATGATCTTGCTTCCATGATCACCGAGGTAAATCATGTCTCGGAACCTAACCCTGTTACTTGGTTTCTTGATATAGGTGCGACTGTTCACATCTGTGTGAACCGAGACTTGTTTTTCACTTACAAGGAGATTTAAGACCGCTTCATCACAGAGGCAAGTGATCGTACCTCTACAGTTCTTGGAATTTGAACTGTTGTGCTTCAATTCACCTCCGGTGTGGAGATAACTCTGAAGGATGTGCTGCGTGCTCCGGCAATCCGCAAGAATTTGGTGTCTGGTGTCAAATTAGTTAGAGCTAAATTTGATGTAGACCTTCGTAGCGATTTTATGATAATACGCAAGTGTGGCAAGACTCTCGGGAAAGGTCATATTTTCGAGGACATGTTCAAACTTAGCATTCGTACTTGTAAGCCTCCAAAGGCAGTTGCTAATAGTAATGCTACTACTTCTGCTTATTTGCTTGAGTGCTCAAATTTATGGCATTGTAGATTAGGTCATGTGAATCTAAATGCTATATAAAGATTAGTAAACTTAGATTTACTAAAATTAAATGAAACCAGAAATCAAAACAAATGCGAGATTTGTGTTGAGGCAAAAATGACGAAACTACCATTTCATTCGGTAAAACGGGACACAAAACCCCTTGAATTAATTCACACAGACGTGTGTGATTTAAAAATTTGTGCAAACTAGAGGTGGTAAGAAGTACTTTATCACTTTCATCGATGATAGCACAATATATTGTTATCTTTATCTTTTGAGAAGTAAAAATGAGTCTATTGAAGCCTTTAAGAACTTCAAGAATGAAGCCGAGAATCAATTAGGCTGTCGTATTAAGATGGTTCGAAGTGATAGAGGAGGTGAAGATGTAGCTCCATTTGAGGAATTATGCAACGAAAGTGGTATAATTCATCAAACCACGGCTCCATATGCTCCACAATCTAATGGCGTTGCCGAACGTAAGAATCGAACACTTAAAGATATGATGAATGCCTTATTAATTAGTTCATGGTTGCCCCAGAACATGTGGGGGGAAGCTGTCTTGACAGCCAACTACATATTGAGCAAAATTCCACACAACGGTAAGGATGTTACTCCTTATGAGTTGTGGAAAGGAAGAAAACCATCATACAAATATCTCAAAGTGTGGGGGTGTTTGGCGAAAGTTGAGGTGCCTCTACCTAAACAAGTTAAAATTGGTCCTAAGACGATTGATTGTATCTTTATTGGTTATGCACTTAACAGCAGCGCTTACAGGTTTGTTGTACACAAATCCGAGATACCCGACATTCATGTAAATATAACGATTGAATCAAGGAATGTTGTATTATTTGAAAATATCTATCCTTATAAGAATAAGGTTGATCCTAACTCTAACAAAAGAGTTGATGATGAAGCTACAAGTTCTAACCTTGTAGACGAGCCTATGTGTTATGAAACCATAGATGAAGCCTCTAGCTCGAATCCGGTGTTATCTGAACGACCGAACAGAAAGCGACCTAGGTCTATGCCAGTCAATGTAGAACCTAGACGAGGTACTAGAATACGGAAAGTAAAGATATACGGACCCGACTATGTCGTTTTGATGTTAGATGGTGAACCGGTATCTGTAAAAGAAGCTTTATCCGGTCCAGATGCGGCTTTCTGGAAAGAGGTAATAGACATTGAGATTGAGTCTATTATGCTGAATCATACTTGGGTGTTAGTTGAACTACCACAGGGTTGTAAGGCTTTAGGATGCAAATGGATCCTAAAGAAGAAGTACAAGTCTGACGGTACTATTGACAAATATAAGGCCCGACTTGTAGTTCAAGGCTTTAGGCAAAAAGCTGGTTATGATTTCTTTGATACCTACTCGCCCGTGACAAGACTTACTTCTATTAGGGTGCTACTCGCTATTGCTACTTTGCACAATCTCGAGATTCATCAAATGGATGTTAAGACTGCATTCTTGTATGGGGAGCTCGAAGATGAAATCTATATGAAACAACTGAAAGGGTTTGTAGTATCTGGGAAAGAGCACATGGTATGCAAACTACAACGGTCTTTATATGGTTTGAAACAAGCACCTCTGCGGTGGCATTTGAAATTTGATGAAATAATGTTGTCAAATGGTTTCAATATCAATGAGAGTGACAAATGTGTCTATGTTAAGAAAACAGGTGACAATTACGTCATTGTTTGTCTATATGTAGATGACATTTTGGTAATGGGTAGCAACTCTCGTGTGATTGGTGAAACGAAATGAATGCTAAGTAAGAATTTTAGCATGAAAGATATAGGTTTGGCTGATACTATTCTTGGAATTAAGATTCTGAAAATGCCTAATAGAATTACTTTGACGCAATCTCATTATGTTGAGAAAGTGTTAAGGAAATTCAATGCTTTTGATAAACCCATTGCTAAGACTCCTTGGGAACCAAATGTTCATCTGAATAATCATAAGGGTGAACCTGTGGGTCAAGATGAATATGCTAAGATCATTGCGAGTTTGATGTATCTGTCAAATTGTACCCGTCCTGATATAGCATGCTCGGTTCACAAGTTGAGTAGCTACGCAACCAATCCAAGTAAAGACCATTGGAGGGCTCTAGAACGAGTACTGAGTTATTTAAAATATACTCAGAACTTTGCGATTCATTATTCAAGAGAGCCTGCTATACTTGAAGGGTATTGTGATGCTAATTGGATATGCGAATCGAAAGACTCATTTTCTACGAGTGGATATGTGTTCACTATTGGAGGTGGTGCTGTATATTGGAAGTCCAAGAAACAAACTTGTATTGCTAGGTCTACCATGGAATCTGAATTCATAGCTTTGGATAAAACTGGTGAAGAAGCTGAATGGCTTAAAAATTTCCTCGAGGAAATTTCATGTTGTCGAGACCTGTGTCGTCTGTGTTGATACACTGTGATAACCAAGCTGCTATTGGACGGGCACAAAATATGTTTTATAACGGTAAGTCTCGACATATTCGTCGACGACATAATGTCGTGAGGCATTTGATCTTGAGTGGGATTATCTTAATTGACTATGTAAGGTCAATAGATAATCTGGCTGATCCGCTGACGAAGAGTATTAATCGAGATCAAATGTATAAATTGTTAGAGGGAATGGGTGTTAAATCCACATCTTAAGAATGATTATAGCGGAAACCCAACCTTGTAGATTGGAGGATCCCAAGAGCTTGGTTCAATGGGATAACGAAGTTATAATAATCCGTGTGTTAAAACACTCAAACATACCTATTCTCTGAAAACAGTGAGTGATTGTTTACCTACATGTGGTGAGGTAAGTCTTATGATTTTTAATGATTCTTGATTACCTCAGAGAGGTCAAGTATAGTAGGATACTTGGGAATAAGAATCACCTATATAAGTGTAAAGTGAGGGCCGCTTCAGTTGATACACTTATGAATCCAAAGGGGTGTCCAAGGCCGAAAAGGACACAAAACGTTAGAACGGAAGAAATTGAGATGATATTGTGTCTATATTATTGTCTCAGTATACACCATGGAGGACTAGTTCAAGGTTTTCATGACCACTATGTCGCCAGTATACTCGATGATATTGACAATGGATAGGTTCAAGGTTACAAGCCACCTAGCCAAATGCAATATTGTCTTTTGAGGACTGAACTATGCATTTGCATTCATTTTGCATTGGCATTCTCACTCATGTGGGGGATTATTGGAAATGGTTTAGTAATTAACCATTTATTAAGAATAAATATTGTTAATTAAATAATTATTATTTAATTAAAATATTTATTGAATGTTAATCTACGTCGTGAGTAGATGAACGTGGTATATTTAATATTTCTAAACCGATTTCCGGTGAGTGAGATATTATATGTTAAAGTTGGATGTTGGAGTAGGAACTAACATGAGGTATATGATGTTAGTTATCCCACATTGATTGTGGATAGATGTTTTGGCTTGTATTTAAAGTCTTTGCCTTTATGGGCTTAATAACAAGTGGGTTGGTGTGTGTGTGGGTGTCCTTGCGCACACAAACACACACGCGCGCGCCGCCGCTGCCGACCGACCGTCCGTCCGTTCGTCCGGGCTCAGTTCAGGCCCATGACTTGGATCTTGACAATTGGTGCTTTGGGCTGGTGTTTGGGCTTATCCTTTTGGGCCAAATCCGTAAGTCCAATAACCTTTTGGTATGGACTAAGCCTTTTCAATTGGACCAAGACTCTTGAGTTGCCTTCATACCAAGACTCTTGAGTTGCGCATGACTCTTCATCCGACCGAGCCCTTTGGGCGTCTGAAACCACCAGCCGTCATGGCAGGATTAATGGCAAAGAGTCCCTTCACTTGATCGAGGTTTTCTATATATATTAGCATCTGGTCATTGCAGTTTTCACGAAAAAAACATTGCATTTTTTATCAGAGCATACCATAGCATATACAATCCAGTCCTCGTTCCAGTCCAGTTCGCAGGTGCTCGGTCAGTTTGCAGTGCTGTTACTGTCGAGACGTTCAGATCGTTTTAACCTTTGGGGACGAGCCGCTTTACCGTGAGCACTACCGGGGCGTATTCTCGTCTTGCGGGCAGAAGCTCTAGCTTCGGACGATCTTCTGTAGTTTATTCAGAAAAATTGTTTGTTACTTTCAAGTGTAATATTTTTTTTCTGTTCTTTGTTATAGTTAAGTTTAGAATTTTATTTGTAATACACGTGCAAGTACCGAATTATTCCAACAATGTCGTATAGAACTCAATCTCCCGACCTCCTCGCTACTAAACGCCGAGTATTCACCCTCACCACCTCGCCTAAGATGAGGTTGGTGTCTCTTAAGGAGATTTATTTCCAAGTTACGAGCTTAAGTAGTTGTTGCGATAGTTGTTAGCCGTCGTAGTAGCTATTAACTGTTGTATTAGTCGTTGACTTTTCAATGTCAACTACCAAAATATAGCTTATAAAATAATTAGTGTTCGTTAAAAGTAAATATTGAATTAGTAAAAGCATAAAAATATATTATATTCGACGGTAGAAAAATAATTAAATGACTAAGATTAGTCAACATATTAGGAGATATTATAAATCTATGTAAGGAACATAATTTAAAACCAAAACAATGGAGCATAGATACACCTACAAGTTAGAATTCGACTTTTAAATTGCTTGATGATGTTATTCCTTATAAAAAATTATTACTCAATTATATAAATCCAATCCCAAATATTTAGCCGAGCAATACCTCATAACTGAGGCTCATTGAGAACTTGCTATGATCGTTCATAGTATACTACATGCTTATAATAATTCTACATATTTATTTTCTTATGTTTATGGACCTAATGTGCATTTAATTATTTTAAAATATTGTAAAATTGTTGGTTCTTTAAGTGAACACCAAAGTAATATATATTTATCTCAAGTTATCTAAACTGCAAGAAAAATAAATAGAGTATTTGGATAAATTTCCTTATATATATATATATATATATATATGTGTGTGTGTGTGTGTGTGTGTGTTGTTGCATGTCTTCTTGACCCGAGTGTGAAAAAAAAAAGCAGTCGATAATCTTCTTGACTATTATTATTATAATGCATTAGGTAATACTTCTTTTGATAGTGAGGGTACGTAAATTAGTGCTTCAAAATATTAGCTTCATTAGTTGATTTGTACATTAAAAAATATAAAACATAGGTTAGCCTCTTAGTCAACTTCAAAAAATAAAGGTAGGTTTGATCAATTTACATCTTTAATTCTTTTAAAAAAACAAAAATCCTCATCAAGCTTTACTTCTTCAGCTTCTTCTAGTCAAATCTTAATTGAGTATTTTATGTGTTCGCATTAGCTTGATGCCAATTTTGAGATTTTAAAATGGTGAAAATTACGTGAAGAACAATATCCTATATTGGCTAGAATTGCAAGGGATCTCCTTGTAGTTCGAGCCTCTATAATTGCTTTGGAGTCCGCTCTTAGTGCATGTAGAAGAGTTATAACAGATAAACGGACATCTTTATCGCCCGATATTGTGAAGATTTTGGTCTGTAAAAAAGATTGGGAACAAGCAGAAAAACATCAACAAGGACGGATGAAGGAAGAAGACGAACACAATGAAATGATGATCCGTGGATGATGATGGATTCTTCATCTGAATCGGGAGATGGGCGAGTGGCCAACATGACGATTGAGAACATCATCCTACCTTCAAGTTCGAGGTAAGTAAAGAGGTAAGTAAAAAGAACTACGTGGACTTTGGTTCCTTAGGATACGTAGGCAACCTTATTTTAAAAATTAGATTAAATCTCAAAAAATATTCTAACGTTTTACAAATTAAGTCCAAATCTAATTTTTTTCTCTCCTTTTTTACTCATTTAATTTAATATTAACATATTTTAAAAATTGAAAATGAATTTTCTTAAATGAAAATTTTAATTTAATGTTATTTTTTTAATTCAACACATATTTTTTAAATTGATTTTTTAATTAATATTAATTAATTTATTTTAAAAAACCAAAATAGTTGTAATTAATGTAATTATTGATGAATGACTTTTATACTCCCGAAGTCCTAGATGTATACCTATAAATACAGGCCTTTGACCATCATAAGAAACACACATATCATTCTTCTTCTCTTTCATTTTCTCTATTTTCTCTCAGTTCATAACACGTTATCAGCATGATCTGCTTAATAATTAAATTCATCGGCTACATCTCTCCCAAGGTAGAATTAGTTTTTTCTTTTCTTTTTTCTTTTCTTTATGCTATGTCCAATTCTCATCTACTTTACTATTAAAAGAGAGTTGTACAAGACAAGTGTCTTTATGTGGATTTTTTAGATTAATTATTTTTTTTTCTTTTTAAAAATACACTCCTACACATTTAAATGAGAGTTAATTTTTTTTTTCTTTTGTCATTTTATTTTCTCTCAATGTTTAAAAGTTAATAGTTTATCGTCTCAACTCTATTTTTTATTATTAATATTTTAAATTAATCTTCTTTTTACGATATTTGATTTAACAATCATTAGGCATATATATAATTAAAATATTCCTTTTGAATATAAGCTGTTTTTGAATAATTATTACATTATATCTTGATTTTAAAAAATAAAAAATCATATAACTTTCAAATAATTTCTTTGAAGTATCTATCTTTTTACAAGATCAATATTTTTACTTCAGTTTTCACATTCTTATAATTATTTTAGATTATTGAGTTATTTTATTTTAAAAATATTTGGGAAAAGAATTATAGACATGTTAGATTTACAATTCTCACTAGAAAGATATATTATTAGTTAAAATAATTTTTTGATTGATTCTTCTTTTTGTGAAAAGAAAAATTATATAAATAAATATAATAAGTTGATTATATTTTTATTTAAATACGTCACAATAATATACTTTATTACCATATGCCTAATGAATTAATATCATTGTGGATCTCATGGTATATTATTAAGTATAAAATGCATGACTTTAATCTAAATATTTATCAAAAATATATGATGTTTTTTCGCATGTATACTCATAAATAATTATATTAGTATATTAATATAAATATTATAAATATACAATGATCATATAGATGACAATCATGTTTATATATTTTATATCGAACTTTTACATATCTATACTTAATATTAAAAGAGAGCCGGAAAAAATATAAGGAAACATGTGTCATCTCCACGTTAATCCTCTTTTTAAAAATCCTAAAAAAAATGGACGTTTAATTTGGGAGGGGGTTAGAGGGTTATTCCATTATATACTATTTACGAATTAAAAAAATTCTCTCATTTTATTTCTTTTATTTTTAAGCTAATAGTTTAAACAATTATAATTTTTATGTATCAATTTTATTTTTGAAAAAATATATCAAATTAATTCTTACTTCGTGCTTTTTAATTTGACATCCATATAGTATATATAAAGTAATATAAATATAATTATTATATATTTAGATGATTAAAATATTTCAATATAAAAATATAAGAATATTGAAGAAAAATATATTTTAGTTTATTTTCATAGCTTTTTAACAATTATTTGATTTTTAAGAATTATTTTGTTCTGATTATAAAATAGTAAAATATATTACATATATGTCAAATCATATAAAAAAATTACATTAGTAAGAATATTGGTTGTATACTTTTAGTGAAAGTTGATAATACAACAACAACAACAATAGTCTTAGTCCCAAAATACTTTGGGGTCGGCTATAATGAAAGTTGATAATAATAAACATAATTTAATTTCTTATTTATAAATTAAATATAAGACTCATATTGTTCTATATGAAAAAATAAATGCCGGTGCTTAATTAATTTATGGTTTCTTATCATATGCCCTTAGATCACATGATAAGAGTTTATAAATAAAATTAAATCAAATAATAGTATATGTATATGTGTGTGTATACTGACTCATGTATATTTTATAATAATTTTATAATATTATTGAAATTCGATCATATATTATTAATATAATAAAATATTTAATATTTTACACCGTGCATCGCACGAGAGGACATCTAGTCTTCTAAAAAAGAGAATTTTGAGAAGGGATTTGTTTGGCTTACTATGCAAGATATTTGAATATGTTTCTGAAAAAAAAAAAAAAATGAAGCTACCTCAAAGTAATTTGTTCTTCCGTAGTACTTTATTTATTTTACTTATTTATTATCATATTAGACACATGCATGATATATTCATTGTGTTTGTAAATATTGTCTTGATTTTTACCATCATCATATATAAATAATATATATGATCATCTAGAAATCAGTTACAAAATTGTTTCATTGTTATTTTCTGAAGAAACAGATCTAACAATTCTTAATAGTCCAGAAGATTATTAAGCTATAAGATTATTGAACAAATATAATATTATCTCGTTATATTCTAGTTGAGTGTGATGTGTTCCTGGAGAACACTACGAGATCTAAAAAATTTGTGTAAATTCCTCATGAAGAACACAAAATAATATTCCTCATGAATATTGTAAGTGCTCTTGAAGAAGCACTTTCTTTTGATTTATTCTATTTTATACTATTTTATTATCATGTATTTATTTTTTCTTAAAATTGTTTTTTCCCAAAGTAACACAATTAGTTGCAATACTATTGATAAATATACTTGTTCTAAAAGAACAAATTAAAATTATATTAAATCACAATATTCCTAAAAAATATTGATACAAAATAATTCCATAAATTAAATTATTATGCGCTTGAAGTAGCATAAACTTTAAATACAAATGTGATATATGACACAATATTTATCCCTCAAGAAAAATTTAATTTTATGTAATATTGACAATGACTTATTTTATTTTCACTATGTAGATTTATACATGGCCAATATCACCAAACTTGAGTTTGTCTCACTTGATATATCTGGCAAGAACTATTTATCAGGGACTCTTGATGTCGATACCCACTTGATCTCAAAGGGTCTGGGTGAAACAATAAAAGAAGAAAACAAAGAATCCCAGTAGGATCTTGCGAAGGACTAATTTTTCTTCGTCATCATCTTCACGATGATTTAAAACTTGAGTTCCTCATCGTCAAAGATCTAAGTGAGCTATGAAAAAATTTAAAGGAGATGTTTCACCATCAGAGGACTGTGTCTCCCTACAGACCGACACGAATTGATACGTCTTCGCTTGCAAGATTTTAAAAGCTTGAGTGTTTATAATTCGGAGTTGTTCAGAATCAGCTCTGTATTGAAACTTTATGGTGAGAAAATAACTGATGAAGATATGCTTGAGAAAATATTCTCCACATTCAATGCTTCAGATATGATCTTGCAACAACAATATCGAGAGCGTGGTTTCAAAAAATACCCTGAAGTCGTATCTTTTTTGTTGGTTGTTAAGCAAAATAATGAACTGCTCATGCAAAACCACGAATTACGACCCACTAGTTCAGCAGCATTACCTGAAGCCAATGCTACATTTAATCATGAAAATGGGCGTGGACGTGGATGCGGACATAAGCGAGGACGTGGGTGCGAATATGGACGTGGGTGTGGTTTTGGACATGGCACAACCCATAGCAAAATATCCAACAACAAAAGGCACAAAACATCCAATAATAGTAAACCATCCAAAAGGGAAGATAAATGCCATAGATATGGCATGACTAGGCACTGGTCACGTACATGTCGTACGGCAAAACACTCGTGGACCTTTATCAAAAATCAATCAAGAAAAAAAGATGATATTGCAACTAATGTCCTTGATTATGATGGTCCACTTGATACGACTCACTTGGATGTCTCTGATTTTTTGCTCATCCAAAAGGAGATATTGATCACTTGATTGGGGGTGGTGTGTTAGACGACATTGATTAGTTTGAGAATTATTACTTTGCTCATTTTTTTGTTTGGGCATTTATAAATATTTTCTTTTAGTATGATGATTTGCTTTTGAAGTGGTTATATTTTAAATATTTGGAATGGTTATGTCATAATAAATGAATTTACTTCTAACAGTTTCTTTAAATTATTAATAAAATTACAATGGATGCTTGTGATATTTGTCTAGCTGATAGTGCAACTACGCACACCATTCTCCAAGATAAGAAATACTTTCTCAAATTAACATTAGCAGGAGATAATGTTAATACCATATCAGGTACATCAAACATCATTGGAGGCTCCGGAAGAGCATGTACTATTTTACCAAATAATAATAAATTAGTTATAGATTATGTTCTTTACTCTAGTAAATCGAGAAGGAATTTACTAAGTTTTAAGGATATCCGGTGCAATGGATACCATACCAAGACAATACAAGAAAGTAGTAATGAGTACTTTTGTATAAATTCTTTTGTGTTTGGTCAGAAGCAAACAAAAGAAAAGTTCTCGACATTATCGTCTGGAATGTATTACACATTCATAAAAAAAATAAGAGAAACCATGCCATGGACTTGAAGTTCAATGAGACAAAGAGCTTTATACTTTGGCATGAAAAATTTAGACATCCAGGAGCAACTATGATGCGCCGAATACTCAACACTTCATATGGGCATAACATAATGAACCAGAAGATTCTTTTAGCAATTGAAATCTCATGTAATGCTTGTACACAAGGCAAGTTAATCATTAGACCTTCAAGTCAGAATGTTAGCAATGAATCTCCATCTTTCCTAGAAAGAATCTAATGAGATATTTATGGACCAACAGACCCACCATGTGGGCCATTTTGATACTTTATTGTAATAATTGATGCTTTTACTATATGGTCCCATGTGAGCTTACTTTCAACTAGAAATGTGGCATTTGCTAGATTGCTTGCTCAAATAATAAAATTACGAGCCCAATTCCGTGATGATTCAATCAAGGCAATTCGTCTTGACGATGCTGGTGAGTTTAGATCTCAAGCATTTAACGATTATTGCATGGCAATTGGAATTGAGTTAGAACATTCAGTTTCTCATGTCCATACACAAAATGGTCAAGCAGAGTCGCTTATTAAACATTTTAAAATGATTGCAAGACCATTACTTATGAAATCAAAACCCCAAACTTCTACTTGGGGCCATGCCATATTACGTGCAGCAACATTAGTTCGTATTAGGCCAATAGCTTATCCCCAATATTCTCCCATGCAACTTGTCTCTGGTCGAGAACCTGATGTTTCTCATTTACGAACTTTTGGTTGTGCTGTTCAAGTCCCAATTGTACCCCCACAACGCACAAAAATGGGTCCCCAATGAAGGCTTGGGAAATATGTTGGGTTTGATTCACCTTCAGTTATAAGGTAACTTGAACCTTTGACAGGTGATCTATTTACTGCATGCTTTGCAAACTGTCATTTTGCTGAAATGACATACATGACATTAGGTGGGACAAAATTACATCCAGAAAATCAAAAGGATATCACTTGGAATGAAAAAATCTTATCACATTTGGATTCGTGGAATAGTCAATGTCAGCAAGAGGTTGAAAAGATCATTTACTTACAAAAGGTTGCAAATCAACTGCCTGACACTTTCGTTGATACACGAAGAGTGACAAAATCCTATATTACCTACTGTAAATGCACCAGCCAGAATCGATGTCTTGAAGGACAAGTAATAGCAGCAAATGAATCCAAAGTACGTCAAAAGCATGGTCGACCAATTGGTTCCAAAGACTCTGTACCTAGAAAAAGGAAGGTGCAAGATAAGAACCAAACATGAATGATGATTGATCAATCAAATGAAAGTAATATAGTTCCTGAAGAACTATTAGTGTCCGAAAATAATGAGATCTCACTAAATTATTCATCTTCTAGTAAATTATTAGAGAGGGAAAATGTCATCATGGATGATATATTTGCCTTTAATATGGCTCGTGAAGTTTCAAATAAGGATCTTGAACCGAAGTCTGTTGAAGACTGTCGAAATAGAGATGATTGATCAAAATGGAAAGAAGCCATAGAGGTTGAAATAAATTTCTTAGAAAAACGAAAGGTGTTTGGGCCTATAGTCCAAACTCCAAAAAATGTTATCCAAGTATGATACAAGTGGGTCTTTGTTAGAAAGAAAATTGAACATCATGAAGTTACGAGATACAAAGCAAGACTCATAGCACAAGGTTTCTTTCAAAGACCAGGAATTGATTATGAGGAAATGTACTCTCCATCAATAGATACGATTACTTTTATATTTTTGATTAGCCTGGTTGTATCACGAAGGCTTCATATGCGCCTCATGGATGTAGTAACTGCGTATCTATATGGTTCACTTGATACTGACATATACATGAAAATCCAGAAGAATCTAAATTACCAGCAGCAAGTAATTCATATCCCAAAAGCATGTTCTCAATTAAGCTGCAAAGATCATAGTACGGGCCATAACAATCTGAATGAGTATGGCACAATATACTTAGCGAATATCTTTTCAAAGAAGGGTATAAAAATGACGTTGTCTGCCCTTCGATTTTCATAAAAAAAATTGACAGTGAATTTGCGATTATAGCAGTTTATGTTGACTTAAACATAATTGGAACTCCTGAAGAGCTCAATAAAACTGCTGAATACTTGAAAAATGAATCTGAGATGAAAGATTTAGGAAAAATAAAGTTCTAGTTCGGTTTTTAAATTGAACATATCCATGGGGGACTATTTGTCCACCAATCTTCTTATACTGAAAATGTGTTAAAACTTTTTTACATCGATAAAGCACATCCGCCTACATTGCATATGGTCGTTAGAACGGTTGATGTAACTAAAGATCTATTTCGACCACTTGAGGATGTAGAAATGATACTTGATCCTGAAGTACCATATCTCAGTGCAATTGGTGCATTAACTTATCTTGCTAATTGTACTAGCATATATATAGTTTTTTCTGTAAATTTCCTGGCAAGATATAGATCTGCACCCACTATAAGACATTGGAATGGTGTCAAATATATTTACATTATCTAAAGGGCACCATCGACCTTGGGTTATATGATTCGGAAAGTTCTGGATTTTCTCTAGTGAAATATGCAAATGCAGGCTATCTTTCGGACCCGCATAAGGGTAAATCACAAACAGGTTATGTATTCACACGTGGAGAAATTGCTATATCATGAAAATCTGTGAAGAAAACCCTAACAGCAACATCTTCAAATCATTCTGAAATAATTGCAATCCACGAAGCAAGTCGAGAATGTGGATGGTTGAGAAATCTGGCACATCACATTGAAGAGTCGTGTGAATTAACTACGTCAAATGAGAATCCAAATATATTGTATAAAGATGATGCGACTTGCATTACACAACTCAAGGAAGGCTATACCAAAAGTAATTGAACGAAGCATATTTCCCCCAAGTTTTTCTATACGCATGATCTCCAAAAGGATGGCGAAATTGATGTTCAACAGATTCTCTCAAGTGATAATGTGGCGGACTTATTCACAAAGGCGTTGCTGACATCAACATTCAGAAGACTGGTACACAAGATCGGAATGCTCAACTCAAAGATTTTATGCAATTGATTTCACGGGGAGTAGTTGTTCTCTTTTTTCTTCGATCGGGTTTTTTTCTACTGGGTTTTTCCCGACAAGGTTTTAACATGTATTAAAAGTCATTTCAGGAGAAGTGTTGTATTTAATATATTTATTGATGAATGACCTTTATACCCCAAAAACCCTAGATGTGTACCTATAAATACTGACATTTGGCCATGATAAGAAACACACATATCATTCTTCTTCTCTTTCACTTTCTCTCAAGTTCATAACAAAAACAAATTTTTTCAAGTTTTAATTTAATGTTAACATATTTTTAAATTTAAAACAGATTTTTTTAATTTTTTTTAATATCGGGCCCGCCCCAGTTTAGGACAGTCCGGGGGTGAGCGGGCATTGGGCCGTGGTTGCCCAGTCCAGGCCCAGCCCGGCCCAGCCTGCCACAAACATGGGCCGGTCCTGGGCTCCCTAGTCCCATCCCGACCCGATCAAGCCCGGCCCGGACCCAGCCCAATCCGGCCCAAGGCCACTTCTAATTCTACCTTCGAAAATGAACTACATATATTCTATCTTTAAAAGTTATCTCTACTCACTCAAAACCTCCATCTTTAAAAGTTACCTCTACTCGATCAAAAGCGAATTACTTTGGCAAAACTCTACCAAGCCATCTTGAAAAGCTACTTCACCAAAAAATCATCTCTTACCATAACCAAGGTGACTAATTCAAAAAATTATCGACAGCACGTTCTATATATGGAATAATGCTACATATATACATATGTGTATACATACTCATCTATTTACTATGGAACTATAATAAATGAGCAAGTGATATGCATTAGGGGTGTTCATAACCAGGTACAAGAATGTTCGGATATCTAAATTTACGGGTACCCAGTTATGTGGGTAGTTGAAAATTCGGCCATGACCTGACCCGAAAAAGTCTAGTGAGAATAAATATCATTACTAAAAACACATTGGCATGAATTGTCATATTAAGTATAACTCATATTACTTGAAAGATAAAGTTTCACATATTTACAAACTTAATAGTTAAATTTATTAAAAAAAACAACTATTAAAAAAATAATCGAATTTTCGGGTAATCGAATTTACGCAACAAGTCGGCCAATGACCCGGCCGATTATATGACTTTTTTATGAGTCGGGTACCCGACCCAAAAAATTTAGAAGTATCCAAAATTTTTAGATCGGCTCATCGGGTAGTTGGGCAGGGTAGTTCGAATCGGGTATTTTTAAACACTCTTAATACAGAAAAAATGCATAATACACCCTTGTGTTTTATGAAACCTGCACAAAACACCCTTGTATTCTTTAAACAGCATAAAACACCCTTGTATTTTAATAAACCCTGCAAATAAGACCCATTCCGTCAAAACTAACGGAGAATGAAGTTCACTCGCCCTCTATGCAATCGGTTCATGTTTTTACGCATTTAAAATGTAGAAATAATTCAAAATACTCCCAACTATTAGTTCTAAACAACATACTCACTGTGACTCACTTTGCATTTAAGAAAGTCTTTTAGTTTACAATAAAAGTAAAACTAAAAAAAATCATTTCCTATTTGATTGTCTTAAACTATACTAAACTTTCCAGTTTTTATATTGGAATGGACGCGTAATAGCAATTTTCCTTTAGATAAATAGATTTAACATTTATTATAACTTTTTCATGATTTAACGATACCACCAAATCGAAGTTGATATAACAGTTTGAGGTTCTCGCGTGAACAAATTGCACCTTTGTTTCACACCTTCAATCGACCACAGCTGCATCCTCACAGTTAGTATGTTGTTTATAACTAATAGTTGGGGGTATTTTGAATTATTTCTACATTTTAAATACGTAAAAATATGAACCAGTTTCATAGAGGGTGAGTGAACTTCACTCTCCGTTAGTTTTGACGGAATAAGTCTTATTTACACGATTTATTAAAATACAAGAGTGTTTTATGCAGTTTAAAGAATACAAATGTATTTTGTACAAATTTCATAAAATAATTACATTTTCCCCTCCTAATATAGATGTGTGTATAAATATATTTTTGAGTCGGGTATATGTTGTAATATCCGCGTTTTCTATTTTTAGTAATTTCTATTTTTGGTGTATATTCGTTTCGGATAACTCGCTTGGCACTGTTTTGGAATTCTAAACCTATTTTGTTCTTGGAGTTTCTCCGGTTAGACGGGTCTCGATGATGTTTTTACGTAATTTCATCTTGTGTTATATTTTGTCTCATGTGTATTCGATTCTCGTTAAACTCGTTCGATTTCATCATTTTATTACTTCAATGAGTTCGTATGATTGAGTAGAGCATGTTGTGAGTTTCGGATTGTTAATCCGACGTTGTATCGTGATTTTCGGATGTTTGGGCCGCTTTTGTAATTTCCTAGAAGTTTAGGGAATTTGTTCCTTGTTCGACTTTGGTTGTGTACCTCAGATCGTTTTGGGGTTCCGTACTTCCATTTCGTGTTATTGTTGCCCAAATATCGATTCCTATTGCTTTTATTCTCTTTCCGGATCATTTTTCGTCATTTTAGGACCCGGGGGGGAGGGGGTGTGGGCCGCGGCACAAGGATTGTGCGTCGCGGCACACACATTACCTGGTCTTGGCCGAGCAGTATGCCGTGTGCGGGCACAAGGATTGTGCGCCGCGGCACACAGTCAAGCCGCGCCACACTTGTCCGGCCGCGCACACCCGTGTGGCACTTGCCGGCCAAAACCTCAGTACCGCGTGCCGCGGCACTGTCCGGCAGGGCCGCGGCACATGCCGAGTCCGGGCCGCGGCACACTTCGAATGAGCCGCGGCACGCCGAGCGGCCACCATCACTGGGCGCAATTTTTGGCCCTGTGCCGCAGCACAGTTTAGCTGAGCCGCGGCACACAATGCGGTCAGCGCTATATCAGCGTTTCTTTTCAGCGGATGCAGTTCATTTCTTCCTTCCTTCCACCGTACGCGAGAGAGAGAGGGTTGAGAGGGGGATTTTTCTCCATCTACCATTTGATTGTGTGTTTTTCTTCATCTTCTTTCGATCGTGTAGCTCGGATTGTGGATCTAGCACGTGTTCTTCGGATTATAGGGCTTGAATCTTCAAGAGGTAAGAACTCCTTTAACCCTAGTATGATTTTGGGGAGGGTTTGGTGATGATCTTGTATTTTAATCCGATTTAACCGATGTTGTTGTTAGATTTTGATAGTATACTCGTGACCCTTGGTTTTCTTGTTATTGGTTGGGATGAAATCCCGTTATTACACCGTTGACCGATTTCATTTCCTTATGCACTCGTGGTGTCCGATGAATTGTCCCAACGGGTAGAACTAGGATGAATTTCTTCGTATTCATGATGTTGAGATTGGTTGTATATCATTATTGTGTTAGGGTTGGATTTGAGAGGATTGTTCGGACCGTAACCTATTCCTTCGTCGTTTTCTTCGCGTCGTATTATCCAAGGCAAGTACATGTATTATATTTCATTATGTGTGTACGGTTTTGATGCGAATGATGTAAACTGGTTTATTGAACGATTGTGTTGGTTACTCTTCCGCCTGGGGATGGCATGGGGCCTCTGGGGGCCGATACTAATGGGTACGGCCACGGAAGTGGACTTGGGTGCGTGTGTTGATGTTCTTCCACCTGGGGACGGTTCGACGGGACCTCTGGGGGCCGATACTAATGGGTACGGCCGCGGAAGTGGTTTCTCACCTGGGGACGGTCCGACGGGATCTCTGGGGGCCGATACTAATGGGTACGGTCGCGAGTTACCAAACGTGGATAATTGTGATGTGGAAAGCTTGATAATATATTGATTTGGTGTAAATGTGATATTCCGGAATATTGATTTTTGAAATGATTTTTCCTAATGATTTGTTTGCGTTGAATCGTGTATGTATATAATGTTGTGTAATTGTGTACTTGCACTAGCTATTCGAATGCTAACCCCTTAAATGGGGAAATGCGTCTTATGCATTTAGTGCCGGGAGGTGAGGAGCAAGCACGGGACATGCTTGCAAAGGATGGGATGGCTTGATTATGTTTCTCGAGTCTACATTTTTATGTTTTGTCATTGCATTGTCGAGTATTGAAGTTAGACTGTCTATTTTGAAACTTGGTTTAAGTCCCCTGCGTGGGCAATGAATTGGTATTTAACCTCTGTTCATGTATTACGTTAAAAATGTTTTGGCCGAGGCCACGGCCTTATTTACTTTTGAGTGCATCATTCGGGATTACATTATGGTTTATATGTCATGTGTTAGCCTGGTAGACCTCACGAGGGTTCTACAGCGTGTAATGTCCCAGTTGTGAATTGGGGTGTTACATTTATGGTATCAGAGCTTAGGTTTTGAATACCTAGGCTGTCGGTTAATTTTGGGTCTGTTAGTGGCGTCATTTAGAGTCAGTCGTTGAGCCTAATATCATCATGCTACCGTCTTTTCGTGCGACCCGTGGCTGTAAGTCTCCTCGAACTCTTATATTCCTGTAATTTGTTTTCTTGCGTTGTTCGGGATTGTGAATTGTGATACCAACTTTGTCAATTGTGAATCTTTCTGATTTTGTCCTTTTCATTCTTCCTCTAGTATGTTGAGAGGTCGTCGTGGTAGACCAGCTAGGGGACGCGGCCGAGGCCGTGGTCGGGGTGCTGATAATGAAGAGGGCTCACTTTCTCAGTCCTCTGCGGACTCAGCCTCTCACTCAGTGCCGTCGGGTAATAATGCCGACGCCGGGGCTACTGCCGTACTTCAGCAGTTAGTAGCTCAGCTTGCTCAGATAGCTCAGGGCGGACGCCAGAATCCGCCCCCGACACCTGAAGAGGAGGCTAGTAAATGGCTTCAGACGGTGACTAAGATGCACCCTCCTCGTTTCTCCGGAGCTTCTGACTCCCTCGGTTGGGAGAATTGGCTCTTCGGTTGTCCAGACCTTTGATGCCGTAGCTTGTCCCAAGACAGGAGGGTACATATCGTCTAGTACCTCTGGATAAGGAAGTCCGGGAATGGTGGGAGGCCGCAGCCTGTGAGACCATCGAGCTACTTGGGAGGAATTCAAGGCCGCTATGGAAGCAGAGTATTGTCCGCCGCTACCAAGGAGCGCAGAATGTGGAATTCTTCACCGCTACACCTCGGGATGTGCCTATTTCTCGTGCCATCATTTCTTTCAATCAAGATTGGGTTTCGTAAGAGATCAAGTGAGAACGGAGGCCGATAAAATCCGTTACTTCAATATGCGCATGAAGCCGCATATCGGTGCAGTATGGCACCGCTCATGTGTGCCACTTTGAAGGAATACTGTGATCGCGCTCTGGCGATCGAGATGGCTGTCCCGGAATCAGAGTCGGTTTCGGAAGCTAAGAAGCAGAAGACTACCGGTGGGTTCTCGGCCGGTAAAGGTGGACAGTTTTCGAGGTCTCGTTCTACTCCTACACCACGGAAGAGGCCGTTTCATCAAAGGGTGGATCCTGTGGTAACTGCTTCGGTCGATTTGTGGCACTGGCGGGAGAGTTTGTTTTAATTGCGATCGGCCGAGCACGTTATGAAGGATTGCCCATTTCGTTAGTTGCTTGCTTTACTTGCAGATGAGGCCGGCATCGGGCAGCTCATTGTGAGAGGGCCACCAGGGCCGCTAGAGTTCCGACTACCACTGCCGATCAGAGGGATCACAGCTCTCCAGCTACTCATGTTCCGCAGAGTTCGGGACGTGGTAGGGGTCGGGGTCAGCCGGATCGCGGTACAGCGTCGAGTTCGGGTTCAGTTCACCCACGATTGTATCAGATGAGGCGCACAGAGGAGGCGGACGTTCCGGTGGCATCAGGTACCACTCAAATCCTTTCTCATCCAGTTTTAGTGCTTTTTGATTCGGGTGCTACCCACTCCTTTATTGCTTCGGATTGTGTGAATCGTATTGGCTTTAACTGCTTGTTTGAGTGTGAACCGTTTGTGGTGGGTACGCCTAGCGGGGATCGTATGGTTGGGGACCAGGAAGTTAGGGATTGCCCAGTGAGGATCGGGAGCCGAGATTGGCCCTCGAATCTCATTGTTATAGACCTTAAGGGTGAGGATTTGATTCTCGGGGACGATTGGCTGGATCGTCACGGTGCTATCATGAACTATCGGACTCGTACCATCTCAATAGTAGCCGAGGATGGCACCGAGCATACCCTCGTCGGTTGTAAGCCGGGTAGATCGGGGAGTGTTATTAGCGCCTTGAAGGCGATGAAACTTCTGAACCAGGGTTGTGTCGGCTATTGGTGTTACGCTCTGCAGGCGGAGGATGGCGGGGTTGACATGTCGTCAATTCCAGTTGTTAGTGAGTATCCCGACGTATTCCCAGACGACTTGCCGGGATTACCACCACAGCGAGAGGTGGAGTTTCCTATCGATCTTGAGCCGAATGCAGCCCCTATATCTCGAGCACCGTACCGTATGGCACCGTCGGAGATGTTAGAGCTGAAGAATCAATTGGGAGAATTGTTAGATAAAGGGTATATTCGACCGAGCGCATCGCCTTGGGGTGTGCCCGTACTCTTTGTTAAGAAGAAGGATGGGTCGCTTCGTTTATGCATCGATTATCGAGAATTAAACAAGTTGACCATCAAAAATAAATACCCTTTGCCCCGGATCGACGACTTGTTTGATCAGCTTCAGGGGGCGACGGTCTTTTCGAAGATCGACTTGCGATCGGGTTACTACCAGTTGAGGATTCGGGACATCGATATACCGAAAGATGCCTTTCGGACGAGATATGGCCATTACGAGTTTGTGGTTATGCCTTTCGGGCTAACTAATGCCCCAGCAGTGTTCATGCAGTTAATGAACAAAGTTTTTATTGAGTATCTAGATGAATTCGTAGTCGTCTTTATCGATGACATTCTGATCTACTCACGGAGTCGTGAGGAGCACGCCTTACATCTCCGGATTGTATTAGACATCTTGAGAGCGGAGCAGTTGTATGCGAAGTTCTCTAAGTGTGAGTTTTGGCTCAAGGAGGTGATGTTCCTCGGGCATGTGATTTGTGAAGGAGTTCGGGTAGATCCGCGAGAAGATAGAGCGATGTTGGCTTGGGAGCCGCCTAAGAATGTGAAGGAGGTGAGGAGTTTTCTGGGGCTTGCGGGCTATTATCGTAGATTTGTCGAGGGGTTTTCTAAGATCGCTAGACCACTCACTCAGTTACTCCAGAAAACCCAGAAGTTCGAGTGGACCGCAGTCAGACAGAGTAGTTTTGAAGAGTTGAAGAGACGATTAACTACCGCACCCGTGTTAGCATTGCCTCAGGGGAACGAAGATTTCGTGGTATACAGTGATGCTTCAGGCCTCGGACTCGGATGCATTTTGATGCAGAGAGATAGAGTTATTGCTTATGCGTCCCGCCAGTTGAAACCGTACGAGGCGAATTACCCCACGCACGATTTGGAGTTAGTCGCGGTCGTTTTCGCCTTAAAGATATGGAGGCATTATCTCTATGGATCGTCTTGTAAGATTTTTACGGACCACAAGAGTCTGAAGTATATCTTCAGTCAGAAAGAGTTGAATATGAGACAGCGCAGGTGGTTGGAGCTAATTAAAGATTACGACCTCGAGATACTTTACCATCCGGGTAAGGCTAACGTAGTGGCTGATGTGTTGAGCCGGAAGCCGATGGCATTACAGATGTTAGAGGTACTTACACCACAGAGTAGGATCCAGCGAGATTTTATTTGCCAAAATATTGAGGTTTGGGTTCAGAGAGTCCAGGGCCAGTTATGTGCGTTGGAGATCACTTCGTCCTTGACTGATGATATCAAGGCGAAACAGTATGATGATCCGTTTTTAGTCCAGCTGAGGGAGGATGTGAAGAAGGGGAAAGCCCCTAGATTTGCGGTTCACGATGATGGAGTTTTGAGGTTTCGCGGCAGACTTTGTGTACCGAGTGTTGTTGAGCTGAGACAGAAGATCTTGAGTGAAGCTCATGCTACACCTTACTCCATACATCCTGGTACGAGTAAAATGTACAAGGATGTGAGGAGCAACTACTGGTGGAATAATTTGAAGACAGACGTCTGTGAGTTTGTGTCGAGGTGTTTGACCTGTCAGCAGGTTAAGATCGAGCATCAGCGACCTGCGGGGCTGTTACGATCGCTTCCTATCCCGGAGTGGAAATGGGAGGATATTTCTATGGATTTCATTACCGGGATGCCTAAGACTCGGACTGGAATGAATATGATTTGGGTCGTTGTCGATCGACTAACCAAATCAGCTCATTTTCTAAGTATTAAGGACACTTGGGGGCCAGAGAGGCTTGCACGAGTGTTTATTGCGGAGATCGTGAGATTACATGGGACCCCTAAGAGTATTGTTTCGGATCGTGATGGCCGATTCATATCACATTTTTGGCAGGCCGTTCATCGAGCTTTGGGGACTGAGTTGAGACTCAGTACGTCTTACCACCCTCAGACTGACGGACAATCAGAGCGGACGATCCAGACGTTGGAGGATATGTTGAGAGCCTGTGCCTTAGATTGGAAGGATGATTGGGAGTCGCACTTGCCGTTAATCGAGTTCACGTACAACAATAGTTGGCACGCCTCGATTAAAATGGCACCATTTGAGGCATTATATGGGAGAAGGTGTAGATCGTCGTTGTGTTGGAACGATGCGTCCGAGCTGATTGGTACCGAGCCCGACATGATAGTTGAGACGAGAGAGAAGATTGGCCTGATTCGCGATAGATTGTTGACGGCCCAGAGTCGGCAGAAGTCTTATGCCGATACCCGTCGCCGACCGTTGGAGTTTGAGGTGGGAGACCATGTGTTGCTTAAGGTGTCGCCGACACGGGGATTTTACCGCTTCGGTCGGAAGGGTAAACTTAGTCCGAGGTTTATTGGGCCATTCGAGATTTTACATAGAGTTGGAGAGCTTGCGTATCGGTTAGGCTTGCCGCCGTCCCTGAGCCACGTGCATAACGTATTTCATGTTTCCCAGCTTAGGAAGTACGTATCGGACCCTAGCCATATTATTGATTTTGGAGAGATCGAGTTGGGGCCCGACATTACCTTCGAGGAGAGGCCGATTCAGATCTTAGAGCGTCGAGTGAAGCGACTCAGGCACAAAACCATTCCTTTGGTCAAAGTGCAGTGGTCGAGGCATGGATCCGAGGAAGCCACGTGGGAAACGGAGGAGAGTATGAGGTCAAGATACCCCGAGTTATTCGTGTTGTAAGTTTCGGGACGAAACTTATTTTTAGGGGGAGATAATGTAATATCCGCGTTTTCTATTTTTAGTAATTTCTATTTTTGGTGTATATTCGTTTCAGACAACTCGCTTGGCACTGTTTTGGAATTCTGAACCTATTTTGTTCTCGGAGTTTCTCCGCTTAGACGGGTCTCGATGATGTTTTTACGTAATTTCATCTTGTGTTATATTTTGTCTCATGTGTATTCGATTCTCGTTAAACTCGTTCGATTTCGTCATTTTCTTACTTCCATGAGTTCGTATGATTGAGTAGAGCATGTTGTGAGTTTCGGATTGTTAATCCGACGTTGTATCGTGATTTTCGGATGTTTGGGCCGTTTTTGTAATTTCCTAGAAGTTTAGGGAATTTGTTCCTTGTTCGACTTTGGTTGTGTACCTCAGATCGTTTTGGGGTTCCGTACTTCCATTTCGTGTTATTGTTGCCCAAATGTCGATTCCTATTGCTTTTATTCTCTTTCCGGATCATTTTTCGTCATTTTGAGACCCGAGGGGGGTGTGGGCCGCGGCACAAGGATTGTGCGCCGCGGCACACACATTACCCAGTTGCTGGCCGAGCAGACTGTACCATGTGCCGCGGCACAAGGATTGTGCGCCGCGGCACACAGCCGAGTCAGTGCCGCGGCACACTTGTCCGGGCCGCGGCACACTCGTGTGGCACTTGCCGGCCAAAACCTACTGTACCGCGTGTCGCGGCACAGTCCCGGCGGCGCGGCACATGCGAGTGCGGGCCGCGACACACTTCAATGAGCGCGGCACGGCGAGCGGTCGGCCGATCACCGGGCGCATTTTTGGCCCTGTGCCGCGGTACGCTTTAGCCGAGCACACAATGCGGTGTGTATCGGCGTTTTCTTTTCAGCGGATGCAGTTCATTTCTTCATTCCTTCCACCGTACGAGAGAGAGAGGGTTGAGAGGGGGATTTTTCTCCATCTACCATTTGATTGTGTGTTTTTCTTCATCTTCTTTCGATCGTGTAGCTCGGATTGTGGATCTAGCACGTGTTCTTCGGATTATAGGGCTTGAATCTTCAAGAGGTAAGAATTCCTTTAACCCTAGTATGATTTTGGGGAGGGTTTGGTGATGATCTTGTATTTTAATCCGATTTAACCGATGTTGTTGTTAGATTTTGATAGTATACTCGTGACCCTTGGTTTTCTTGTTATTGGTTGGGATGAAATCCCGTTATTACACCGTTGACCGATTTCATTTCCTTATGCACTTGTGGTGTCCGATGAATTGTCCCAACTGGTAGAACTAGGATGAATTTCTTCGTATTCATGATGTTGAGATTGGTTGTATATCATTATTGTGTTAGGGTCGGATTTGAGAGGATTGTTCGGACCGTAACCTATTCCTTCGTCGTTTCCTTCGCGTCGTATTATCCAAGGCAAGTACATGTATTATATTTCATTATGTGTGTACGGTTTTGATGCGAATGATGTAAACTGGTTTATTGAACGATTGTGTTGGTTACTCTTCCGCCTGGGGATGGCATGGGGCCTCTGGGGGCCGACACTAATGGGTACGGCCACGGAAGTGGACTTGGGTGCGTGCGTTGATGTTCTTCCACCTGGGGACGGTTCGACGGGACCTCTGGGGGCCGATACTAATGGGTACGGTCGCGAGTTACCAAACGTGGATAATTGTGATGTGGAAAGCTTGATAATATATTGATTTGGTGTAAATGTGATATTCCGGAATATTAATTTTTGAAATGATTTTTCCTAATGATTTGTTTGTGTTGAATCGTGTATGTATATAATGTTGTGTAATTGTGTACTTGCACTAGCTATTCGAATGCTAACCCCTTAAATGGGGGAAATGCGTCTTATGCATTTAGTGCAGGAGGAATGAGGAGCAAGCACGGGACATGCATGCAAAGGATGGGCTGGCTTGATGATGTGGCTCGAGTCTGTATTTTTATGTTTTGTCATTGCATTGTCGAGTATTGAAGTTAGACTGTCTATTTGAAACTTGGTTTAAGTCCCCTGCGTGGGCAATGAATTGGTATTTAACCTCTGTTCATGTATTACGTTAAAAATGTTTTGGCTGAGTCCACGGCCTTATTTACTTTTGAGTGCATCATTCGGGATTACATTGTGGTTTATATGTCATGTGTTAGCCTGGTAGACCTCACGAGGGTTCTACGGCGTGTAATGTCCCAGTTGTGAATTGGGGTGTTACATATGTAGCAACAAAGCCATATTCATAAGAGTGGGTCCAATTATTACTGTTGGCAGAAAATATCCTTTTTGAATGAGTTGTGCTACAGACATCGAAATTGGTTCAAAAATATGTTTTCGAATGACACGTGTCGTATTTTTATTCGCGGGATTCATATTTATGCACAAAGTGTCCAATCAAAATTGAATTCGGGGAAAATTAGGGACTCAAAAGTGGGTAGTATAGCATTTTTCTTTGCAAATATACCCTTCCCTTTTGTGCATAAATCCAGTTCCCTTTTCAAATTCAATCTTTTTCCTATTTATTTTCATACAAATTAGTTATAGATCATAAAAAAAAGTTCCCTTTATCTCTCCTCCATCGTCTTCTTCTCCTCTCGTTTCTCTCTCCTCCATAAACACCGACGTAATATGGATCCGGTCGAGATTTTTCTTTTTTGCGGCGTCGCTTTTTCTACTGCGGCGGTTTTAATTATTGACTATCTTGAACCAGAAGCAGGAGAAGATGAAGATGAAGATGATTCAGTTGGTGCGTTGATGAGTAGTTGTGAGAAATCGGGTTTGGGCACTGCGATTTCTGATATTAATGAAAACAAAGAAGAAGAGGAATCCATTGACGATGATTGGATATGGGAAGGAATAGAGAGGACTAAACTGGAGAAGATTTTTGGTGAGGCTGTGGTTTATGTGAGCTGTAACAATGGCGATGATGGGATCCATGAAGATGTGAAGTTGGAGTTGTATGAGCTTTCGAAAATTGCTCTTGAAGGGCCCTGTTGTGGATCACGGCCCATGGCATTGAAGGTCTCAGCTCGCTCAAAGTGGTAATTTTGATCAAATCTTTTTTTCTTGTTCAACTTCTTTTGTTATTTTTTATTTAGAAAACCATACAAAGAAAATTGTAATTACTCAGGTCCACAAAAAAATTACTCTAGTTGGGATGACACCAGTTTTAAGAAAAACTGGTATAAATTGATTCAGTTGGAGAGATGTCACACTTTTGAGAAGAAAAAAAAAAGACTTTCTTTTTATAACTATGGTAAGTTTTTTGCGGACACCTTAATAGAAAAACTGAAAATCGAGCCAAATTTTGACAATGGCATCATCATCATGTTTTGGGGTGAATTATACGAGTGTTATACAAAATAATAAATACATGATTTTATAAGTTAAATAGATACGGTAGTCAAGTATAGTATAAAATTAGTACTATATACTTCTTCGTGTAAACTAAATAGGCATATCGTCTCCTGTATTTTTTAAAAATTACATCCTGGTTCTCTTTGTCGTTCTATGCACAAAGAAGTAATCTACATTGTCCGAGTAAAATATAAAATTAATACTATATACTTCTTCGTGTAAACTAAATAGGCATATCGTCTCCTGTATTTTTTAAAAGTTACATCTCGGTTCTCTTTGTCGTTCTATGCACAAAGAAGTAATCTACATAGTCCGAGTAAAATATAAAATTAATACTATATTATATAATTCTTCTTGTAAACTAAATGGCATATCGTGTCCTGTATTTTTTGAAAAGTACGTCCCGGTTCTCTTTGTCGTTCTATCATCTATGCACAAAGAAGTAATCTACACTGTGTTAGTAAAATTTAAATTTAATTTACATCAAAACATATAAAGCTCTAAAATAATGAATCTATTTCAATTATAAAAAGTACACACTCCAAAATGGTAATCTACCACTACCCTCAAAACCCTAATGGGTCCACTTTGGTAAAGTGTCCTACACAATGGAATCTCAAGGTAGTTTCTGTAATTTTATTGGAGGTAAAGTAAATGGGCCAGGATTATCTGTAGTGCACAGCACGGTACTGTGCACTGCCAGCCGTTAGATTACACACACCCGCACAGGTGTGTGTGTGTGTGTGCGTGTCCGATCCTATGCATAGTAGTGCACAGCACCGTGCTGTGCACTGCAGATGATCCTGTCCCAAAGTAAACTACTCCTATCTCTCGGAAATTGATACAATTTGATTTTTCAGTTAAAATTTATAAATTTTATCTATAAATTGCAAGAAATATATCAAAAAACTATAGCCATATAAATTTGTAAGACTTGTCTTAATTCTAATTTTTTAAAATATTTTTTTATAATTTTTAATCATATATAATTAAAATTATTAACGGTTAAAAATATGTTTGGAAAACCACGAAAGTCAAAGTATGCAAATTTCTAGATTGATAGTATTTTATGTTTAATACTTCATCCATAGAAAATAACTCTTAGCCCAGCGGTACAACAAAGTCCCTTGGTGAAGGATTTTCCTACCATCGCAGGTTCGAATCACGGAGAGGGCAGGGTTTTACTTCAATTAAGCGTCGCCTTTATTGAAGGTTTTCCCCCTTCGGGTCTTCTGGTGCTTTCCTGGAGCTCTCTAGTGTGGATCCGGTTAAGACAACGTAGTCTAGACCTCTCCTATGAAAGTCACTCTTAAAAAAAACTGTAATGTTGGACTTGAATTTCACGGAGTTCAATACTTAACTTTCACCCTAATAATTGAAATTATGATTTTATTTAAAAATATACATCCAGATAAATATAAAATTATCTTATATGCTAAAATTTATTTTTATTAGCAAGACGAAGTACAATCAAAGATTAAATATAAAAAATATAGTGTTGCAATTAAACATAAGAGAAGTTGAGATCTCAGAGAACCAATTTGGCTTCATGCCGGGGAGGTCTACGACTGAGGCCATTCATCTCGTCAGACGCCTTATGGAGAAGTTTAGAGAGCGGCGTAAGGACCTCCATATGGTGTTCATAGATCTAGAGAAGGCTTATGATAGCTTTCCGCGCGATGTTATTTGGAGGAGCCTAGTAGAGAGGAGGGTGTCGTTGCCGTTCGTTAGGTCGATCCAAGACATGTACTCCCAAGCTAGGACGTGCGTTAGGACCCCAGTTGGTGACACCCAGTATTTTACGGTTGAGATAGGGCTACACCAGGGGTCGGCGCTAAGCCCTCTTCTCTTCGCTCTAATCCTTGACGTCATTTCGCGAGGGATTCAAGATGGCATCCCGTGGTGCATGCTTTTTGCTGACGACATTGTGTTAGTGGCGGAGTCGAGGAGGGAGGTGAACTCGAAGTTGGAGCTTTGGAGGGCTAAGTTAGAATCCTGTGGCTTGCGTGTGAGCCGGTCCTAAGACCGAGTATCTCCAGTGTAACTTTAGTGGTGAGGCCAACGAGGAAGATGTTGAGGTAATGATTGCGGATCGATCGTACCGTGCACGGATAAGTTCAAGTATTTGGGTTCGATCATTGAAGGAAGGTGAGTGTGAAGATGATGTCACGCATCGCATCAAGGCGGGTGGCTAAGGTGGAGAGCAATGACAGGGGTCCTGTGCGACAAGAAAGTCCCTCTAAAGTTGAAAGGTAAATTCTATAGAGCGCAATCCGACTGCAATGTTGTATGGCTCGAATGTTGGGCGATGAAGAAGTCGCTTGAGAGCAAGTTGGGAGTGGGTGAAATGAGAATGTTACGTTGGTCGTGTGGTCGCACAATGTTAGATAGAATTGCGAACGGAGTTTTCAGAACGCTACTGAAGTGGCGCCCATTTCAAAAAGTTAGGGAAGGAGATTGAGATGGTTTGGCCACGTCCACGGGAGGCGTGCTTCGCTCCGGTGAGGAGGGTCGAGAGTTTAATGGTTGTCGGGGAGAGGAGGAGAGGCATCGAGGAGGACGTGGGAGGAGCAATCGAGATTAGATTTGAAGGCCTTAAACCTTTCCGAGACCATGGCTGTTGATAGGTGCGCTTGGAGGCGCGGATCGAGTTGTGGATTCTTTTGTAGGAGGCAGTCTTGTAGTTGAGAGCCTCAGGGTTGGGTTGTCTCGGTTAGCTTTGACCTAGAACATTGCTTTTTTACTTTTATTGTATATTGTATCCTATTGTCTTTGCGTGTGGTGTATTTTTGACAGGGAGCTGTGCGCAGAGCCAACCTCTCTTTTGTTAGAGCAGCGTTCATCGGGAGTGAAGTAGCCAAATTCCGCTTAGGTAAGTCCCATGTGGATCAAGCCATGGGCTCAGGTATGGTCTCGAGCTTTTTCGAATCATATGTTTTCCTTTGTATTTATCACACTAGATTCTGTTGTGCACTTAAGGGTCTTCACGGAGCTTGACCTCCCTACCGTAATAAGTAGGGGCATGGTGTGCGTACATCTTACCCTCCCCAGACCCTGCTCTGAGCGGGATATACTGGGTATGTTTGGTTTGATTTGGTTTGATTTTGGAAAAAGAGCGGTACTAATAGTTTGTTGGTCTTTCTTGCATTCTGAAACTCGAATACGTTTCAACTTAATCCAAAAACATAATACCAACACTAAAGTACATAAAATCTATTAAGAAAACCATAGGGCACTAAGAATTAGACAAAAACATAGTATCAAGACTACAACTACATAATATTCATCCCTTTTTTTCGGACGTTGGAGGAGCTGGTTGTGTGTAACTAGGGCTGAGAATCGGGTCATTCGGTTCGGTTTTCAGTAAAAACCAAAACCAAACCAATTTTTTTTACTGTTTGGTTCGGTGTGATTTTTCTATTTTAACAAATAAAACCGTAACAGACGGTTCGGTTTGGTTCGGATAAATCTTTAGTTTTTTTCGAGTTTTTTCGGTGTTTGATTACTAAAATTTATTTTAAATTACAAACTTTCGGGAAAAAAAAATATGTTTCCAAAACGTTCACAATATTCCAGATAAAAAACTTGCTTATAAGTTATAAAGTATACACATTCACAACACACAAACCACCTATAAAAGTATGAAGCATATTAACGGTTCAAGTTTAAAAAAACAGGAATTTTTTTAAAATACAATATTCTTTTTTAAAAAAAAACAGGTACTTTTTTTTAAAACAAGAAATATTCTTTCAAAATTTTAATATAAACTAAAGTATTACCCAGTAAAGTCTTTTATTGAACAGTATAAAACTACGATGTATTTTCGATTTTTGAATTTTCGGTTTTTCGGTTTGGTTCGGATTTTAAGAATCTAAAACCATAACCAAACTATTTTTTTTCGGTTTTTCAGTTTTCGGTTTTCTCAGTTTGAATTTTTTCGGACCTGGATTTTTTCGGATTCAGTTCGATTTCAGGTTGATTTTTCTCGATTTTCGGTCCGAAAGTCCCAGCCCTATGTGTAAGGCTCTGTTCTTTTGGATTGAATGAATCAATCGAATCGAATCGAATGGATTCGAATCGAATCGAATCGAATCGAATCAAATATATATTAAGGGTAAATAATAATAAGAATAATGGTAAATAATAATAATAATAGTAATTAACAAAAATAACGATAATAGTAATATTATTAGTAATTATAACAATAATAATAATTAAGATTAATAATAATAATAATAAGAAGAAGAAGAAGAAGAAGAATCGAATCAATCGAATCGAATCAATCAATGGACTGAATCGAATCGAATCAATCGAATCGAATGGACTCGAATCGAATCAAAATCAAAAATAAGTCCAAAAGAACAGGGCCTAACACATCGATTTCTGTCCGTTTAAGTTAGCGGAGTATGTATATTAGACAAATAAATATAGAAAACAAGGTTATCACGGCGCCAAGGCGAGGCGAGGCGCTCGGCTACCGCCCGGACGCCTAGGCGCCCGCCTAGGCGACAATTAGGCGTTAAATAAAAAATATATTTAATAAATAATAATAATTAATATTTCACTATTAAAATTAATAAACAACATTATATTAAGTCCACATTTTATAATTAAAGCCATAAAATTCAACACAAATAAATAAAGGGTACGAAGTTCACATAAGTAGCAAATACAATAACATAAAACACAAGCTCTCATCTCTCAAATATCATCAAAAATCAAATCATTAGCATATCCTTCATTGCCCTCATTCTCACTATCATGAGCATTGGTAGTCTCTTGGCCATAATCATCATCAAGATCAACATCATCATCGGGAAAACTATCATCTTCTTCTCCATCTTCTTCATCACGTAATCTAGAATTAGTACTAGTTCTATCACGCCGAGCATAAATTAGTACTTCACCACCACGCGAACCCCTGCTCTCATCAAATTGAGAGTCTAAATGAGATCTCCTAGAAAGATTACGGCCTTGGAGATTATTCGATGCACCTGTTGCTTCATCAACATGGCTCCATAAAAGATTATCGCCCGGATGAACAACCTCATTGTCGACCCATTCATTATCCCATTGGAAATCTTCTATGATCAATGGATTGAAACTAGCCCCTTCTTCACGACGCTTTTGGAATCGATTGGCAATCTTCCGATTATATTGAATATACACCAAATCATTGAGTCTTTGATGCTCAAGCCTATTTCTCTTTTTGGTGTGGATCTAAAAAAAAAAATAATAAATTAAAATTCAAAATTTATTTACTTATTAATGACACTTAGTACTTACAAATTCAAATGTGCTCCAATTTCGCTCGCATCCTAAGACGAGCAACAAAGACCAATGATACGCTTTGCAAGTAATTGAAGCTCAATTGCATTTACACCGAAGGCATTCCACCAATCAACTAAAATGTAAAAAAAAAATTGTTACTTCTCAACAAATATAATTTAGAAAGAGAGAACATACATTTTATAAGTTAAGTTAGATACTTACGAGGAGTCTTAGTCTTTTGTTGCTTGATTGCTAGTTGCTTCCCGAAACTCCCTCGCATGTGCTCGTAATCATCAACTTGATTACTTATCTTGATTTGTAAAGCCTCATCCGTCACCATTTTTTCAAGCACGTCATTGAACTTCACTCGTTGCTTAGCCGCATAGGTTAGGTCATTTTGTTTGAGGTCAAAATATTTAGAAGGATTTAAGAACAAAGCCGCTCCATATAATTTGACCTCCATTTGAACTTCCCACCTCGTCTCAATAATTTCCATCACACTATCCAACAGTCTCGGCTTATTTGCAAATGACTCCGAGATTGTTTTTTTTGCATGATCCATGGCCACGGTAAGTTCGGGCATTGCGGGTGTCTCATCGGCATCAACTATCCTCATCACAATAAGCAGCGGCTGTGAAGCTCTTATACAATTAAAACAAGAATTTACCTGTTTGCCCTTGACTGAGGCGACAAGGCGTCGCCTTTCTCGCCTAGGCGTCGCCTAGGCGACGCCGCGCTCGCCTAGCTCAAATCTAGGCGAGGCGATGGATTCAGGCGGCCTGGCCGGACCGCCTTGCCGCCTAGGCGACGCCGTGATAACCATGATAGAAAATGTGTAAATTGTACGTGGTTGCTTTAAGATATAATTTAAGTTATTGGAGCATATAAACTAAAAAAAAAGTTAACACAATAAGTTGCATAAATAGAACATAATTATTTTAAAGTAAACGACAACTGGACAATAGTCACGTTAATGTGTGTGTGTGTGTGTTTTACATTTAGCCCAAACATCATCCTCTCATATTATATGGTGCTTATTTTTGGACTGTTTCAAAATAGTTGTCCAATTTTGACATTATGTAATTCATTAATGAATTATCATATTTACCCCTTCATTGACAATCTATTTTAATTAACTAAGGACTGTTTCGGGAATTATTATTCCCGTGATGTGTCTTACCTAATACTGATTGTAGATACATAGATGGAAGGTTCTAGATCTAGAGGTAGTAGGATCCTATTAGATGTCTTGCCTTATCTAGGAATCCTATGTATGGAAGGACTCTCATTGTAATGCCTATATAAAAGCCCATCTATCAGTGTTATGAATGCAATTGATTGACTCTATTGACAGTCTTTTTACTTTCTCCTGAAACACGTTATCAGCACGTACTCCCCAACTGAGCAAGAAAAACTGTCCGAATTCTTTTGAAAAAAAAATGCTGGAAACCCTAATTTCTCTGTCATTTTCTTCTTCAGGGATCTGCCCAACTGTAGCCACCATCGGACCCGGAACCCTAATTTCGGCCATCTTCTTCACCAATCCACCCGACGGCACCACCTTCAGCCACCGTTCCGATCCAGATCGCAGCTCCACGCACCGACTCCGATCTTCAAATCAGAGTCGTCTGCCTCCCGCAGAGCATAAACGCTAGCTGCCGGCTGACTTTCTTCCCCGCAGCACAGCCGGAGTCGAAACCTCCCACTCGCGACTGCAACATCCGTGTCAACCCCAGATCGGATTTTATTTTCTTTTAGACCCTAACCAGCCGTCATCTTCCCCGAAAACAACAGAAGGCCCATTCTGTTTTCTCAGATGTGGAACCAACTCGCCGCCGCCTCCGACTCCACCTCCGACCAATAAACAACCAACTAGTTGGATCTTTCCCCCACCCGCACCAACCCGCTGGCCCGTGTTTGACCCCAAACCATAAATCCTCGACTGACAGAGACATGGATCAAATTAGCCGGCGCACCACCGTCTCTCACTTTTAGGAGTTACTAAAATTGCAATTCAGCCCCTAAAGTTTGAATAACACACAAAATCGAGAGACGAGAATTTCCGCGCGCAAATTTTTTACACAGCGCAGTCATACCAAAATCATGTTTCCCGATTCGTTAACCATCGGATCGGTGTGAAATTTTGACAGCAACTTTCTAACACAAATATCTGTATATTCAACGGTGGAGATCGAATTCTGAGTAATATTGATTACTGAATCTGCCTCCGAATAGAAGTAGATTTTTACGAGGAAATTTGGAGATCCGGCCTCATCCAATACCGAGCTGCTGCATCGACGCGCTCGAGTCCTTTTTCGGACGAATTATTGAGCCCAGTAGTCCTATCCGGGTGTTTCTCAACTCTCTATATTTTTCCAATTAATGATTCATTTGTTCATTAATTTGTACACTTATAAATCTTACCATGTTTATATTTTACGTGTATATAGGAAAATACGTCGCTCATGATGATGTGCAAAATATGGAGAGAAGTCATATTTATTATCCCGTTCAAAGATCAAAGTAAATATAGAACGGAGTACCCATGGAAATATGTTGCCCATATGGAGAGAAGCTCACGTTCAAGGACCAAAGCAAGTATGGAACCAAGTACTCGTAAGATTTTATTAAAGTTCCCGTTTTTCAATTCCTCTCTTTTGGGAATTTTTTTTTTGGGGAATTGGGTATTTGGGTTCTTTACCTCCCACGCTACTTTGCGGTGGATGAGACTATGAGAGGTGGTATCACTCTCGTATGTCGAAGTAAACTGTGTGACGGTCCTGGAGAAGTCACGGATAATTGTTGAAAGTCGATATTTGTGGTTGTTGCATACACCACGTTTTGGGTGCGATTTGACGTCGCCGTTTTGTCGATTTTAATCCAACAACTGAAAACAAATGAATATTGTCGGTAACGGTAAAGTTATGACTCATTCATGATTAGTCACAGATTTGTGACGTACAAATGGGACAAACATCGATTGCAACGGATATGTCGTGGTTAAAATCGATTTGTGACGGAATTTTCACGTTGAATTGAGCGACCACCACGTTGGTCTTGACCCAATCCCATACTTGAAAAACTCCATCTTTCATCTTATTAAAATAAAATATTGCATGTGGGTGTAGTCATGCACCGTCTCCTTGCAATAAGATATATGAAAGAATGTACGAGTAATTCTTATGAATTTCAACATGTAAAGCAATGACATATTGCGTTAAGTACATGAATTCGTTAACCTCGATTATAGTTCATGTGACTATATGTCCGAATACTTTTCCGAGTATTTGTAAAGGCATGTGCCTTATACATTTGACTATGTTTAGTCGATCTTATTGGATGGTCAAGACGAGTTGGTTATGGTATATTCATTATGTCTCAGGGTTCAAAATGCTTAATATTGATGCACCGCGTTGCATCCATATAACATGGCTATTATGACGTATACTTGCAAATTGAGAATTAAAATACTTGGTTGATTTGATGCACTGGTGGATTTTGTCTACACTTTGATCATGACTAGGCGCATCCTCCTTGATATTTGTTTATGCTTTGAAAGTTCAAACGGAATCAGTGGTTTTTAAACAGCCTTAGCTGTACCGACATTCCTACTTTCTCTGCAAGTCTACCAAGTTGGAGTTACCGAAAAGATCATTAGCCAAGATAAGAAATCAAACACCCTGTTGCATTTAAACGCACCTATGGCTGTCATTGCCATGTTTTTGCATCAACACTTATGCCATTGGATATGGTCTCAACCTTGTTTTCTCACTAAACTTGGAAAATACTAAACAGCCAATTAAAACATGCATTGTGATCTGAGTTTAATGATCCGTGTGGTGCATAATATATGGATAGAAAGATACGGAAGTCTAGTTTTCAGAACATCTGACCATTCATCCTCTGGACTAGCCTTACTAACAAGTGAGTTATCGCTGTTTTAGTGAACAAAGGTCAAGTTGTGTGGAATTTTATTTCCAGCGATTGTGCTAACCTTTGTCCTAACCAACTTGGTTTCCATCTTGAATTTGCAAGTGGTCTTATGACACATATTTTTCAACCTCTTTTTGGCCGAATTTGCCATAGATGATGCAGTTTTTGGTATGCGGTGTACGCTAAACTATCATCTTTCAAATGTTGAAAAACAGTTTCCTTGGGGAAGCCCAAAATACGCACCCTTATAAGAAGGTCGAGCGTGTGCATGGTAGTGTTACACCATGCTTGTGTCGTAATTTTGCCCCTTAGGCATATAACCTTGCCATGTTATGCACTCAATATGATAGATCAGTTTGATCGTATCTAGTATAAAATCTCTATGTTGTTAGAGTATTCGCTATGCTCATTATTGTAAAATTTTGCAAGCGAAATTGAGTGTGTATTAAGCTATTTTCAAGGAACACGATATTTTTGGATTTCGGTTTATAAATCCATTGTGACTATGACGACTAGGTCATCACAATCAATGAGTGGTATACTGCTCAAGTTGTTGAATGCCGAATGGCATTTTCTAGTCACATATGTTCCGTAACAATTGAACTATGTTATGACTCGATGATATATATGCCAAAGTGTATCACTTATAGCATCTCATTGTGACTTGTGAGAAATAAAATCTTATGCATCACTTGTATTGGATATGTGAAAAGGAAAAATATTCATGAGTCAATATGGTCTGGCTTGCATCAGTTTTTGTAACCAGAAGATGTATTGGGACATTGACACATTTAGGCTTTAATAGTCCGGAGTATGGACAATTTGATGATCCATATACCACGGTATTGCCATGGATATCATTTTTTCTTTGAACAAATAAGGTAGCTGGATCAAAGACACCAAAGTACGTTGGTGGAGTCATGAGCAGGGCTCATGACCGATGATGATATTTATGTCATCCACGTCTTGTTTTCATAAACATGTGTGACGCCAAAGACCCCCCCAATGATCCTTCTTCGCCATGTTCATTGATTTAGGCCTATTCTTTGACACGATTAGGAGATGACACCCTCCTATACTAAAGAGAATAATGTAGCGACTCGCATAAGCATGGTGCTGAGTCCTCCCTTTTTCATCGAGTCCTTATACATATATGATCATAAGTATTAGCCTGGGTGGCTTATGATGTTATGATGGTGTTCACAAATGGTCGTACTCAAGTAATAACATTTATATGTTATGTTGTTCCTTTGACAATGATTGATAAATTGATGAAACCTGAGTTTATGGTTGTCCAACTTGCGGACCAGTCATTGTAAAGGTCGGTTCACCCACTTTTTAGACCAAGTCTTAAAGTGAAATTTTAACAAGTACTTCCTAACATCCAAGGCTACCTTCTCACAAATTTTGATGCCATTTGGAAACTTGAAAGGAGGTGAACCACTAAATGAAGTTTTCACATACCACCAGCCGTCCTAACGACTAGTTCGATGTCACTTCGATCGGTTTTTGACCACAAGGTTGATGGTTTTGGAATCCTAAACACCCGTTTATACATGCTCACGAAATTTTGAGGTGTTTGGGGCTGGTGAAGGGTGTGAACTCTTAAAGAAAGCACTAAAGATTTGATAAAACCAACGGCCTATCATCGGTTCAATCGTTTCTTTATATTCGATCCCGGTGGTGCATGGTGGCGGTTTTGTTGGATTCTCAAGACCAGTAGCTACGGTTATGTAGCATCGGTCAACATGTCATATTCACCTATACCTATCATCATTCAAATGCTTAGTTACGAGTGTAACAGTATGCATTTTGTTAGCTGGATTGCGTTAACAATGAAAAACCTTTATCGTCCACATGTCCATGTGCCAAAGTGCGTCACCACAACGCATTATGACGGGTTATAAATGATGAATACGACATGAGCTTTCACTCATAGTCTGCTTAAAATATACCTTGGCAGACGATCTCGTAAGTCACTTTGATGAGCCAGTCTTCCCGTCGTTAGGGGGAGATGCGAACGATCATGTTCGAGTAGAACGACTTGGAATTTTCGTAGTTTGTCCCTATTATGTCTCACCAAGTTCCCTAAAGTGACGAGATTAAATACATGCTGCAAACATGTCTGCAAGGATTGTGTCCAGTCATGGACGTTCGTCACCTATGAATGGTGATATGGTAACACCACAAATTGTGGTAGATGGTGTTACTAGGCCGTGGATCTCATAGAGTATTGGGATGCCACTTGGTTCTATAAATGCTCTCGCTAAGAATGTATGCGAGCTTGGTACATGAAACTTGATCATATGATCAAATGAACTCATTCGTCTCATGTGATTCTGGATTATAGTCATTATTGGGGGACGCCTCAATGAATGCCAATCCATAAAGACTACTCTATGAATAAAGCCGGTACATGAGGACGTGGAATGTGAGTTTAATCGAACCATACTTCGTTGAAAATCTACAACATTGTAGCCTTGGCCTAAAATGGAAACATATGCGATTTCAGTATAAACAAAGTGATAGCCCTTTGTCGAAGTGGTGCCGACACTCCAAAGATAAGATCTATCCGTATACTTTGTTAAAGAGAGTGAGAGAAGGAGTTAAACTCACCTCATGGCGCGAGGCTTCTCATGAACGCACTGGAATCGACTACGATGACACGAAACTTAGTTGTGCTATTGTAATGGATGTTATAGCATTCACTATATTTTCAGTTAGATAGTTTCCCAAAAACTGACGTGCAGCTTGTGGTTAAATCTTATCTTAGTGGGGAACTAAGTTAAGTGATGAAAGGATCTCGTGGTGGATCAGACTCAAATCAAGTGGCTCCTGACCACGGAGCGCGACGACAAGTAATTGTCGGGAACGCATACTAAGTATATACTTGATTTGGAAGAGATATGAAGCTTTTGCGTGTAAAACTAAGGATTTATAGTGATGTACTCTTGTGAGACTAAAATATTCCGCTAAATCCAAAGTTAAAAATGAAATGATCTTGGGGACACTTGATGATGCGTATTCATCAATCGGTTTAAGGCAATCTAAGGGACGGTTTCCCTCGGAGACGATAAAGTAATGCCTATATAATTCCCAATGATTAGTCGATGTCATCATAAGACTTGGCTCACTTAAGTGATGATGCAGTCTTGAAAAGTACGGTATTATGTACTCATGTTTGACTCGATGTACTCATTCGTAATAATCCGGTAAAGCCACTGTAATGATGGCCTAGGATGCGCTCACGCAATGTCTGTGATTGACAAGAAGCTGGAAGCTCGCTCTATCTCGATAAAAAGGACACTTGAAAACTGATACCCGAATCTGCCCAGAATATGTTGGTCTATCTCCCATATGACCTACAGGGCAGCTCACTTGCTGGAAAATGGTGAAATTGGTACCATTAGAAAGGTTTGTGTCTACTTTTCAAGGAAACCAACCATTTGATCACATCCATCATGTTGAGTGACATACTATTGTTGCAAAGTAGGACAGGATATGTCCGGTAATTTGCTGAGTCAACTTCGATAGAGCTTTGTGATCTGCTCAGGTCGATCTAGGTTACGTACTGTGTGTGAATGAAAAGTTATGGGTGTCTAGTTTTCATAAGTTCTTACAGTTTCGTTAATACCTATTGAATCGAAGAAGTTATGACTGATTTAGTGCATGGAGGTCAAGACTTTAGAAAACTTGATAAGTCTTTAGCGACTATGCACTTTGGATGTGTCGCGCTCTTTTTGTCCTTAGACCAAGGTTTGTTTTTTCCCATTGGGTTTTCACTTGGTAAGGTTTTTAACGAGGCGACCTATGAGAACATCCATACAATGATGCGTTGTACTTCTGTTCAACTTAGACCAAGAGGTATTTTTCCCACTGAGTTTTTCCTTGGTATGGTTGTGAGGGCAACTTGGCATCCGACTCCTATGATTTGAGGTACTCATCAGGGGGAGTCGTTATGTATACATCAGGGGGAGTATACATGACATGTTATATTGGTGCGTTGCAATCTTTTTCTCATCAAGCCTTTATTTTTCCCATGGGGTTTTGTTTTGGCTTGGAATAGGTTTTTACGAAGGCAACATCTTCTGCACCATTGTTGTATTAGTGCTCGACACATGGGGAGTGTTCCAGGAATTATTATTCCCGTGATGTGTCTTACCTAATACTGATTGTAGATACATAGATGGAAGGTTCTAGATCCTTCTAGAGGTAGTAGGATCCTATTAGATGTCTTACCTTATCTAGGAATCCTATGTATGGCGACTCATCAGAATGCCTATATAAAGCGCTCTATCAATAAGTATGAATGCAATTGATTGACTTTATTTACAGTCTTTTTACTTTCTGCTGAAACAACTACAATTTTATAAATCAAAAGTCGTTTTTTGTTATCTAAATGTAAATTAATGCCACCTAAAAGGTTTTGACCTTTTCAAAGTAATATATATTCCATCTCTTCCATTTCAAGAGGCCACATTAATAAATATGTAATTTTTTATTGACTGTCAGGTATAGTACATAAAATGAGTTTCCTATTGCCTATTTTTAAATTAGATTCTTACTTATTAATTGAGAATAATTTTTAAACCATATATAATAATTACATAAATAAAGACATAAAATATAAAAACCATACACAAATCATTTCTATTTGTAAAAAAAATCATATTTATAAATTACGCCCTTAAAATATAATATGGAACGAATCGTTTTTGTTATCCAAATGTAGAATAATACCACTAGAAAGGTTCGATGTTTTTTTCAAAGTACAATATAATATGGGTGGGACGGATGAAATACCGCTTAGCAATTGAACCAAGAATGTCTGCATTTGTTCTAATAAAAGATTTATTTATACTTCACTTAAAGATTTAGTGATTTAAAAAGAATAAATTTATTATTTTTATATAATTAAATCAAACAATTATAACTACTGTCACTTATTTTCCATCATGCATTTATCATTAGTATTTATTACTCCCTCCGTCCTAGCTAACATGAGTATTTTGATTTTATATGATCAATAATTTTCAAGTTTGACTATAAATTAATCTCAAACTATAATGATAAAATATTTAACAAAATTATATTATGAAACTTTAGATGGTGAAGTTTCATAATATAATTTTGTTAAATATTTACCATTATATTTTGAGATTAATTCTTAGTCAAACTTAAAAATTATCAATTATATAAAGTCAAATGCCTACGTTAAATTTATTTTATGAAAGATTTTTCGATCTCAACCATACAATTATTATTAATATTAATAGTCCATCACAATCATACTTTTTATCCAAACATTTCAACTTTAGATAGGATTGAAGAATAGTTTGGTAAGATTTATGAATCAACACTGACACTGACTCTCATTATTTTTAATTTCAATTTGATTAAATCAAAACTTGTGTTGATATTTCGAAATTATCAATTTTTTAATATGACAGGAAAGCTTGGCACAAACTAGGTAACATGAGCCGAGAGATGGCGATGGAGAAGTATATCGACATTTTATCGAAGGTGATTCCTCATTGGAAGGTAAATACTTGTTATTTTTTTATTAGGGATAACAATGTTGGTCCGACTCGCACTTTCCCGTCCTGATCCGTAACGTATGAGTCGTCCCGCCCCGCCACTCGCAGTAGAATAGGTGGTCTGGGTATCAATCTTGCCCCATGAGTACCCGCCCTCAGGTCGGTCCTGAATTTTTCGATGCCCTGGGCGAGACGATCAAAATATACCCCTATTAAATTTTGTAAATATATTCATCTTGTTCGGAAACTCCGTGATTTATAAATGTGGGTAAATGTGTGTGATACTAATTATTTTTATTCATGTTATTCGGAAACTCCATGATTTATAAATGTGGGTAACTGTGTGTGATACTAATTATTTTTTTCTAAAAAAAAATAAAAATACCATATTATTATAGCATTTCTTAAAAAGACATATATTTATTTGCTTTCAAGAATAATATGAAATTTCAAACTAATATTAAGGGGTTTAAATGAAAAGGATGATTTATTTAAAAAAAAAGAATAATTTTATTATTAATACTCACATATGCCAATTTCATACAGAATAAAAAACTATGGTACCATCGTGAAGACATCTCTTACAAGGTATAAAAGCACAATCCACCATAACCATAAAAAACAAAAAAGTACTGAACACACAATGAATTACAAGACATTTACACGTCCATCCTTTACCTTTCGTCTTTCTCACCAACACTCAAAGTAAAAAGAACTCTATTAAAACACGACTTTAAATTTTCTTTTTAGTTTCAACAATCACCGCAATAATTATATCACCCGAAAGTTGAAAACTGACACACTCTTTAATTTTAAGTCCGGAATAAACCTAATATAACAAAGCATTGATGCCCCCTACCATTGTGATGCCCTGAGCAGTCGCCCACTTGGCCCACCCCTAGGGCCGGCCATGCCCACCCTGCCCCACCCACACAATTTTTTTATTTTTTTAATATATTTAATATATATTTTTATATATAATTTATATATTTATATACTTTTTCATACATTAATTATTAGGTGTTACATACTTATGTTAATATTGACAAATTTTATAAATAATATGTATTATAAAAATGAAATACTAGATAAAAACCCATCAAAATATTTATTTTATTAAATTTGAAGTAACATTTTTTCCTACACTGTGTAACACCCCAATTCGCAAATGGTACATTACACGCCGTAGAGCCCTCGTGAGGTCTACCAGGCTAACACATGACACATAACCCACAATGTAATTCCAAACAATGCACTCAAAGTAAATAAGGCCGTGGCCTCGGCCAAAACAATTTTAACGGAGTACATGAACATAAAATAAATACCAATCCGTTGCCCACGCAGGGGACTTAAACCAAGTTTAAAAGTAGACAGTTTAATTCCAAGACTGACAAATGCAATGACAAAACATAAAATTTGGACTCGAGCCACATCATCAAGCCACCATCCTTTACGTGCGTGTCCCGTGCCTCGCTCCTCGCTCTCCTGTACTAAATGCATAAGACGCATTTCCCCATTTAAGGGGTTAGCATTCGAATAGCTAGTGCAAGTACACAATTACACAACATTATATACAAAATACGGTTTTTAGCACAATCATCTCAATCGAAATCATTTGCCATATATATATATATATTAGGAATACTACATTGGCAATCACATCAATTTCCAATCATCACGATATCACAAAATCACAATGGTATCCCGTGGCCGTACCCCTTAGTATCGACCCCCGACATCCCGTCGAACACTCGGGTGGGATACCACTCGCGGCCGTACCCTTAGTATCGACCCCGGACATCCCGTCGGACACTCCGGTGGAAGTTCAACCACACACGCACCCAAGTCCACTTCCGCGGCCGTACCCCTTAGTATCGACCCCGGACCTCCCGTCTGACACTCCGGGTGGATGGACCAGCACTCACGCACCCGAAAATCACAATTCATCATTCATTTCGAAAATCTCAACATACATAACGAAATGTAATACATGTACTTGCCTTGAAAGAAACGAAACGAAGGAAACGACGAAGGAATAGGTTTCGGTCCGAACAATCTTCCCAAATCCGTTCCTAACACAATAACGGTATACACAAGTCTCAATAATGCGGAAAGGTAAGAATTAATCCTAATTCTACCCCTTGGAACGATTTGTCGGAAAATACGAAGTCCACGATGGCTATAATCTAACAATGAAGAAATTACTAGGTTAAATCCATTAAACTATCTCGAAACAAGGGATTTACGACTACACAATCGTAATCTAACAAGTCGTCAAGCCAAAACGGATTAAAAGGAAGAATTATGCCAAAAATCCCAAATCCCCAAAAAAACTAGGGTTCATCGATGTATACCTCGATTCGGACGGATGGAGGATGATTATGATGATGATAAACCTTGCTTGGGACGCAAAAATCGATCTTTAGAAGGTTCCTACGAATTGACCGGATGAATCGCTTGAAATCGCCCAAAGGAAACTCACGTCGCGAGAAGAAAGAAAAGGAGTGAAATAAGTCGACCGGAAATAAGTCGAATTAAAAGACTGACGGCGAGTTACGACGTTAACGCCTATTGTTAACGACGTTATGAAGGTTACGACGTAACCCTCCCAGTTAACGACGTAGCGAACAACTGACACTTTCGAAAACCATAACGACGTTACCAATGGGTATAACGACGTTATGATACCTATATAACGTCGTAAAGGAGCATGCATAACGACGTTATGCATGCAAAGATTCAAAGATCGCTAAACACTTAGCTCAAGATCGATACAACGACGAAACGCAACACAAGGATAGAATCAAAAGTATAAACATGGGGTATCCAAACAACGAAGCCGAGTTTTGAAAGAAAATATAATCCCGATCACTAGAGAGTCTCAAATGAAGCAAATGAAGCGAAATTCCCAAACTTATGAAAATTACAAAAACGCCCAAGAGCCCGAAAAATCACGATGCAACGTCGGATTAACAAACCGAAAATTTCAACACGACCAATTCAACCATACAAACTTATACAAATCAAGAAACAACGGAAACGAACAAGTTTTACGAGAATCGAACGTACATACGACAAGATATAAATTAAGATGGAATTATGCAAAAACATCCTCGAAACTCATCCAGACGGAAAAGCTCCAAGAACAAAATAGATTCAGAATTCCAAAACAGTACTAAGCGAGTTGTCCGAAACGAACATACACCAAAAATAGAAATTACCAAAAATAGAAAACACGGATATTACACACTGGTCGACCCAGCCCGCCCGTTCACCTCGTGGGGCGGGTCTGAGTCTTCACCGATCTGCATCGACTCGACCCATTACCACCCCTATTTTTCACTAGTTCAAATTGTCTTTGCCCATTTTTTTTATAACACATTCTTATAAATTTTTACCATTTTGTTGGACAAAACAATTTTGGGAAAAATGACCAAATAGACCATTCTGCCAATATTCTTTTTTTTTTCCCAGAATTTTTCATTTGGTGGAAACTGAGAATTAATTTAGTCTTAATTTGATAATGGCGTGATTTTAAAAATAAATTTTATGCAGCTGTAATATGAAAATAATCAATCGTAAATTTAAATAGATTTGTGTTTGGTACAAATTTCTTTGTAAACTAAGGTGTAAAATATTAATTTTTGGTGTTTTTTTTATTACAGTAGTTTCTAAAAGCAACTCTAATGATGCTTCCAAAATCTGCTGCTAGTGACATAAATTATATAAAAAAAAATATTTTCGCATGTACACTGCACAATTTAAAAGTTTATCAAAAAAGGTGATTACATTTAAAATTAGGGGTAGGATTCTGCAGCAAGATTAGGCACACGTGACCGCCTGCTGCTAGACGGACATACACACACACACACTGCCATGGACCGTGCGGATGTGTGTAATCACACAGACAAAGACTACGCGCACTGTAGAGGATCCTGCCCCTTAAAATTAAGCTATACCAAACGAGATCTCAAGGTGAGAAGATTTAGTTCGAATTAATTAGCATGGTCTTCGAGTCTGTTTGACATACCACTTTGAGGTGATCGATCAATTGAAACTAATTTATTAACTAAATTTAATTTAGTTTGACCAAATAGCTGTGTTTGGTGATGATAGATTATTAAAAGATCAATCACCTAAGATAATAAGATAATCAGTCCACCTATTACAAATTAAGTTATACGAGGCATTATCTAACCCGTGCGATGCACGGTTTTTGGTTGAATTTAAATGTTGGGACAGACGATTGAATGAGCAGATGGCAGAATTTAAATGCCTTTTAGAGAAGTTTATATGTTTTTTTATTTTTATTGTCCTTTTATTTTAGTCTATGTAATTAGTTATATGAAATGAGGCTTTACTAACCCGTATGTTGCTCCGGGGTTGTTTTTGGTTTATTCAACACGTGCGATGCACCGATTGTATCTAATATTTCATAGCTAAAATTTAATCATCTTGTAATTTATACTATCATTTAAAAGTTCATTTTAATCACCTTGTGTATTAGAAGGACCATTTGCATTGTGATGTTTATCATAACTTTTGTATTTAAATTAGTTTATTTACATTAAAAGTTACAATTAAAATAGTCTCTTCATATATTTATAATTAAAAGTTACAATTAAATCCCCCTTCCACATTAAATTAAGGGGATAAGTAGTATATAGTATAGATGATCATCTTTTGTTTCCAATTTTGTCCTTTATTTGTTAAATTAATTATAACATTATTCATTAATAAATTCGATAATTTACTTATTCATACATAATTATAACGCTATCCGGCATACCGAACAAAAATATTCATATTTTGTGATATAAATAAATTTATGTATCTTAATATATAAAAATTGCTAGTGTAGTATTGGTTGTGTACGAAATATTAATTTTTCTAAGAAGATTTTTTTGCTACTTTTACTACCATATGGTTATCGAGTTCATCCCTTTGTGGAGATCCGGGTTCGAATCCCTTTGGAAACGAATTAAGGAGTTATAAGATGGCTTCGTGGTAAGAATGTTGGAATTAAGAGGTCTAGAAGTGTTCGATGTTTGGTGAACTAACTACTAATATTTTTTTGACAAAATTACTAACATTTGTTGATCAAAAAAAAAATACTAATAATAATATTAATAGTTATAATTATAATAATAATTATTATTATTATTACTCGAGTTGGGAGGCGTGCTGCTGCTCATATTTTTACTCGAGTTGGTTTTGTTATTGCAAAAGGAGTGGGGCCCAAATAGTATCTCGACTTCCCACTAATTTCTTGTAAAATGTTATTCATCTAATAAAATTTGTTTTTTTATAATAATAATAATAATATAATAATAATAATCAACTATCTTATGAGGCACTTGATGATGCTTTCATTGTGATACTGTTTCTAAATGGAGGATATAATGAAGTGAAGAATAAGTACAATTGGGTGAATATTAAATACAAATATTTTTGTATGTGTTTATGTATGCAACATGATCTTATATCATAAATTGTAAAAACGATTAATGATATATTTATCATGTAAAATTAATAATAAATGAGTAAGTATAATCTTAAAAAATATTTATCTCAAATGTATTGATATTGGACGATTCAACAGTTTTTTCCCTTGAACTATTTGACTTATAAAATGTAAATTTTGGACTATTTGTTGAAGGGAAAATAACTGAGACATAAAGTAGTACAAAAATGTGTATTATTCCATTGATGACATCCCTTTAATTAGGAAGAAATACATACAAGCAGGCTTAACCATACCCTAACTAGGAAAGCCCGTAAACTGACAGACTTAGGCACACATTGGGTATTATTACTTTAACACCCCCCTTGTGCATAGGCTACAAGAGCAGGTCATGTTGCCTCGTTAAAACCTCGTCAAGTAAAAATTCAGTAGGGAATTTCAGCTCCCAAAGCTCTTCGTTACTTTCCTGTAGACAAGATGGATCTTTCCTTTGCATCGAAATGTTCGACCTATCATGGGATTGCTAGTCGGGTTTACCTTGTCCATATTAAAGTACCCAAGAATCTTCTAGACATAGGTAGACCGGTGGAATGAATTCCACAAACTCAATGTTCTATGTCAATGCCTCGACAGAACCGCGTTTTCCCAAGATCTTTCATCTCAAACTCAGATTTCTAGTATCCGGTGGTTTCTCTTATTTCATCAAGACCGATTATGCTCATGTCATCGGCATACATTGCGATGATCATGAATCCGGAACTTATTTGTGAAGACGCAGGGACACAGCTCATCATTCTTATATCCCTTCCCAATCAAGTAGTCACTTAGACGGTTATACCACATCCTTATTTCATCAAAACCGTAAAGTTGAGCGTTTCTAAATACAAACGCACTATGTGGTCTAGAGTCACTTGATTTGGGTAATGAAATGCCATCGGGCACTTCCATATATATCTCCGTATCTAGATCCCCATAGAGATACGCAGTAACCACATCCATTTAGCTGCATTTCCAGTCCCTCGGAAATTACTATGCTAATCAAACAGCGGATACGTATACGTGGTAGTACATTTCCTCATAATCAATTACAGGGCGTTGTGAGAATCATTAGTTCGTGAACCTTGTACATTAGGACTCTATTATTCTCACTAATCTTTACGACAAAGACTCGTTTATGTCATACAAGCTTTACATTTGGTTAGGTTAACACTACCTACACCAAATACGTGACTCTTTGTCAGAGAATCTAGTTCTACCTGGAATGTTTTTCTTATAGGCCAATCAGCTCTATGTTGATTTCATCCAACTGAGCGAGGTTCGACATTATTGTACTTTATGATTCATGTCATCAAAGTGGGTGGTTGATCAGGCCACACACTCATAATTTCATCGAGATTCTTGATTTTCTGAATCACATCTTCGGGGCGTCCCCCTCGTCATGATTCATGGACATAATAAAATCAAGCATGATCTCATGAAACGAGTTCATTGATGGTTAGCATGTGAATTTGTGCCATACTCTACCTCTTTCTTGGGTGAGTATTTAGTCGAACCATGAGGCTTCCACCTCTTTCTTCGCAGGGAGCCACGACCTCAACCACACCTCCACCAAGTGCGGTTGCATCAGCCGGTTCATTGGTGATGTGCCCCATGGAGGGGGATTCTAACCTTACAGACATATTTGCAGCTGTAATATGAGATCTTGTCACTTGAACGATATCAGTAAATGCACCAGGCATCGAATCTGATACATACTGAAGATCAAGTATTCTTTATGCTTCACGGTAACATTGTGAAGTTCGGGGATCATAATGAGACAAAGTGGGGACACACCACGACAATTCCTGTCGTTCCCCGAGAAATTACATTTTCTCTCCTCCCCCTAACGACGGGAAGGTTGTCTCATTAAAGTGACAATCCGCAAATCATGCGGTAAAGATATCACTGTGAAGGTTCTAAATAGCGGATAAACGTATGGAGATTCTTATCCAACGTGAAGAATTAATCATTTCTAAAGACCAATGCGATGTGGGCTGCAGAAGGCACAGATAATGCGTAACCAAATATGCGCAATTGGCACTCAAGTCTGTCTGGGTCCAAAATATAAAAATCAGGCTATCCAGTTACCAACTGGTACGCATAAACTAATTGATTAGCAGAGGGTCTAAGAATGAACGATTTAAGTAAATTTGCATGCAATATTGCATAATCCCAAGCAAAAATATGCTAATTGGTGCGCATAACCAATGACATAATCACCATTCATATTCTTTCGACGGTGGTTTATGTGAGACCGTTTGCATATGCACATGGGACGAGATACTATTCATTAATCTCTATCATGTAATAAACATCAAATACTTTTTGATGTGAACTCTCCAACATCATCAAGTTCTTTAGATGTGATAAGGGATGTGAAACCTTGTAAATTATCTTGGAAGTTCTACAACATTTTGAGTGGACGACATGTGACTAACATGTCGGAGCATCCACCAAAACCATAAATTACATAAATGGTCCGTATATTAGGTGGATGGATCCACAAATATCTCCTTATATTCAGCGTAAGAATGGAATGCTTGCTTTTGTTCTTTAGCGTAGGAAGGTCTCGCTCCTACTTTGGCTAAAGAGCAGGCTTTGCAACACTAAGTGGTGGGCATTTGATATGTATCCGGTTCTTTGGATGATATAATACGATTAACATCAATATTGTTCTTTATGTTGAGTTGTTGCCACATTTTCGCTCGAAAAGTAATGATGTTCGTACAAGTTCTTTAGTATACATATCATCATACTTCGACCAGGATGACCTAGTCTATCGTGCCAAAGCCTATATGAGTCTATATCCCAAAGTGCATTGTTGGTGACAACATATGATTTTAAAAACCTAATAATAGTGAGGTACATTCACTAGATCGACTTCTCAGTTATTCTAAAATGCGTTTATGTCCACATTCATTAGAATTAATAAAAGAAACTCTATTCCATTCTCACAGTGGGTTTCAATTTGGAAACCATTGCTACGTATATTGTTGAAGCTAAGTAAGGTTCGAAGGGATCTAGATGCATACAGAGCATCGGTAACTTAGAAGACTGCCGTTTAGGCATCAAGAATTGGGCATTACCTCGCCGTTTGATGAGTTGGGAGGACCCAATCATCGTAGTTACCGAGGTTTGGCAGGCGACTAATTCGATGAATAGAAGCCCAATTCTAAGAACGTTCAAGTTCTACTCGATTCATTCCTTAGAAAAAAGAGAAATTTCGAACCATAAGCATTCAAGCAATATTCAATACTTCGAAATAAAGCTAATAATCCAACATAAGCAATATTAATATCTTGTTAGTGAAATAATGTTGCATCAGTCCATTATTAAAAATAAAACACCAACACAGTCATCTTGAGGCAACTATACCAAATGTAAACGAGAAAGTAAACATAATACTAAGATTTAGTCTAAAGACTGTGGCTCGTATGACTCAATTCGACGATTGGTAACTGTGAAATTGACATAGGGGGGCTTGTCTAGATCATATTCTTCCATATAGTGAGTTCTCATTTCTTTGTACTCTCTATATTTCTTGTAGTGAGATGCGACTTGCTTGCTTGCATGGCAGTTCTTGTATCATGTCCAGCATCTCCACAATGATAGCACGATTCATTGCCAACTCGAGCCTTAGAGGCGATAGGATGGGTATGTGCTTTTTGGTTCACTTGGCTAGTAGAGCCGGGAGCACCAAGTCTTCGAATTACATTGGAATAACCCCCACGTCCTTGATCACGAGGCCTATCATGTCGAGTCCCCTATTCATTGGGGTAGTTTCCATCCTTCACTTTGCCATAATTGGCCTTGTGAATTTTCTTTGTCCCAAACGACCTAACATTATTGCTCACTAACACTTCGTTATGCCTCTCAGCCACTTGCAGTAGGTTGATTAGCTTACTGAAGGTAGTGATGTGTTTATTATCATACTTCAGCATATACTGGTTCGTTATTATTAGGGCCGAAGTAGGGAAGGTGGAAAGGGTTTTCTGGATCATGTCATCTTCTTTGACGTCCTTCCCACAGAAATTTAGGTGTGCCTTGAGGCGGAGCATATCTTTGTTGAAGTCGTTGATCCATTTATAATCAAGCAAGCAGATTTCATTCCACTGCACGATCAACTATGGGAGCAAAGTTTGTGAATGTTCCCAAATTGGCCCTTAAGGGCATCCCACAGTTCTTTAGGGAATTTCAACTGTAGATATTCTTATCTCAGGCCGGGTTTAATGTGTCACCTAAGGAATATAAGTGCACTCGCTTTTATCTTATCAGGCGGTACTTGGTCTGTGGTGTTAAGAAGCGTACCACTATATTCTTTAGTGGTAAACGTGGTCTCGACGTAGGAGACCCATCTATGATACTCAAGCTCTTTTGAGTCCAAGATATCAAATTTGAGGCGAGTTGGATAAGCTATCTTAATATAAGAAAAAGGAAAATAATTTTTCACAGTTTACCATGAGTACTTTCCATGGTAAAATTTCCAATAATGTGAGCGTTATTATTTTTCGAATCAAGATATGGTCAAAACTACTTTCGATGCTATTTGAGAATTACCAATGATATTACTTCATCATGGTTCTATTTGATATGTAGTAGAAGATATATTATTAAAGTCTACTACTCATGAAGCCTAATTACACGCGATATCTATATATGCATGCAAAATATATGTATATTTATAGATATAGACACATAATCCTAAGAATATATCTATACACATATTATGCAGTCAAGTAAGTTTCTTATGCCGCAATATTAATTAGTTCTCGTGAATTTAATTTAATTCAAGTTGCTTTAAGCGATTCGCGTTGATTTAATTAAAGTTATTAATGCATTATGCTTTTAATTGGTTTAATTAAGCATAAATAAATTTATGAAATATAAATATGTAATTAAAGTAATCAAAGCATGTAAAATTGCATATTGCAGATAGTAGGGTTCGAATTTGTGTACATTATGGGAAGGCAAAAAATTTTTTTTTGAAACGGGTTGGACTGGACTGCAGGTCAGAATGGGCAGTAGGGGGTCGGGTTCCTCCTTCTGGCTCTGGGTCACGGGCCGATGATCTGGTGCGGGCGGGCCGAGCGGGCTGGATAGAAGACGTGCTGGGCATGTTGATCTGTGCTGGAAGCGGGTCGGGTCGCGCGGGCTTGGGGATCCGAATCAATGATGGGTCAACCTTTGTTTCAGTTGCGGCTTGCCGGAGTCAGAGAAGGCGTCGCGGTGGTTCGTTGAGGTTGGTTCGCGGTCGGACTTTTGGGGGCTGGGGTCAATGAAGCGGGCGACGTTTGGAGTTCGGTCGTGATGTAGAAGACGATGGATAGCAGGCGCGACAGCGGCTGTTGGTCAGAGTTTCGATCGGAATCGGTGCCGGGCGATCGGGTTTCTATCGACAGTTGTACGGCGGCTGGGTTAGGGGGGGTTGCATCCGGGCGCAATGGCGGCAGTGGGTTAGAGTATTGGTTGGAGGGCTAATGGCCGGAGCGGATTTTCTTACTCTGGCAGCTGCGATCGGGATTTAGGGTTTGCAGAAAATTCTGATTTTTTTCTTTTTTTTTTTTGTGATTAAAATCTGACGATTTTTTTTCTTTTGATCAGTTGGGAGGGAGACTACGTGCTGATAACGTGTTGAAGGGAAAATAACTGAGACAGAAAGTAGGGCAAAAGTGTGTATTATTCCATTGATGACATCCCTTTAAATAGGGAGAAATACATACAAGCAGACATAATCATACCTTAACTAGGAAAGACCATAAACTGACAGACTTAGGCACACATTGGGTATTATTACTTTAACACTATTTACCAAAATCCCTAAAATTTTCTTTTTACATCACAGGGTAAAAATGCAGCTACTCCCAACCGAGGATCTTCTTTTATGGAATTGCAGCTGAAATGTAGATTATATTTGTTCCTACATTTCTTTAACAACGATTAGCGTAAATGTAAAGTATCAATTACTACTGTACTAGATAGATTATTGGATTTGGATCCTCTGCAGCGTGGCTTTTCAAATTGCACAGCAGCCCGTGTAGTGCTCCTTACGCTGCCCACAAAAATCAATTCCTTTTTTCCCCTCTTTTTCTCTAAGTGTAGAGACGATTGTTGCCCTGCTGTGAATCTTTCGAAAATTTTATAGAAATTGTGGTCTGAAAAATTATTAGAAAAATACGGCCATATAAAAATATTTGGCCAATGAAGTTGAATTAATAATTCGTCGTTGATTCTCGAAAATTATTAGAAAAATATACAAATATAGAAATAATATTTATGCGTATATAAATTGTATATTAAAAAATAAATATGTGTTTCAGGAGAAAGTAAAAGACTGTAAATACGAGTCAATCAATTGTATTCATAACACTGATAGAGGTGCCTTTATATATGTATTACAATGAGAGTTCTTCCATACATAGGATTCCTAGATAAGGTAAGACATCTAATAGGATCCTACTACCTCTAGAAGGATCTAGAACCTTCCATCTATGTATCTACAATCAGTATTAGGTAAGACACATCACGAGAATAATAATTCCCGGAACAATCCCCCTGTGTCGAGCACTAATACAACAATGGTGCAAAAGATGTTGCCTTCGTAAAAACCTATTCCAAGCCAAAACAAAGCTCCATGGGAAAAATAAAGGCTTGATGAGGAAAAGATTGCAAAGCACCAACATAACATGTCATGTATACTCCCTTGATGTATACATAATGACTCCCCCTGATGAGTACCTCAAATCATAGGAGTCAGATGCCAAGTTTCCCTCACAACTATACCAAGGAAAAACCCAGTGGGAAAAATACCTCTTGGTCTAAGTTGAACAGAAGTACAACGCATCATTGTGTGGATGTTCTCATAGGTCGCCTCGTTAAAAACCTTACCAAGTGAAAACCCAATGGGTAAAAACAAACCTTGGTCTAAGGACAAAAAGAGAGCGTCACATTCAGAGTCCAGAGTCGCTAAAGACTTATTCCAAAATCAAGTTTTCTAAAGTCTTGACCTCCACGCACTAAATCAGTCATAACTTCTTCGATTTCAATAGGTATCAACGAGACTGTAACAACTTATGAAAACTAGACACCCATAGCTTTTCATTCACATACATTACGTAACCTAGATCGACCTGAGCAGATCACAAAGCTCTATCGAAGTTAACTCAGCAAATTACCGGACATATCCTGTCCTACTTTGCAACAATAGTCATATGTCACTCAACATGATGGATGTGATCAAATGGTTGGTTTCCTTGGAAAGTAGACACAAACCTTTCCAATGGTACCAATTTCACCATTTTCCAGCAAATGAGCTACCCTGTAGGTTACATGGGATATAGACCAATACATTCAGGGCAAATTGGGTATCGATTTTCAAGTGTCCTTTTATCGAGATAGAGTGAGCTTCAAGCTTCTTGTCATTCACAGATACTATGTGAGCGCATCCTAGGCCATCATTACAGTGGCTTTACCGGATTATTACGAATGAGTACATCGAGTCAAACATGAGTACATATTACTGTACTTTTCTCTTAAGACCGCATCATCATTTAAGTGAGTCAAATCTTATTATGACTTCGACTAGTCATTGGGAATCATATAGGCATTACTTTATCGTCTCTTAGGGAAACCGTCCCTTATATTGCCTTAAACCGATTGATAAATACGCATCATCAAATGTCCCAAGATCATTTCATTCTTAACTTTGGATTTAGCGGAAAATCTCTTAGTCTCACAAGAATAAATCACTATAAATCCTTAGTTTTACACGCAAAAGCTTCATATCTCTTCCAAATCAAGTATATACTTAGTATGCGTTCCCGACAATCACTTGTCGACGCGCTCCGTGGTTAGGAGCCACTTAATTTGAGTCTGATCCACCACGAGATCCTTTTTATCACTTAACTTAGTTCCCCACTAAGATAAGATTTAACCACAAGTTGCACGTCAGTTTTTGGGAAACTATCTAACTGAAAAGATAGTGGATGCTGTAACATTCATTACGATAGCACAACTTTAGTTTCGTGTCATCGTAGTCGATTCCAGTGCGTTTATGAGAAACCTCGTGCCATGAGGTGAGTTTAAATCCTTCTCTCACTCGCCTTAACAAAGTATACAGATAGATCTTATCTTTGGAGTGTCGGAACCACTTCAACAAAGGGCTATCACTTTGTTCATACTGGAGTCGCATATATTTCCATTTTAGGCCAAGGCTGCAACATTGTAGATTTTGAACGGAGGATGGTTTGATTAAACTCACATTCCACGTCCTCATGTACCGGCTTTATTCATAGAGTATTCTTTATGGATTGACATTCATTGAGGCGTCCTCCAATAATGACTATAATCCAGAATCACATGAGACGGATGAGTTCATTTGATCAGATGATCAAGTTTCATGTACCAAACTCGCATATATTATTAGCGAGAGTATTTATCGAACCAAGTGGCATCCCAATAGTCGATGAGATCCACAGCCTAGTAACACCGTCTACCACAATTTGTGGTGTTACAATATCACCATTTATAGGTGACGAATGTCCATGACCGGACACAATCCTTGCAGACATGTTTGCAGCATGTATTTAATCTCGTCACTTTAGGGAACTTGGTGAGACACAGTAGGGACAAACTACGACAATTCCAAGTCGTTCTACTCGAATATGATCGTTCGCATCCCCCTAACGACGGGAAGACTGGCTCATCAAAGTAACTTACGAGATCGTTTGCCGAGGTATATTTTAAGCGGACTATGAGTGAAAGCGCATGTCATATTCATCATTTATAACCCGTCATATTGCGTTGTGGTGACGCACTTTGGCACATGAATATGTGAACGATAAAGGTTTTCAGTGTTAACACAATCCAGTTAACAAAATGTATACGGTTACACTTGTAACTAAGCATTTGAATGATGATAGGTATAGGTGAATATGACATGTTGACCGATACTTCATAGGGCTGAGAATTTAGGATCGGGAAATCCTGAGTCCCGAGTCCCGATGGGAAATGGGACCCCGAGTCCCGAATTTTACGGGATTAGGACCAAGACCGGGACCTGAGATTTTGGTAATTTCAATCAAATTTTTTTCCTTTTTTGATTTCGGGACATTTCGGAACATTTCGGGACATTCAGGACATTCGGGACATTTCGGAAAATTATCCTCGGGATCGGGACCGGGACCGGACTTACATTTATCCCATTTCGGGAATCGGGACTCCCGAAGTCTCGAACGGGACCGGGACCGGGACCACCAAATTGGTTATTTTCGGGACCAGGACAATCGGTACTCGGGACCGGGACCTCGGGATATCCCAATTCTCAGCCCTAGATGCTACATAACCGTAGCTACTGGTCTTGAGAATCCAACAAAACTGCCACCATGCACCATCGGGATCGAACATAAAGAAACGATTGAACCGATGATAGGCCGTTGGTTTTATCGAACCTCTAGTGCTTTCTTGAAGAGTTCACTCCCTTCACCAGCCCCAAACACCTCAAAGTTTCGTTAGCATGTATAAACGGGTGTTTAGGATTCCAAAACCATCAACCTTGTGGTAAAAAACCGGTCGAATTGACATCGAAATGGTCATTGGGATGGCTGGTGGTATGTGAAAACTTCATTTAAGTGGTTCACCTCCTTTCAAGTCTCTTAATGGCACCAAAATTTGTGAGAAGGTGGCCTCGGATGTTAGGAAGTATTTGTTAAAATTTCACTTTAATACTTGGTCTAAAAGTGGGTGAACCGACCTTTACAATGACTAGTCCGCAAGTTGGACAACCATAAACTCAGGTTTCATCAACTTATCAATCATTGTCAAAGGAACCACATAACATATAATGTTATTACTTGAGTTCGACCATTTGTGAACACCATCATAGCATCATAAGCCACCCAGGCTAATACTTATGATCATGTATGTATAAGAACTCGTGAAAAGAGAGGACTCAGCACCATGCTTATGCGAGTCGCTACAATATTCTCTTTAGCATAAGAGGGTGTCTTCTCCTAATCGTGCCAAAGAATAGGCTTTAATCAATGAACATGGCTAAGAAGGATCATCGGGGGGTCTTTGGCATCACACGTGCTTATGAAAGCAAGACGCGAATGACATAAATATCATCATCGGTCATGAGCCCTGCTCACGACTCCACCAACCTACTTTGGTGTCTTTGATCCAGCTATCTTCTTTGTTCAAAGAAAAAATGATGTCCATGGCAATACCGTGGTATATGGATCATAAAACTGTCCAAACTCCGGACTATTAAAGCCTAAATATGTCAATATCCCAATATATCTTCTGGTTACAAAAACTGATGCAAGCCGGACCATATTGACTCATGAATATTTTACTTTTCACATATCCAATACAAGTGATGCAAAAGATTTTATTTCTCACAAATCACAATGAGATGCTATGAGTGATACACTTTGGCATATGTATCATCGAGTCATAACATGGTTCAATTGTTACGGAACATATGTGACTAGAAAACGCCATTCGGCATTCAACAACTTGAGTATTGTACCACTCATTAATTGTGATGACCTAGTCATCATAGTCACAATGGATTTATAACACGAAATTCAAAAATATTGTGTTCCTTGGAAATAGCTTAATACGCACTAAATTTCGCTTGCAAAATTTTACAAACATGAGCATAGCGAACACTCTAACAACATAGAGATTTTATACCAGATATGATCAAAATGATCTATCATATTGAGTGCATAACATGGCAAAGTTATATGCCTAAGGGGCAAAGTTACGACACAAGCATGGTGTAAAACTACCATGTACACGCTCGACCTTCTTATAAGGGTTCATATTTTGGGCTTCCCCAAGGAAACTGTTTTTCAACATTTGAAAGATGACATTTTAGCGTACAATGCATACCAAAAAATACATCATCTATGGCAAATTCGGCCAAGAAAAGGTTGAAAAATATGTGTCATAAGACCACTTGCAAATCTAAGATGGGAACCAAGTTGGTTGGGATAAAAGTTGGCACAATCGCTGAAAATAAAATTCCGCGCAGCTTGACCTTTGTTCACTAAAACAGCGATAACTCCCTTGTTGGAAAGGCTATGGACGAACGGTCAGATGTTCTGGAAACTAGACTTCCGTATATTTCTATCCATAGGTTGTGCACCACAGAGATCATTAAACTCAGATCACAGTGCATGTTTTAATTGACTGCTTTAGTATTTCCCAAGTTTAGTGAGAAAACAAGGTTGAGACCATATCCAATGGCATAAGTGTTGATGCAAAAACATGGCAATGACAGCCATAGGTGCGTTTAAACGCAGAAGGGTGTTTGATTTCTTATCTCGACTAATGATCCTTTCGGTAACTCCAACTTGGTAGACTTGCAGAGAAAGTAGGAATGTCGGTACAGCTAAGGCTGTTTAAAAACCACTGATTCTGTTTGAACTTTCAAAGCATAAACAAATACCAACAAGGATGCGTCTAGTCATGATCAAAGTGTAGACAAAATCCACCAAAGTGCATCAAATCAACCAAGTATTTTAATTCTCAATTTTCAAGTATACGTCATAATAGCCATGTTATATAGATGCAACGCGGTGCATCAATATTAAGCATTTTGAACCATGAGACATAATGAATATACCATAACCAATTCGTCTTGACCATCCAATAAGATCGACTAAACATAGTCAAATGTATAAGGCACATGCCTTTACAAATACTCGGAAAAGTATTCGGACATATAATCACACGAACTATAATCGAGGTTAACGAATTCATGTACTTAACGCAATATGTCATTGCTTTACATGTTGAAATTCATAAGAATTACTCGTACATTCTTTCATATATCATATTGCAAGGAGACGGTGCATGACTACACCCACATGCAATATTTTATTTTAATAGGATGAAAGATGGAGTTTTTCAAGTATGATATTGGGTCAAGACCAACGTGGTGGTCGCTCAATTCAACGTGACAAATCTGTCACAAATCGATTTTAACCACGACATATCCGTCGCAATCGATGTTTGTCCCCTTTGTACGTCACAAATTCGTGACTAATCATGAACAAGTCATAACTTTACCGTTACCGATAATGTTCATTTCTTTCAATTGTTGGTTTAAAAACGACAAAACGGCGACGTCAAATCGCACCCAAAACGTGGTGTATGCAACAACCTCAAATATCGACTTTCAACAATTATACGTGACTCCCCCAGGACCGTCATACAGTTTACTTCGACATATGAGAGTGATACCACCTCTCATAGTCTCATCCACCGCAAAGTAGCGTGGGAGATAAAGAACCAAAATACCCAATTTCCCAAAAAAAATTCCCAAAAGAGACGAATTGAAAAACGGGAACTTTAATAAAATCTTACGTGGGTACTTGGTTCCATATTTGTTTTGATCCTTGTACGGGAGCTTCTCTCCATATGAGCAACATATTTTCCTGGTACTCGGTTCTATATTTACTTTGATCCTTGAACGGGACAATAAATATGGCTTCTCTCCATAGTTTGCACATCATCATGAGCAACATATTTTTCTATATTCACGTGAAACATAAATATGGTAAGATTCATAAGTGTACAAATTAATGAACAAATGAATCATTAAGTAGGAAAAGATGGAGAGTTGAGAAATGCCCGGAAAGGGCTACTGGGCTCGATAATCGGCCGAAAAAGGGCTCGGGCGTGGCGGTGCAGCAGCTCGGTATTGGATGAGGCCGGATCTTCAAATTTCCTTATAAAAATCTGCTTCTGTTCGGTGACATATTCAGTAATCAATATTACTCAGAATCCGATCTTCACCGTTGAATATATATATATTTATGTTAGAAAGTTGCTGTAAAAATTTCACACCGATCCGACGGTTAACGAATCGGAAAACATGTTTTTAGTATGACTGCGTTGTGCAGAAAATTTACGTGCGGAAATTCTCATCTCTCGTTTTTTTTCTTCTTTCGCGTACAGTTTCATCAAGAAATATTATTCCGAATCAGATCTTCACCGTTTAAATTTGTAGTTCTTGCGATACGGTTGATAGGGTAAAAAAAATCTGATTTGTACATAAGAATGCCCGACGATGGTCAAGCGGGCCGTCAACGGTCAAATCTGTACATAGAACGCCCGGCGATGATCGCCAGGGCCACGAATTACATCTTTATCCCATAGACTATGTTCCTTATCATGTCTTGTCATCTGTGAAGGTGTAAAGACCTCAGATCCGTGGCTAGAAGGATAGGATTGGGACTGGCACCGGAAACATGTAGTAAAGATGGAGGCGAGTCGCGAGAGTGAGACAGACGGGTGTGTCGGGTGACGCGAGGTGCTGCGTCGCGTGCGGATGTCTTGTGAAGAAGACAACCGGTTTTCCAGTCGCAGCAATTGTGAATGAAATCCAGAGACGGGGGAATGAGTCGCGGCGGGTCGGGCAGGAGATGGTGGTTCGCGACGACTGGAATCCGGCGGGGCTGGTGCGAGAGGCGGATGGGCGGCGATCTGTTTCAATCGGGTTTGATCATTGAAAGAGATGACCGGCCGGGGAAAGAGATGCAGGTGGGCGGCGATTGCAGAGCAGGGAGGTGGCGGCTAGGGTTTATGGCAACCGATTTTTCGTTTTTTTTTTCGGAATTTCTATTTTTTTTTTCGGGATTTTCAGAAAAAAAAAAACGGGAGAGGAAAAAATTCTTACTCAGTTGAGGGCTACGTGATGATAACGTGTTTCAGGAGAAAGTAAAAGACTGTAAATACGAGTCAATCAATTGTATTCATAACACTGATAGAGGGACCTTTATATAGACATTACAATGAGAGTCCTTCCATATATAGGATTCCTAGATAAGGTAAGACATCTAATAGGATCCTACTACCTCTAGAAGGATCTAGAACCTTCCATCTATGTATCTACAACCAGTATTAGGTAAGGCACATCACGGGAATAATAATTCCCGGAACAATATGTACATATTTGGCCATTGAGGTTAAATTAATAATTGGTCAAATTTAATTTTCTAAAAAGAATAAAATAATTTATTTGGCCAACTCAATGGATGATCAAATTAAAGCGGTGGTGTAAAATAATTAAGGATAAAATACATACTTATTTTAGATACTAGATGTCCTCCCGTGCGATGAAAGTCGTGAAATATTAAATATCTTATTATATGTGATTGAATTTCAATAATACTGTAAATTTATATAAAATATGCATGAGTCAATATACACATACATACACATATACTATTATTTGATTTACTTCCATTTATAAACTCTTATCATGTGATCTAAGGACACATGATTGGAAAATTGTAATTAAATTAAGCAGAGACATTTATTTTTTCATATAGGCCAATATGAGTCTTATATCTCATTTTATAAATATTAATGTAACACCCAAAATTTATTTTTTTTTTTATTTTTTTTTAATAATATAAAGTTTGACACCAATTCATAAAGGAACTTCATTTATTTAATTTAATAAGCCAATAATGACAGTCAAGTTATCAAACTTCTAAAGAAAACAACATAAGTAAAACTTTCTAATATAGAAATGTCAAAAGCGGAAGTACTAAAAATGTTCATTGACTTAAAATAAATCACAGTGTGTCACGAATGCTCCGTCAGTCCTTAGCCTCCTTAATCGTAATACGAAAATGTTAAGTAAAACCGTAAGCACAAAGCTTAGTGAATTCAAACACAACATTATACCAATATCCACAATCACTAGACCTAGATTAAAATATATCGTTATAACATTTAAACATAAGCCAAGAACAAATCAAGGCTTATAAGGAGGGCTAGTAGGTTACCCGCATCTCACAAACCGAAGAGTATTGGGTTAATCTTACCCTCACCTCACATCCCGGAGGGTATTGGAGTAATTATACCTAACCACGCGCACCGACAAAACCGGATAATTGCTATGATCCCCTCAACAATAAACATACAGTGCACATGTATGATTAACAATTTAAGCATGCATCCACATTATCAAACCATAATAATAATTTAACACTCACGTGCTAACCTAGCAATCATAAATATTGAGACAATGGAGTGAGAGAACTCACCTTGAATACTTAAGGGAGATTGCTAAATTAAAACTGGCTACCACACTTGAGCAAATGCCAAAACGTCACCTATTATAAACTAGGAGTTAGGATATACCCAAAGATGAAGCTTAAAGACTTAAACAAAAATCTGGACAGCAAGGTCTAAAAACAGACCCGCTGTTAAAGATGGATTTACTTAATTTTCCTAAGTATTAACATATCAATATTAAATTTTTCTAAGAAACTAGAGTCTTTCCCCTTTTTAAAACAGTAAAGAACTCACTCTAACTCCAAAATATGAATTTATTATGATGCTTTTAAAAAGACATCGCAGTGCAGTCCCAAATCATAGGAATCAGTAGTGTTGGCCAATTCTACCCAACTTGTGGGTAGACATTGTCCAAACTAAAAATCACAGAGATAACAGACATAAATACCAAAGTCTCAGAGTTGGAATCAACCAAAAAGGGTTTCCCAAACTCTAGATATGAAATTCACAACATGACTAATTACAAAACCCTTAAAAGCTGATGACAGAAAACTGATCTGGAGTGTGAACTCAATATGACCAAGAAATACTTGGAGATAACATCCCATAAACTCCAGATCACAACTTTAGGTTATAACACACATGTGGGAACTTGGAATCCCATTAGATCATTTCCCAAGCCCTAGAAACGAATAAAACAAGTTGACCTATCAGATCAGACCCGGATCAGACCTACCAGCAAAGGTGCCGTTCTTGCCCATGGATAAAGTCCTAATTAGTGAGAGTGACCTTCATAAGAAAGTTACCCAACACAATTTTTAAACTTTTGGCATAGGTCTGAGATCCGTTTGAGTTATATAATTCAAGTTATGATTTTTGAAAAATGACTACAAATCTGATGGAAACAGAATCGTAGCCAACCCTTAATCTATTTAACCAATCCATTCCTCTCCCTTTTGAAACACATTCCTAGATGTGTTTATCACCCAAATTCAGTCCCCTATGAACATGGTGGCACTAAAAAGGGTTAGGGGTCATTGGTATTTCATTTAGTCACAAGGAAAAGAATCAAATCAACATAATATATGACAAACCACAATTTTCCCCTTTCTTAAGGGTTCCTTGATCTTTCAAATACACAAATATCTATATACACATCTTAGAAGATGCTATAAAGTTGTATACTTAGATCTAAACATATTGATATGGATATGTTGAGAATCAAAATAATAACTAATAAGAATTATAACCATTCACAAGATCTATCACATTTTATCACCTAAATAAAACTTGGTGATTTCCATGATTCATTTAGACCTTGTATTTTTATATAATCATCTAGATCCATCATACACCATGTATAGGGTGTAGATATAATCTAGAGATGATGATAACATACAACTTATAACAATAACAACATTGGTTAAAACCATAAGATCTATCTTCTTTAAATCACACAAGTTACAACTTGATGATTTTTATGAATCATATAGATCTTTTACATAATATGATCATCTAGGCTCATCATACACCATGTATAGGAGGTGGTGATGAATTTTCTAGATGATAAACAACACTTAAAATAATTAATTGATTATAAATCAAAAGAAAAGGTTAAAACACCTTAAAGATCTTACCTTAGCTTGTTACACCAACAAGGAAATGAAGGAGAAGATGATTATGGCTTTGGGAAGAGAAAAATGAGAGAGAGATGGGAGAGATGGGAGATCGGCCGAAAAATGAGGAGAGAGGAGGAGGTTAGGGTTTGTGATATTTTTATAATTCATATTAGGACAAAGCCTAATGACTACACTAATGGCCAGCCAAAACTCATTTCTTACTAGCCCAATATAATTAAATCTATCAATTAACTTAGCCCAAAACTTGTAATTTAATCTAACTTGGCTAATTAATTAAACCCATCATTTAAAATAATTAAATACCATGAAAATAATTAACGTACCGAAAAAAAAAGAAACCGGGCGTTACAATTAATTAAATTATATTTATTGTATATAACTCTTATTCTTACTAATATAATTTTTATATGATTTGGCATTAATATAATTATTTTATTAATTTATAATCGAAACAAAATAATTCTAAAAAATTAAATAATTTTTAAAGTACAAAAATATGAAAATAATCTAAAATAATATTTTTTTCTTCAATATTCTTATATTTTCATATGAAATATTTTAATCATCTAAATATTTCATAATTATATTTAAATTTCTTTATACATATATATATATATATATACTATATGAATATCAAATTAAAGAGCACGAAGTAAGAATTAATTTGATTATTTTTATCAAAAATAAAATTAATACGAAAAAGTTATAATTGTTTAAACTATTAGGTTAAAAATAAAAAGATCAAATGAGAAGAAATTTTTAATTGGTAGATAGTATATAATGGAATAACCCTCTAACCCATTTTTTTTTAAGATTTTTAAAAAAAACAATTAACGTGGAGATGACACATGTTTCTTTAGATTTTTTTGCGATTTTCTTTTAATGTTAAGTATGGATTTATTTAGTTATTCAATGAATGGAGTGTCATTGAAAATCAAGATGGATAGAAGATTTAAATAAATAAGAACTTATAAAATAAAAAATACCACGTATGAGGAGTTAATGTGGTGCTCCAGATACGTAACGGTATATGTATATATATATCCCCTATATACTAATACAGAATACGCTGATCCTAAGTGGTAGCTTCTCATGCTTCGGCTGCCACATGTCTTCTGCTGGTGCTTCGTATGCTTATGTGTCAACCTCTCATGCTTAGATGGTGAATGATTTTAATCATTTATAGTCATAATCGTGGTGTATTTTTTTCGTTCGTTGTAGTTGTATTTCTCGTAAGTTTATGTCTAAATATAAATATTTAATTTCTGGAAAATGTGATTTATATTGTAGATATAAAAGTCGGAAAATATAGATATTGAATATCCGGTTGAAAATCTAGCCCCGAATCGTCGTTGGACGACTTTTCGTACAAGGGGTAGGAAACTGCCGGGGTTCCCGACCATGTCGGCTGACACGGGCCGTGCCAGCAGGCCAGTCTCGGAAGACTGTCGGGGTAACCCGATCGTGCCATTCGGCACGGGCCGTGTCTGGCCGGCAGACTGTCGGGACAACCCGATCGTGCCATTCGGCACGGGCCGTGTCTGGCCGACAGACTGCCGAAGGTGACTCGACCGTGCCAAATCGGCACGGGCCGTGTCCGACAGGCAATTTTGCCCCTGGTCGATTTTTTCTTGTATTCCAGAAAATTAATATCCCGCATGTTAAATTGGATTTAATATGATTAAAATGATTTATGGTATTTCATTTTATAAAGGAAATTTGATTAATTGGAATATTTGTGGGTGACCGAATACTTTGAACGTATTCATATTACCGGTTGTGTGAATTGATTGGATCGATTCTATTTATTGTTTATATGTTGATTGGATCAATGTATCTCTACACAATCCGTTTACATAGTATTTATTGGATGAATGCTTTTGAATGGGGATGCGGTTCATGGACTTAGTTTTGAATCATTCGGTTTTTTTCGATTGGGTTGTAAAGGTCGTTTTGAGCCTATTTATTTTACTAGAAATATTTGTATCTAGGATGCAATTTTTCAATGTAAAATTTATATGTAATGACGAATACCGGAGGATGATCCGTTCGAAAATACGAAGATTCAAGACCGAAGACTTGTAATTAGATTACGGAGTTTTTGATTCTAGGAACGGTCCATGAACTACATGTTGGTAGCAACTAATTTGTGAATGGTTGTTCATATTGTATGAATGCACAAATGCGCTTAAATGGATTAATGTGCAAAGTGTAACGTTAATCGCGAAAATTCTCCCACGACAAATTATTAAGTTTATAAGGTTTCAAGGTTTTTCCTTCCATCCATCGAGCTTTCGGGAAATTGAAATCCAAACCGGATGTGATATGCTTCCGAGTTATCGGGGTAGTCGTTCGGAGAAGATGGATAAATTACCGGGAGCCCATTGGATGCCTTTGGTTGGAGCAAATTTTATCCCTAGAAACCTGATAGGTTGCCGGATAAGATTCAATTATGAAACTGATTTGCGTTGATGGTATAAACTTAACTTGTTCATGAACCATAGAAACCGTAAAGTTTGAGGGGAGTGAACAAGGGGAAAAAGAAGATTAAATCATCCATTAGATGAGTTGGTGTTGGACACCGCTTTATGAAAATTAATAGACTAGAAACCTATTTGGTTGCCCTCTATTAAGATTTATAAAGAACTCGATCGCCACTATGAAGTAGAGCGAACGATACTTCCGGATTTCACATAGGAGTGTGTTATTCCGATAAAAATAGTGAGAGCTGAGTAACAAGAATAGAAAAGACCTTAATTTTATACTCAGATCATAATTGAACGAGTCACTAATTAATCTATCATACTTAATGCAGACATAACTCTCAATATGACAATGAACCCACTCGCAATTCTACTCGAAAAGAACACCTTAATCGGACCTAACTTTGTGGATTGGCTCCGCAATATGATGATAGTCCTCAGTATAGAGGTACTGGGATATGTCTTGGAGACGGACATTCCGGCGCCTCGGGTGCGGACAAGAGCCAATCAGGAAGAGATTGAAAACCACGAAAAGTGGGTTAAGAATGACGTAAAAGTCAATGCTTACATAATGGCTTCTATGTCTAATGAGCTTTAGAGAGCTCATGAGAAAATGACTTCTGCTAGGCAGATTCTATCTCACTTAACCGAGCTTTATGGTGAGCACAGTCGAACTGCTAGAAATGAGATATCCAAGCAACTGTTCGGTGCAAGGATGAAGGAATGTTGGTGACCACGTCCTCAAAATGATATCCATGATCGAGAGATTGGAGGCTCTTGATTTTAAGATGGATACTTCTCTTCAGACCGACCTTATCCTGCAGTCTCTCCCTAATTCCTTCTCACAATTTGTTATGAACTTCAATTGCAATGAGATTGCGTGCAACTTAGCAGGGTTAATGAACAAACTAGTAACCACTCGGTCTCAGATAAAGACTCTGCGGATGAAGGAGTATGTACTTGTGATTTCTTCTGGATCTCGGAGGTCCAAGAACAAGAAGAATAAGACCAAGAAGCAGACGGGACCACAAGTCAAGGACTTCAAGGGTAAGGGCAAGGCCCCGAAGGTTCCGAAGAGCAAGAAGAAGAAGGATGCTTGTCTCAAATGTGGTGAGCTGGGCCATTGGGCTAGAGACTGTCCCATTCTTCATGGCACTTCAGGTACAAAACTTTTAGTTTTGGAAACAAATTTTTCTGCTACTATATTTTCTACTTCTTGGATACTGGATTCTGGTGCTAGTTCTCATATTTGTACCGTGAATCAGGATCTGGAACAAAGTAGGAAATTTGGAGCTGGGGAAGTGATGAATATTGTCGGAAGCGGGCATAGTGTCGAGGCAACCGACATAGGATCACTTCTTATGGATTTGGAATCCGGCTTTGTTTTGACTTTAGAAGATGTACTTGTTTTGCCCAATGGGCATAAAAACATTGTATCCATTCCGGTCATGGATCAGAAAGGTTTTTCATTTTTCATTGATGATGGTTCCTGCAAAATTTATTTTAGAAATAAACTTGTGGGCGCTGCTACATTGTTAAATGGACTGTATCATCTAAACCTTAGCAACAAAGTCATTGTGAATACTGTGAATAGGAAGCGTGGTAGGGATGAAACTAATCAAGTTTTGAAATGGCATCTTAGACTTGGTCATGTTGGTCAGACCAAGGTTTACAAAATGAAAAAAGATGGACTTATGGGTACATTGGGATCGGATCCCTTTCGTACGTGTGAATCTTGCCTTAAAGGCAAAATGACTAAGTCCCCCTTCACAGGGACTTTTGAAAGAGCCGCTGATAAACTAGGATTAATCCATACCGACGTATGTGGTGCTTTAGAAGCAGCACGTGACGGATATCAGTATTTTATTACGTTTACAGATAATCATATACTAGGTATGGTTATGTATACTTAATGAAACATAAATCCGAGGCCTTTGAGAAATTCCAGGAATTTAAGGCCCTAGTCGAGAAACAAATTGGAAATCATATCAAAGCACTTCGGTCGGACCGAGGTGGCGAATATATGAGTACGGAGTTTGACGAGTTCCTAAAGGAACATGGAATAGTATCACAACTAACACCTCCAGGTACTCCTTAGTTAAATGGTGTGTCAGAAAGAAGGAATCAGACCTTGTTGAACATGGTCCGTTCTATGCTAGGCTATACTGACTTACCAATTTACCTGTGGGGGTATGCACTCCTGACTACTGCATATATCTTGAACAGATGTCCTTCCAAATTCATTCCTAAAACTCCACATGAGATGTGGGAGGGCAGGAAACCAAGTCTTAATCACATTAGGATTTGGGGTGTCCTGCCTATGTCATGAAGACTAAGGTGGACAAGTTGGAAGCGAGGTCCGTGAAGGAACGTTTTCATTGGATTCCTATATGAGACGATGGGTTATCTATTCTACATGCCCAAAGATCGAAAGATCATTGTTGCTTTGCATGCACACTTCCTGGAAGATGAGTTCATTCAGGAAGGCGGAGCAGGTAAAAATATTTCTTTGGAAGAATACAATGAAACTCCTCAGGAGACACCTGTGCAAGAAAATGGAACCTAACATTCTAAAACACAAGTACAACCACCTCATAGGTCTAGTAGGGTGTCTCAATTACTTGAGAGGTATAGTTTTATGCACTTGGAGGAACTGGGTTTCCACGAGGTTCCAGGTGATAACCAAGAGATCTACCCGCGACAAATGACCTAGCAATGGTGGATGTAGACTCCGTGAAATAGACTGTAGCAGTCTTCATGTAGTTGGGACCTTCGTTTTGACGAGGCAGTAAAAGAGTTTGACTTCGTGCAAAATGAAGAGGAACCTTGTGTATACAAGAGGGTTAGTGGGAGCAAGATCACATTCTTAGTACTATTTGTAGATGACATTCTACTAATAGGAAATGATGTGGGAATGCTCAGTTCTGTGAAAGCTTGGCTTTCGAGTAATTTCTCCATGAAAGACTTGGGAGAAGAAACTTATATTCTTGGGATTAGACTCTACTGGGATAGAGAGAAGAGAATGATAGGTCTTTCCCATGCCCTCTATATAGATAAAATCTTAAAGCGATTTAGGATGGATTATTCTAAAAGAGGGTTCTTATCGATGCAACATGGAATAAAACTCACCTTGAAGATGTGTCCTCTAAGTGAGGAACAACGAAAGGAAATGAGTAATATACCATATGCTTCGGTCGTGGGTAGCCTTATGTATGTTATGTTGTGTACAAGACCTGACATTGCGCATGCTGTGAGCGTGGTAAGTAGGTTTCAGGCAAACCCAGGTAGGGAACAATGGACTGCCGTAAAGAACGTTCTCAAGTACTTGAGAAGGACTAGAGATATGGTTCTTATGTATGGCGGTGGAGAACTGAATGTGATGGGATTCACTGATTCGGACTTCCAAGGACAGAAAGACGCTTCGATGTCTACTTCTGGCTATATATATTTACTCTTAATGGAGGAGCAGTATCTTGGCACAATGCCAAGTATAGCGCGACTGCTGATTCCACCTGTTAGGCTGAGTATAAAGCAGCCTCGGAGGCCTCCAAAGGAACGGTTAAGAAGTTACTGGGTAAACTTCACGTGACACCATGTGCTACGCTACCTGTTTTTGTTTTTATACGATAACAATAGAGCGGTAGCACAGGCCTGGGAGCCGCAGTTTCATAACAATACAAAACATTTTGAGAGAGAGTATTCGTGAGAGAATTTGTTTGCAAAGGGATACATTGTGCTGCATAGAGTAGAGTCAGCCGACAACGTCGCTGATCCACTGATCAACCACTTTCTCAGATTAGCTTGGAGCGTCATCTGGAGAACATGGGTATTAGATACCATAATGTGTGGCATTGAGTGCAAGTGGGAGATTGTTAGGAGTATGCCCTCGAATGCCACTCAGAGGATGTTGAGTGAGGGCATTGTACTTGTTATTATTTAAATCATTAATATAAGGCAATGGATATTTCTTTATTTACTGGTAGTTACTGGCGTTCCTAACTCGTAAATATATATATATATATATATATATAAATAGAAACTAGTCCGTGTGTTTGAGAGCAAAACATTCCACTCCTTATTGGATAAGGGGATCGGCACTGAAAAGGTTTATAGCTCAAATACTTAATCGTTCGCAAGTCGATGAAACTTAACTGGACGTTAAGTTTATGTGAAGACTTGTATGACGTGTTCTTTGACGTGGAGAGTGCCTGTCGAACACTAATGGTTAGTGGGAGCACACGTTATAGGTATGCTAATTGGATTAGTATACTCGAACCGACTCGCCCTGGATTCGTCACAAGGATTTCACTCCAGGACAGTCAATGATGGAATCGAAAGGTTGTGATAGGTATTCGTGAACCTTCGACTTGAGGATTTAGTAAGGATATGCTTGTGACGTCAAGATTTTCATTAGAATAGTTCGAACCTGTAAACCGGAAGGCGAGGGTTAACCTCGACGTGCGTCTTGACGGGCAAGTAGCAGGTCCTACTGAATACCAAGATAGAATTCATTCTCATGTTAGTGAACGGGTTATATGTCCTATGCTGTTATTGGCAGATGAGATCATAAGTCTTTGACCAAAATATTGGAGCTAGTTGTATTGGATACACGAGAGATCGATGATCTTGATTTGCATTAACTCATGCATAGAGTCAAGTACTGATGGGGTTTGACTGACCGTGACCCTATAACTTGATCGGGACATTTGAAAGAAGGGTTTATACGTATACTGGTATTCACGACAGAATGGTTCCTGAATGATCTCAATCATTCGTTCTCAGTTTGGGTACGGTGTAGGCCGCCAGGCTGGCTAGGTGGTGCTACTACTCTTTGGTTCCTCCCATTGCTAATTGAGACGAACCTACCGAGTCACGCAATAGGATTGACGACGGAATGAATCGAGCTTATTCTCTCATTATGAATATTAAATATTAGATATCTAATTTTGGGGACATTGGATGTCTAAATTGATTTATTGGATAAATTAATTTATAGCCAAATGAATTAAATAAATTACTGGGTGATTAATTTAATTCGAAGATATAATTATTTATTGGAGAAATCAATTATACTGTTTTGTATTTGATATGATTAATTAATTAGATTAATTAATTGATATAAATACATCAGAACGAAATTGAAGTTTATCTGTTTGGACTCACGGGAGTCCGAAACGAACCAAACACGTCCGATTTCTTCATGATGGCTGCCCCATTTCCACCCACCTTTTTTTAGTCTTTATCTCTATTTTTTAAATGGAAGACAAAGACTTAATAGATATAGTATCTATTATTTTAATGGAAAGGTGTTTTATAAGGTGGAAAAGAAGAATAAAAGGGAAGACAACTCACTTGCATGTGGGGAAGATTCCTACGGTTCTAGCAAAGCAAGAGAGAGAAATAATTCTCCATAGTCTTCATATCTTCTTGTTCTTCTTGAGTTTTCTATGAGAAAAATTCATAAGATTTTTGAGAGATTATAGATTAAACACTTAGAGTGTTGTAATCTTGATAAGAAAGCTTCCATCACTTGATTCTAGCCGTAACCTTGGAGGTTAATTGAGTGATCATCGTTCCGTTCGTTTCTCCGGCGCGTGGCAAGAAGAGACGCGGTGTTTTCGGCGTTGGATCATCCAAGAGCTTGGAGCGGATTGGATCGTAGAGAAATCAACTAAAGCTTGAGGAATAGCTCAAGAGAAGGACACCACTTAAATCAACAGACTACAAAGGTATGTTTCTTATATCTCTTGTGTTTCATATAATATTCATATATACGTAGCTCGATCGATCCTCGTAGGGATTCAGATCGAATTTATTTTCGTTTTAACGCTTCCACTGGGCCTTCATTTTAGGCGCCGAATCCAAACAAAAACTTACCCTGATTCGCTCGATCAAATGAGGTTATGGAATGATTAATCAATGATAGGAACTCCAGAACTTCGTGGATTCATAGTTTAGAAACATAACTTCGAGTTCTCCAAGACCCCAGCCGCGAACAGGAAAGAAGGGAAATGAAAAATGAGTGAAAACATGACTGCTCAGTCATATTTATAGAGGTGCGCATTAGCGTGCGCAAGACGTTCCGAGTAGCGTGCGCTAGCGGGCCAGTCTCGGCCTAGAACCTTCGGCCGGGGCCCGCACTACCTAACCTGCCGACCTATCATGCCGTCTAGAACCTTCCTATCCGGGCGTGATAGCGCGCGCTGCGCGGGCACTTGCGTGCGCTAGCTGACCCGTCCAGAACCTCCAAGACTAAACTGCTCCACCAGGTAGTGTGCGTTGAGCGGCCGATAGCGTGCGCTAGACCTTCCGATTAGTGCGCGCAACGACCGACAGTAGCGTGCGCTACCTGCTGATCCTTCCGGAGTCCAGAACCTCAGAAACCTCTCTACCCAGTCAGGTAGCGTGCGCTGGGAGGCCAATAGCGTGTGCTACACCTGCCGATTAGCACGCGCAACCCTCCGACAGTAGCGTGCGCTATGCCGGTTCCTGCCGCATCTGCCCAGCCAGTGCCCAGCAGCCATGCCGGTTCTTGCTGCAACTGTCCGACCAGTGCCCAGCCGCCATGACCCGACGACTCGATTTTTCGAAAACGCACGGAACGAACATGACAAAACGCTCGCGGACAACATTATCGATCCGAAATGAAAACAATATATAACAAATCACCATATACGACAATAAACACAAACTGATTCGTCGAGAAAATAATATCAACACTCGACAAATGGGAAATATCCGAAGAAAAATCCAAAATAACCGGAACGAAAATCGTGGGTATTACATTCTTTCCCCCTAAAATAAGTTTCGTCCCGAAACTTAAAACAAGATCAAGGCAACTCTAGATACACACGTCATTTGATACTGACAGCACACGGAAGCTCCATGCAGTACAAAGCTAATGTGGTCCGATTCAATACGCAAGAATGCTTACGAAAAGCAACGAACATGAATCACTACGGTTGATAAAACCGAGCAGTACAAAAATCAAATTACGAGTCCAACGTTGAAAAGCATGAAATTCCAATAACTCAAGGATTTGAAAGATCAAATACCAATATAATTTCCCAACATTTAAGGAAATTATGAAATGGCCCAGACGCTCAGTAATCACGGTACGAGATCGAACATCTACCACCAGGCAACAGCGAACGAACATCAACGATAAAGCAACAACTCTGAAGTTCACTCCTCAAATCAAGACGTCAATAAGCTTGTAGGAACCACGACGTGTTAATTACGTATACGGTTCACAGGAAATCGATCCGAACTTGGAAAGATCACAATGATATACAAATTAATTTGGAACAATATGAGAACTTGCTCGAGTGACAAAGGCGAGAACTAACACAAGGTCAAAAGCATCAACGAACACCATCGATTCGATAGAGTCGAACAAAACGGAATGCTCATGAGATGTATTTGATTAAGTTGGAAAAAAATGTGGGTATTACACCATATCACCTTTAAAAGAGGTTTCGTCCTTGAAACCTAAGCAACGAGAATGAAGTGCTAGAATAGCAGCCTTCCCGGCAATATTCTCTTGGTTCCGCATCCGATCTTCATGACCATCTGTACCGCGGTCACGATTGCGTCCTCTGCCCCTCGGCATACTAAGCGGATACTCACTCAATAAGATGGCACAACTTTGCAAAATAATATACTGAAGTGCCAACTCAGCGCGACATATCACATAAGATAACTAATAGCAACATGATAAAAGTACCCACAAGGTATTCTTTTAAAGGATATCATTGGAAAATCTTTAAATTTGTACGTTTACTCAAAATAGAATTTTTGAAAGTACTTTTGGTACCTCGGGCTGTTTTACCAAAACTTGTAAACAAAATACCTTAACCGTCTTATTTTGAAATCATTTGCAAAACAATATTTTGGAATATCAATTTCCCTTGTAATCAGTATCATCATTATCGTTAATATCAAACAGGGTAATCGCGCATTACCGTCAAACCATTCGTACATGCACTAAACATTTCCACCAATCAACAATCATTTTGGAGTGATTCAAGATCAACGTACGATAAGTGGCTCAATACAGAAAACTTTTCCAAATCCGAGTTTAAAGTTTAAGTCGAGTAAGATTTTTCATCTTTCACTATATATTTTTAAAAAATAAAAATCGTATTGGACTTTGAAAATTTTTTATGGTGTGAAAGATTTTTGAAAATCATGTACTCGAATTATTTGAAAATAAATCAGTACGTTAAAAATCATTTTCGAAAATCCTCTCAACACTACACAAAAATCAACGACGGTAACGTTTTACAAAATATCCAAAGGCACTTTAAAACAACTCTTTCAAATACCGTCGAGGTTTTATTTGAGAATTCTAGGCCGGCTTGCCAATTCCAAATAATTTTCAAAGTCCACACAAAGCCGCCGATTAATTGAACCGTCAATACTTTTTCGAAGTTACTTTTTTCGCAACTTGCACAAGTTTATGAAATTTTCAGGAAAGCTTTTTCGAACACACACGCAGCAAACATAATTTATCAATTCATTAAACACAATCAATTATCACCTAGCACTACGAAAAGTCTTAACACATTCACACATAACAGTTGTCATCACTAGACAACAAACATAGAATACAGTCACAGATGACTGACTGCAAAAGATAGACCTGACGGCTAAAAATGTGGTTCCATAGTGTTGGTCCCAAGAATGATGAAGACTATCCTCACTGTACCAACACGAGTCTTTTCTAGCGCACTTTGTCCTCACTCACGTGCACCTGCGAAAATTCCCTGGGGGTCACCCATCCCATAACTACTCCAGGCCAAGCACGCTTAACTTTGGAGTTTATATGAGATGGATACCAGAAAAGAAGATGCATCTTGTTGGTATGAGTAGTCCAAATCAATTCATTTAACCACTTTGTAGTGCAGATCTCACAGGTCGAATCGCAAGCCGCGCCTCGCGCATTTTTAAGCCCATGCAGGAAGGATGCTGGACCGAAGCCCAACAATCCCCTTCCCAGTACATGCCAGCATCTCAGTCCCATAGTCTGGAAACCTCCGCGAACTAGATTTGATCACACAGCCCTCTAGCGGTTGGATTCATTCACACAGTCCTCCAACACTTGACATCAGCATCTGTTCCAGCTCCGTTTACTTCTGCTGCGCCAGTATCTCAGTTCCAGCATACTAGATTTGATCACATAGCCCTCCAGTATCTGACAACCTCCACAGCGCCAACATCTTAGTTCCGGCCAACTGGCAACATTTGTTGCATGCCCGCCTCTCAGTTCCAACACTCTGGCACCCTCCACTGTAGGATACTTCGAGGCAATCCGCACCCGTGACCTGCTCCGATACCAATTGTTGGTCCCAAGAATGATGAAGACTATCCTCACTGTACCAACACGAGTCTTTTCTAGCGCGCTTTATCCTCACTCACGTGCACCTGCAAAACTTCCCTGGGGGTCACCCATCCCATAACTACTCCAGGCTAAGCACACTTAACTTTGGAGTTTCTATGAGATGCATACCAGAAAAGAAGATGCATCTTGTTGGTATGAGTAGTCCAAATGAATTCATTTAACCACTTTCTAGTGCAGATCTCACAAGTAGAATCGCAAGCCGCGCCTCGCGCATTTTTAAGCCCATGCAGGCAGGATGCTGGACCAAAGCCCAACATATAGCCTATGACCAGGCTAATTAGCACGCGTTACAACAAAGATTAGCGTGCGTTACTCATGCCACATTAGTGCGGTCTAGCCTCATACTTAGCATGCGCTAACTGCTCTAATTCAGCAACATGATTGCGAACATCTATACGTCATTCTAGAACCGAAGGTTACAAATAGACAACAACAACATACGAATCTAGATGCCACCAATTCACATAATTAAACACCTCACGAGCAGCTCAACTGGTTCCTGGGTGGAAGATTGCTACAAGGACGCAGGTTCGAGTCCTGGCAGCCGCAGTGTGGGAGTTTTATCCCTCCAATGTGGGGGATAGCTCCTTGTGGGCACCATGCACTGTTCCTCCCACCTAGTGGGCTGTTGAGTCACCATGATTTAATTCCTCCACCAATCCCTGTCGGGCCGGAGGGTGGGGGCCCTGGGGGCGAGGGATTTCGCCTTATGCTACAACACCTCACGAGCAACCATCAAAAGGCAATTGTCATTTAAAATCGAAATCTCACCTCTTAATAAAGAGGGTTATCTCAACTTATACATACCGAACGACTTAGCATTCACATCACTATTTTAGTCATAAAACTGGGCACTACTGCCCCAAACAACGAGAACATCATCACATACTTCTTGACTAACAACCATGAAACTGAAAAATTGAAAGCGAGAGTCACATCTTAAGTATATTTTGTAGACCTCATTTGAGTTTAAAAATCATGTTTGAAAACTTATAATACAAGATGAAAATGAAATATCGATAGTTTGAATTCCCCAAAAAAAAATTGGACCTTGAGGTCATCACACAAAAATCAAACTTTTTCCTCCTTTGGAGGATGTTAAATTACGTAACTCCCAAAAAACGTTTAAGCTTTAAGATATCACATTGTTAAATTTTTCTTGCGTAACCACACCAAGGCCATTACTCTTGTAAAAATGATTTATGCAACGATATATATATATATATATATATATATATATATATATATATATATATATATCAACACCACTTTTCATTCTAGCACAATACGAGAATAAAAAAAGCATAGACCACATAATTATAAATCACATTTAAACTTTACCCCAAAATACTGAATCACACAACTAGCTCGTTTAGCTTGAGGCACAACATGCAGTAGGGAGACTTACATACACAGGTCGCACGAAGATGATGGCTGCACCTTGATACTAATCACGACCGACATCTCATACGACGCGTCGCGACACGACTCAGGCAGACATAATCTAACAAGGCAAGACCTGAAACTACACGACTGGACCCGACAACCTAGGTTTCCACAACCTAAGCTCCGATACCATAAATTTAACACCCCCAGAATCAAACCGGGAATATTACACGCCGCATACCATCTGTGAGGATCCACCAGACTTGACATTAAAACAATACAATACATTACATACCGATGTGATAGAATAACGAATCAATAGACTGATCTGATCTTACATCATTATCATACAACTCTAACATACATAACTCTGTCTGCACTCATACCCATGCAAGGGTAAAATACACTCACAAACAAAAAGTACGACAGCGGAAAAGACCATACAACGAACTCCGACTGACTGCACCCAAAACTGGCCTTCATGTGATTAGTATCATTCATCTTCCATAATCCTTCGCACCGATCCTGTGTTTTGCTCCCAAAACCTGCATGTATCTGGATGCAGAACAGACATCCACCCCCCGAATACTCGGGGGTTAGCAAAACTCCATTGTTTTTCTAGTACAAGTATAAAATGCAAATACGAGCCATACACAACACATTCCGAGAATATAACGAACAACTCCCCGAGATATTTCATGTGGATAAAGTATTTCAAACGATAAAAAAATATAAAAGAAACCATGGGTCATTTAAAAATCGATTCAGGATCTCGGCAGTTTTGAAAACATTTATGATTGAAAAGTTCTTAATCTATCGAAAGCCACTTAGGGTCACAACCCAAAGTTTTATTTTCCAAAATACGAATCCATTCAGAAAACACGAGGTCCACTGTAATACCCCCAGACCCTATGGAACATTACACGCCGTAGACCCTCCCCATGAGGACCTACTAGGCTAAACAACAAAGAACTACCAAAAACTTGACCGACCGGAGTCAATTATTACAATAATACAGACCATTAAGGTCAATTATGATGCAACCACACGGACCGATGAGGTTACATGACTAATGCAAACGAGACAAAATACAACTCTTTACGATAAATACCCACGCATGGGTAAAGATACACAACAATGGAAGTCTGACTATAACTCGGTCGATACAACATAACCCGACCCAAACTCTCAACTCTTGATTAGTATCGTAGCTCGTCACTTCCTGTGCCGATCCTATGACTGCTCCCCCAAACCAGCATGTACCTGGACGCAAAACAAACATCCACCCCCGATTAGTCGGGAGTTAGTAAAACTCCATTGTTTTACTAATGCAAGTATAATAGTATACGAAATGTATAAAACAGAAAGCAATCATGAATCAGGTAATACAATCAATTGTCAAATCATTCTCGAGAGGTTTTATTATTCAGAAAACAAGTAATAAAGTTTGTAAGGTTTAAATTCGGAATCTTCGTAGTTTTTAAAGTATAATTTCTTTTGGACCTCGAGTCCTAATAAACAAAAACTCTTTTGAAATCATCAAGGCCTCAGCCCGGTTCTTGTTTCAAAACACATTAGTGAAACTATCATTGTAACACCCCCAATCCGCTCAGGGATATTACACGCCGTAGAACCTTTCCTCAAGGATCTACCAGGCTGGTAACGACATATAACAACTTAACCATGCCTTTCAGGCTAAAATGACTCAGTAGACCGATTTGGTCTTTCAACAAATACATACAACTCATGCCCACGCAGGGGACCAAAATACAACTACACCGCATAACGGAACAATACAAGAAATGAAAATAAAGTACAATCGAACCAACACACGATATACGGTTCCTCATGTGATTAGTATCGATCATCTTTCATCATCCTTCGTGCCGACTCGTGTTATGCTCCAAAACCCGAATGCAAAACAGACATCCACCCCGAATACTCGGGGTTAGCAAAACTCCTTTGTTTTGCTAGTGCAAATACAAAGTGCAAATACGAGCCATACAATTCACATTCCACGAATAACAATAACCGAGGATCCTCAAAGATCCAAACGAAACGAAAAGTACTTCCCGAGGCAAGGGTTTGAGGAAACATTTCAAAACGAAATATCATAAATCAATGGGAATGATTTATAAAGCGGTTTAGAATGCCATCGAGAGTTTTAATAGAAAACAATTTAGGATTATCAAATCCTACTTTTCAAAAATCCAAAGACAAAGGGGTCACCGCCCCAAAAGTTTACTTTACGGAAAATGACATTAACCAAATCGTTGGGATTTTAGCCCCAAATCCGTAAAACGACTTTTACAAAACCCTTGGGATTTTAGCCCCAAATCTCATCAACTCACAGTACACAAGAACGACCACAAGGTTCGTCTCCCAACATCAAAATCCACAAATAAAGGATTTAAAACATAAACCACAAAATACTCTAGAGCCATCCTAGCCAAGTAGGCCAAACGAACAACTTACCTCTTACACACTTAGTCAATGCATGCAATCATGAAAACCGTTCAAAAGCACTCATTTCCGGAAATGCCAATATCGAATCACATTTGCAAAATGCACCACAATTAACCGCGGACCCACAGCTTCGTGGATCCCTGCCGAGACCCCGTCGGATCTAACCCACAGTGGTTAAAAGCAAGCTCGCGGTCCACAGCTTCGTGGAGCCCTACCGAGACCCCGTCGGATCTAACCCGTAGTGAGCATACACACACACACGTTACTCATGCAGTACTAACATGCTAAGAATGTAAGTTCATTAAGAATACTCACTAGAGATGGCCATTAACTCGACACCATTACCAAACTCTTCAAAAATACAATAACAAGCTTAAATACGGAATACACGATTCCATAACTTTAAACAAGAGGAGTATCCTCATAAAATCCTTCAACGTTCAAAATAATCGAATCATAATCAATTCTCAAAACACCATTCACAAAACACACGCGTTTTGAAAGAAGGCCTTTAACGAGGCCAAACCGAAATCCTTTTGAAACTTCATTTCAAATAACCAAACAAACACATCAAGTCGACCACCGATCATCATATACATAAAACGAGAAAAGTATGGGCAAGGTACTTGCCTCAAAATCGGTACGCAAGTATTCCGACGAACACGGCTCAACCGGAAAGCTTCGAAACGCCCAATGCTATCGAAACGGAAGACGACGACGAACGAAAGGGTTCAACATGGTTTCTTCGCAAGAAACACGACCCTAACATCATACAATCAATAAATCATCGACCATACGAGGAAGAATAATCGTAGAACGCCCGAAAACCCCTCTAAGACATTTTACCGGACACCTTCAAGGCGTCGGTCAAGAACTCGACTCAAACAACGAATCGATACGATCCAACCATGGAATAATAAAGGAAATGATATAATACATCTAAATAATCATCAATCCATCAAAATCCTAAGTTAAATCGGATTAATCGGACGAAAACAACAAAAACCCCCAAATTCCCCAAAACTAGATTTCTAGGAAATCGACTGATTCGCTCGATCAAAGGATGTTATAGGACGGATGATTGATGATATGAACCTCCAAACTTCATGTATATGTTGTTAAACAACATGGCTACAATCTTGGAACACGCCCATCTGTCAAGAGAAGTGGAAGAAGGAGAAAAATGGCGAAAAACGATCAGCTGGGCTTTAAATAGCACGACAGACTCGACCGTGTCCGCTCGACACGGTCGTGGCGCGCAGCTGACCGGCAGGGACTCGACCGTGTCCCGCTGCAGACACGGTCGCGCGGAGGGGCCTTCCGACAAAGGACTGTCCCGAAGCGACAAGATTTACTCGACCGTGTCTGGAACACGGTCGGGCGTGTCAGCGATCATCTCGAGCTTATCCTAAGAGTTCGCACGGGCCGTGTCGGACGACACGGTCGGCCCTGAGACAAACTTCCGCTTATCCGACGAGCACGGCACGGGCCGTGTCGGACGACACGGCCGAAGTTCGGCCGCGGTGATCGCCAATAACGAGCGGGTGAGCTAAAGCGACCATAACTCTCTCGTCAGGACTCCGATTGACTCACCGCTTGAACCATTGGAAAGCTAACTCGATGCTCTATAATATTGCAAAGATTAAGAATTTTGGGGTTACCAAAAATTAATGGTGACTTTACAAAGTCGAACTCATACTTAGAAAAGTCGATTAAGGACACGGAACTCAATAAAACGACACCAAACGAACTCGGATGACAAAAAGTGCAGAATTAATCATTCTCGAAATGACGAAAGGTCATGAGCGAGTCGTCAAAACGAACTTTCGCGAAAAAATAAAATTACCGAATTAAATTGCGGATATTACATTCTACCCTCCTTAAAAGAAGTTTCGTCCAAACTTAAAACAAGTAGGGGAAGAAATATTCCGCCAGAAAACTCAACGAGATACACAAGAATGCGCAACCAACGCCCAACGGCGAAATGTTACAAACAACGCGAAAGAATATACGGCGTGTAAACACGCTCCACGGCGACCAACACGACTTCGCCGTTAGGGATATAATAAAACCAACAAACGACAAGCGTCAACAAACGGATAATATAGCCAAGTCAATTATCCGACAATCACAAAACACAACGAACGAAAATCAATACGATTGACTAACCTAACGGTACATTGATCAAAACATGAGCCACACGCGGAACAAATACGAAATTCCACCGCCCAAAGGTTGGAAGATCGAAAACGAGACTAATTTCCCGAACTTAAGGAAATTTCGAAGGAGTCTGAATGTTCAACAATCACGAAACGAGATTGACAAAAACCGAACAATCAAACGATCAAACCACAAAGATCGAGACAACAAAAATCGAACGATCATGTTCGGATCACGAAGAACAATAAGGTTCAACCGCAACTCCGAGGTTCACACCTCGACTCGAGACAAAACATGATCCGATGAAAACAACAAGATGCACACTCGCACTGCATCCACGTAAAAGGGAGTAACGATTGAAAGGTCACAACGACGAACGAGAATTCTGAAATAATACCACCCTCGTTCGATCAACAAAGGCAAGGGGCAGGACGAACTCAGAAAAGGTCAATGAACATGATGAGTCGACAAAGTCGAAAACACAAGAGTTCTAAATCCGATCCACTTCGAATAAAAGAACTAATAGAACCAGATGACGCCACTCCCGAACAAGGTTCACAAGAATCGAACCGAACTCGAAAAAAGTCACATCGATAACCAGATCGGCCCACAACAAGATCACAGCTTGCTCGAACGATGAAACCGAAATACAAAACAAGTTCACAAAGTGTCAACGAACATGAGCGAATCGATAGACTGGAGAAAGAGAAAATACAGAAGTCAAAATAGTACGGGCATTACCTCCGACCTCGTCCACGAAATTCACAAGAAACGGGAGCAAGGTAACAAGACATTAAACAATCGACGCATAACGGAACCATCACCGATGCACACGGTCATACCATACCAACCTCTAACAGCTCGCACACCCTCGACAACGCAGAAATCGCCACGAGGCGACAACATTCAATACCAACATTCCGCCTCTCACAGGGGCTAGCACAACCAATGTGTGGAAAGCGTCTCAACGCTCACACCGCCAATTCGATCATACTCGGGAGAAAGTATCAAAATGACAACGCGAACATCACACATACATACCCAGTCCTCAAACGGGAATGGATAGGTTTTAAAAAACGAAAACCTCATTTTGAAAATAATTTAGAAGAACACCGATTGATCTTGAGTATCACCTTTCAAAAAGTACAAACGTGAAACATCATTATCGAGACTTTGGAGAACCATATCACATTTGATAAAAATGAGGACATTTTCTCTTAGTGAAAACTTTCAAAATATTCGACCCTCGGGTCTAAATAAAAGTGTTGAAAATATCTCAAAAATATTTTGGTCCTCGAGGTAGAAAATTTTTGAAATATATTGTGGCACCTAGGATGTACCACAAGAAAATAAGTCATTTGAAAAGTATGTCTCGAAGTTTATTTTTCTAAGATACTCAAGGTTTTCAAAAATCCAATAGGTCAGAATGCCCAAAACTCACACATACCGACGTTCACTAAAACAACTCCTAGCACACGCATCAAAACGTTTAAAATCAAGACAACACATGTCTTTAAACGGAAATAAACGATAAAATACCACATTCAGAACAAAACCACTGATAAAATACTCTCCCGCACTGGCTAGTGAACAAGTCGAACGCGTATAAGCACAAAGCTTCCACAATAGAACTTGTAAAACGTGCGGATCGATTCGAAATTCATCAGCCACGGACAAAAACAACAATAAAAAGACATCAAAAGTGACGACACTCCTCGTATAAATCAAATACGAGAGTCGACTAAATACATATCGTGAAATCAAAATTCACATAAGAATTCCACCACTTAACAAATAATCATAAAAATAGCTCGTGTCACACGAGGCACAACACAAAAAGGGAGACTTACTTCCACAGGTCGCACGAAGATGATTATCGCCCCACGATACTAATCACGACCAACAACTCAAACGACGCGTCGCGACACGACTCAGTCAGATAAAATCCGACGAAACAAGACTCAAACAACACGACTTGACCCGACAGCCTAGGTTTTCCTCAACCTAAGCTCTGATACCATTTATGTAACACCCCCAATCCGCTCAGGGATATTACACGCCGTAGAACCTTTCCTCAAGGATCTACCAGGCTGGTAACGACATATAACAACTTAACCATGCCTTTCAGGCTAAAATGACTCAGTAGACCGATTTGGTCTTTCAACAAATACATACAACTCATGCCCACGCAGGGGACCAAAATACAACTACACCCGTACAACGGGAACAATACAGCAGCGGAAAATAAAGTACAACTGAACCAACACACGATATACGGTTCCTCATGTGATTAGTATCGATCATCTTTCATCATCCTTCGTGCCGACCCTGTGTTATGCTCCACAACACGAATGCAAAACAGACATCCACCCCGAATACTCGGGGTTAGCAAAACTCCACTGTTTTGCTAGTGCAAATACAAAGTGCAAATACGAGCCATACAATTCACATTCCACGAATAACAATAACCGAGGATCCTCAAAGATCCAAACGAAACGAAAAGTACTTCCCGAGGCAAGGGTTTGAGGAAACATTTCAAAAACGAAATATCATAAATCAATGGGAATGATTTATAAAACGGTTTAGAATGCCATCGAGAGTTTTAATAGAAAACAATTTAGGATTATCAAATCCTACTTTTCAAAAATCCAAAGACAAAGGGGTCACCGCCCAAAAGTTTACTTTACGGAAAATGACATTAACCAAATCGTTGGGATTTTAGCACCAAATCCGTAAAACGACTTTTTGTAAACCCTTGGGATTTTAGCCCCAAATCTCATCAACTCACAGTACACAAGAACGACCACAAGGTTCGTCTCCCAACATCAAAATCCACAAATAAAGGATTTAAAACATAAACCACAAAATACTCTAGAGCCATCCTAGCCAAGTAGGCCAAACGAACAACTTACCTCTTACACACTTAGTCAATGCATGCAATCATGAAAACCGTTCAAAAGCACTCATTTCCGGAAATGCCAATATCGAATCACATTTGCAAAATGCACCACAATTAACCGCGGACCCACAGCTTCGTGGATCCCTGCCGAGACCCCGTCGGATCTAACCCACAGTGGTTAAAAGCAAGCTCGCGGTCCACAGCTTCGTGGAGCCCTACCGAGACCCCGTCGGATCTAACCCGTAGTGAGCATACACACACACGTTACTCATGCAATACTAACATGCTAAGAATGTAAGTTCATTAAGAATACTCACTAGAGATGGCCATTAACTCGACACCATTACCAAACTCTTCAAAAATACAATAACAAGCTTAAATACGGAATACACGATTCCATAACTTTAAACAAGAGGAGTATCCTCATAAAATCCTTCAACGTTCAAAATAATCGAATCATAATCAATTCTCAAAACACCATTCACAAAACACACGCGTTTTGAAAGAAGGCCTTTAACGAGGCCAAACCGAAATCCTTTTGAAACTTCATTTCAAATAACCAAACAAACACATCAAGTCGACCACCGATCATCATATACATAAAACGAGAAAAGTATGGGCAAGGTACTTGCCTCAAAATCGGTACGCAAGTATTCCGACGAACACGGCTCAACCGGAAAGCTTCGAAACGCCCAATGCTATCGAAACGGAAGACGACGACGAACGAAAGGGTTCAACACGGTTCTTCGCAAGAAACACGACCCTAACATCATACAATCAATAAATCATCGACCATACGAGGAAGAATAATCGTAGAACGCCCGAAAACCCCTCTAAGACATTTTACCGGACACCTTCAAGGCGTCGGTCAAGAACTCGACTCAAACAACGAATCGATACGATCCAACCATGGAATAATAAAGGAAATGATATAATACATCTAAATAATCATCAATCCATCAAAATCCTAAGTTAAATCGGATTAATCGGACGAAAACAACAAAAACCCCAAATTCCCCAAAACTAGATTTCTAGAAATCGACCCGATTCGCTCGATCAAAGGATGTTATAGGACGGATGATTGATGATATGAACCTCCAAACTTCATGTGTATGTTGTTAAACAACATGGCTACAATCTTGGAACACGCCCATCTGTGAAGAGAAGTGGAAGAAGGAGAAAAATGGCGAAAAAAGCATTCTTGGGCTTTAAATAGCGACAGAGACTCGGCCGTGTCCGCCGACACGGCCGTGGCGCGCAGATTGACCGGCGAGGACTCGACCGTGTCCTCGGACACGGTCGCGGCGCGGAGGGGCCTTCCGACGCTGGCCGTCAAAGCGACTTCGGCGACGACTCGACCGTGTCTGGAACACGGTCGGGCGTGTCAGCGATCATCTCGAGCTTATCCGGAAGAGTTCGGCACGGCCGTGTCGACGACACGGTCGGGCCCCGAGACAAACTTCCGCTTATCCGGACGAGCACGGCACGGGCCGTGTCGGACGACACGGCCGAAGTTCGGCCGGCAGTGATCGCCAATAACGAGCGGGTGAGCTAAAACGACCATAACTCTCTCGTCGGACTCATTGACTCACCGCTTTGAACCATTGGAAAGCTAACTCGATGCTCTATAATATTGCAAAGATTCAGAATTTTTGGGGTTACCAAAAATTAATGGTGACTTTACAAAGTCGAACTCATACTTAGAAAAGTCGATTAAGGACACGGAACTCAATAAAACGACACCGAAACGAACTCGGATGACAAAAAGTGCAGAATTAATCATTCTCGAAATGACGAAAGGTCATGAGCGAGTCGTCAAAACGAACTTTCGCCGAAAAAATAAAATTACCGAAATTCGAAATTGCGGATATTACAATCATCACGTGTCCGAGATTTAACATTGAAACATTATTCACACAATCACTGTTCGTACACATCATGTACCGAACTCCAGAGGTCCCACAGATACCTGGACCACACACACTGTTCGTATACATCATGTACCGAACTCCAGAGGTCACCCGGACCATACCTGGACCACACACACTGTTCGTACACCTCGTGTACCGAACTCCAGAGGTCCCCTGGACCGTACCTGGAACACACACATACTGTCCGTACACCTCATGTACCAAACTCCATAGGTCACCCGGACCGTACCTCGGACACGCACATATTGTTCGTACACCTTATGTACCGAACTCCGGAGGTCACCCGGACCGTACCTGGGACATACACACACTGTTCGTACACCTCATGTACCGAACTCCAGAGGTCACCCGGACCGTACCTGGGACACACACACTTCCCAGCACATATCAAACAACGCAACACATCATCAACCGGGAAACCTCGGATCCCGAAGAAGACAACGAACAAAAGGGTTTTGACTCGAGTTCTTCACAAAGATTACATTCCTAAGACATATCATCAATAAGTCAATGATCGTATGAGGAACAATAATCGTATAACGCCCGAATCCCCCTCTAAGACCTTTTATCAGACATCTTTAAGGCGTCAATTAGGAATTCGACAAAACGACGAATACTTGACAATCCAACCATGAAACAACAAGGAAAATAATAGAATATAGCTCAATAATCATCGATCCGCCACAAATCTAAGTTACTACGGTTAAATCGGACATAACGAAGCAAAACCCCCAATTTTCCAAAACTAAGATTTTAGGAAATCTAACCTTGATTCGCTCAATCAAAGGAGGTTATATAATGATTAATTGATGATATTAACTCCAGGACTTCGTGGATTAATCGCTTGACAACATGCCTCCATGCTCACCAAGACTCCAGCCGCGGAAGGGAAGGGAACGAAATGAAAAACGGGTGAAAATATGACTGCTCAGTCATATTTATACTGGCGTGCCTTAGCATGCATTAGACTTCCGGATTAGCATGCGATATCGGTCAGTCTCGGCCTAGAACCTTCGGCCGCGGCCCACCCTCATGCGTTAGACCCTTGCGCTAGCATGCTTTAGCGATCGGCACCATCAGTCCAACGACTTCTGCCCGGCCGCAATAGCGCGCGCTGGACGGGCGTTAGCGTGCGCTAGCCGACCCGTCCAGAACCTCCTGGACTAAACTGCCTGGACATGTAGTGTGCGCTGGTCGGGCGATAGCGTGCGCTACACCTGCTGATTAGCGCGCGCAATGACCGATAGTAGCGTGCGCTACCTGCTGATCCTTTACGAGTCCAGAACCTCAGAAACCTCTCTGCCCAGCAAGGTAGCGTGCGCTGGGCGGCCAATAGCATGCGCTATGTCTGCCGATTAGCACGTGCTGCCATCCGACAGTAGCGTGCGCTATGGCGGTCCCCGCCGCACCTGCCCATCCAGTGCCCAGCCGCCATGCCGGTTCCTGTCGTAACTGTCCGTCCAGTGTCCAGCCGCCATGCCGGTTCCTGCCGCAAATGTCTGGCCAGTGTCCAACTGCTATGACCCGGCAACTCGATTTCCAAAACCGTACGGAACGAACTCGACAAAACGCTCACGGACAACACCAACGATCCAAAATTAAAGCATCATGCAACAAATAATCACACAAGACCATATAAACATAAAATCAATCATAGAGAAAATAATACCGACACTCGACAATCGAGAAATATCCGGAAAAAATCCAAAATAACCGGAACGAAAATATCGGGTATTACATTCTACCCCCCTAAAAACAAGGTTCGTCCCGAAACTTAAAACAAAGACATCGCAGTGCTAGCAAAACACCACGCTCAAACATAAAAATATCAAACTCATGACCCGTGATTTACAGTTACGTGTCTCCGTAGGTTCAACAACCCACACGGATTCATACCACAAAGAAACATCGATCATCATGCACCAAGCATAAAAACATTACATAATAGGTCTACACACGGGAGACCATCCACACTACAAACACAAAATATTATCACTGGGCATCACTGGCCCTATAGAAGTATGAATGGAACTCCAGTTCTCTACCATCTTAGAAATAGTATCGCAATACTGGTCTCGATGCCCTTCGCGTCCACAATTATAACAAGTCACCAGCGGTTTCTTACAACTCGCGCGCTCGTGGCCCAGTACATTACAGTTGAAACATCTTGTAGCACTGTCGGAACTCAAAGACACCGACCTAGGTCTTTTAGATTCTCTAGCTGACCGAGAAGGTCCAAATCTCATCTAATACGAGGCTTGGGATTTTAAAATCACAATTTCCTTACTTCCTGAGGCATCATTAGAAATCTTCTGTTTCTTCGCTACAGATACCGACTCGCTAGACAATACAGCCATTTCAAATGCTAAGGCTGGGTCTTGATAATCCTTCAACGTAGTACATATAAAAGGAGCCATACACATCCGAACATGAGGTTTCATACGCATATAGAAATAACGAACCTTATCTGCCTCACTTCTCACTTGATCTCGAACATAACATAACTGCCGATTATAATCGACTATTGCCTGAGATATCGACACATCTTGGGGCGTAGCCGAGAAGAACTCGATAATCCTACGCTCTTTAATAGGCAGTGGACAATACTCGGCCTCAATGGCAGTCTTGAAGTCAGCCCAAGTAGTTGCACGATTACTATGTGCTACGGCCTCCCACCAGTCTGCAGCTTCCTTGTCCAGCAGGTATTGAGCAATAGGTACTCTCTTTTCGTCCGGACAAGCTACAACATCAAATGTTCTGTACATTTGGAAGAGCCAGTTCTCCCAACCTAACGAGTCCGAAGATCCTACAAAACGGGGCGGGTGCATTCTCATCACATCTCGTAACCATTTACTAGCTCCATTATCCCCATCTGGGTTTTCATCTCGGTACACGATCTGATTCATCTGTGCCAACTGATAAACCACCTGACGGAGGACGGTGGCAGCAGCAACGTCAACATTACATCTGGCTGATTGCCCCTGATCACGCGACTGGTCATCTCGGCCATCTGTACCGAGCTGATTGGCACTCGACAATGAACGAGTCGCCCTCTCATGCTCCTGATTACGACCACTACCACGACCACATCATCGGCCTCGACCTCTCAGCATACTGAATGGACAATCATTCAGAATAACACAACAAAACAAACATCACATAATCAACATAGGACAACAAACAACAGCCCAATAAAATATTCACTCCGAGTCATTACACAAATATACGAACTAACACTGCAACAATAGAACTTAATTTCATAAGTAATTCACATGGTTACATGAACAGAAATGTATCACCTTTATCAAAACAAGCACTGTCAAAACCATATACATATCATTAGGGTCAAACATTTGTAACATTCTTTAAAAATGAAATTTTCCGAGGTATTCGTTTAAATGCTATTATTTTAAAATTCTTGAGTTTGAAAGATCCTGAAAAACTACTTTTAATACCTTGGTCGTTTAATCAAAACCATGATTCCATTATCATAATTGTTTCATTTTGAAGTCACTTGCAAAACAACATTTCAAAATATCATATTTACTCGATAACAGATATCGTCAAAATGACCTACAGGGTAACCACGTGTTACCACGCCACACCATCACGAATAACAATGCACATGACAATCCGTGGGCATGCCCCTTAGCATCGACCCCCCATAGGTTTCGCCAAACCATCCCCGGGTGGAAAAACTTCTTGTGCTCGCACTAATCATTACCACTGACCGACTATCACATCAGAATAACGTCATAGAATAGTACAACTAAACCAACTATGTAGTCACAACATCGAGGTGTACAAACAAAATTCACTAACAAGAAGGTAACAACTAATAACACGTCAATAATATCCATAGAATCAAACGATCGATAAAGAGCACGGATACTACTATAATAACCAAATTACTGTCGTGACAGTCACAAGCTTACGGCCGTAATAGCTTGCAGTTTACGGCCGTAACAACTAGGAGCTTACGGCCGTAACACCTAAGAGTTTACGGCCGTAATGGTAAACATCTTACGGCCGTAATCACTAGCTGCAGGATAGCAGAATTGTCTCAGTAGCCTCGAAACGGCTCTCAAGGTTAAGGATCAACTCTTAACAATATATCCTGGCATTTAGAAACACTACAAAATTCTCCGACGAGCATAACAACATAACAAACTTGTCGCAACGACTTAGTCCCAACACAAACAAATAACGTTTTAAATTCCGAAAATCAAAGTCGTTTTGCAAAATAAAAATTTTCCAAAAACCTTTCAATCATATCCAAAAATGACGGTAACAGTTCGCCATGTCCGAAGTATTTTAAAACACATTTTTTATACCATCTGAAGGTGTCATTTGAAAATACATGAATAACTTGTCAAAGTTCAATCGATTTCAAAATCCATGTAAAATCATTGTTTAACCGCGCCATCGAAATGTTTTCAAAAATTGATTCTTTTACAAACATACTCATAAAATCTTTTAGAAAACTGTTTTAAACCTACACGCAGCAAACATAATTAAAATAACTAAACTTGAAACCACATGCCTAATCGGCAAACGAGATTACCAATTTAATCAAATATGACTCGTGAACACCAAGTTCAAACATACGTCAAAACCATCCGTCTGAGTTCCTTATGAACTCTACCATCGATACAATCTCTGGATCACATTAAAATTCACAGTTTTCATATCGCATTGCACCATTCGGTATTCAACCATCAATACATTCAATTCAATACACAAACGACGTACCACAAATATTAAACACGGATTCTATTTCACAATACCATGCAAACAAAATTATGCACCACAATTATCGTACATAAATGAAATCATGAAACACAGATACCTCGCATAAAAGAGGAGACTTACGCCCACAGGCCGCACGGAGATGACGGTCGCCCATGATACTAATCTTATTCGACAATACATACGACACGTTGTGACCACGCACAACTCAACTTGTCACCCGATAACTCGAATGACATGACATCATATTACTTGACAAACCACGACTCGACTTGAAACGATAGCCTAGGTTTCCACAACCTAAGCTCCGATACCATAACTGTAACACCCCCAGACCATATGGGAATATTACACGCCATAGACCCTCCCCATGAGGACCTACCAGGATAAACACCACAGAAATACCAAAAACTTGACAGATCGGAGTCAATCATTACAATAATACAGACCATTAAGGTCAATTACAATACAACCACACGGGCTGATGAGGTCACACGACTAATGCAAACGAGATAAAATACAACTCTTTATAATAAATACCCACGCAGGGGTAAAGATACACAGGAACGGAAGTCTGACTATAACTCGGTCAATACAACATAACCCGACCCAAACTCTCAACTCTTGATTAGTATCGTAGCTCGTTACTTCCTGTGCCGATCCTGTGACTGCTCCCCCGAACCAGCATGTACCTGGATGCAAAACAGACATCCACCTCCCGATTACTCGGGGGTTAGTAAAACTCCATTGTTTTACTAGTGCAAGTATAATAGTATACGAAATGTATCAAGCATAAAGCAAGCACGAATCAGGTAACACAATCAATTGTCAAATCATTCCCGAGAGGTTTCATTAATCAGAAAACAAGTGATAAAGTTTGTAAGGTTTAAATTCGACATCTCGGTAGTTTTTGAAGTATAATTTATTTTGGACCTCGAGTCCCAATTTACAAAACCTCTTTCGAAAATCATCAAGGCCTCAGCCCGGTTCTTATTTCAAAATACATTAGTGAAACTGTCATCACGTGTGTTGTTACCCAAAATATTATCCGAAGATAGTATTGCTGGAATGATCGAGTAACAAACAAATGTGAGAACACTTCCGTGAGAGAATAGATAACACCAGATTTGCCGGGGTTGTTAATCCCGAGCTTGAATGCTCTCGCGAGATGTTATTAATAAATATACTGTCGAGTACAAATATTAATGTTAGAATCTATTACGATGAGTGTAAAGACTTCTAGTTATCTAAGCTGTAGAGCGTATAGATTGCCGGAAGAACCAGATATGTAGATCTGTGAGTTCTTGCTTGGGATGTATGATAAGTGTATATGAATATCACTATGAATGTATAAGTGATTGCCAGATGGGTCTTTGATTCTCTTTCTGTGTGTGTTTGCACTGTCTTCACGGTAAAAATCGCGTCCCTTTGGCCACTGCAGTGAGTTCTCTATTTATAGGGGACAAGGTAGTTGGGACCCCTCAGGCGATCGCGGGCGACCGCCGTTTTCTATATTATAATAAGATGTCCAATCGTCCCGTCACGTGGGGCTGTTCCCTTAAAGTTTGGGGCCGCTGCTGGTGGCCAGCTGTGCGAGCCAATGGGAATCCAGCACGCGTCCTGGGTCGCTGTCCGGGGAGGTCCCACTTTGTACCTTTCGGCGGCCCTGTCGGTAGGTGTGGTAGGTGACAGGCTGGGGTCAAAGGTCCTATCTGTCGGCGCCCTTTGAAGATCCGCACGTGGGCCACCGTCCAAGATTCGGTCTTCGACGACTTTGACGGATGTTAGATCCATATATGGCACGAGACGATCGCCTATGGTTCGCTCATTAAAGACGATCGCCAGATATCAAAAGACGATCGCTGGGTACCAAAAGACGGTCGCCGTATTGTGCCGATCGCTGGGCGTTTGCCCAGAGTATGTCTTCTATGGTTGGCTTCTCTGATCGTGATGTTGATCGCCTATCGAGGCGTATTAATCGCCGCACAACAATTGCCCCCCAGCTCGCCTCGATGTTGAAAACACGGGGTGAGGTGGCACTGTTGGTGATCGCCGATGTTTAGACGATCAGGCGATCTGCTTTCAACTTTGGACGATCTCTTTTTGCGCTGGGAGTAGCGGGAAATGAAGGCGGGCTCTCGAAACGTTGCAAGGACACGCGTCGCGCTACTGTTGGGGGAGTCCGACGGTCTGTCAGACTTGTCACCTGGCGTGCCCTCGAAAAGACGCGTACGCGGGATTCGAGGGCCGCATTTAATGCGTCCCCTCACTGACGGTTGCTATTCAGCCCTAGGACTTTCGCCTATTTGCACAGAGGCCCCCGCCTCCATCTATAAAAGGGGCTAGGGCTTCTTCATTTTCACCCTTCACGCATCCTTGCATTTTTAGCCGAAACTCTGCAGAATTTTCCGGAGCCTCTTGTGTCGATCGTCTTCCTTTCTCTAGGTAAGAAAAATCAATCTTCTCTCTCCCTTTACTTTCTATAATATGTCGGGAGGATCCAAAACCTTTGAGACCGGAAGTTCTTCCGCCGCCGCGGCTTCGCCCGACCGGGAGGAGATTCCCGTTGGAGTTGACATGGAAACGGCCGTTGAGGCCATTCGTGCGGGGATTGCACCCGCAGAACTCGAAGAGCTCTTCAACGAGGCCGAAGTGGCGAGGACGGCTGTGACGGCAGAGTAGGGGGGCTCGCCGGCGGATAAGGACGAACTGGTGCGGATAACTTGGGAACGGGAGAGTGTATTTGGCCCCGCCTATGTGGCTTTTGCTAAGATTATGGAGGGGATCGCCAGACCTTGTCCGGAATATGACTTTGAAGCTTACTCCGCCGCTCATCCTTACGAACGTGTGAAGCGGAAGGTGTTTCGGGCCGCCGACCCGTCTCAGTGGACCCTTGGTAAGATCCGGAGTTCGGCGACCCAGAAAGACTTGGACCGCTAGAGGGCAAAATATCATATTCCCTCTGACGTCTCCCTGCACGTGCCATTGGAAAATGAACGTGCCGATCAACCGCCCGAGGGAATGGTCGCCGTTAGTGAGATGATCATGGAGGCCGGTCTGCGATTCCCTCTCCCATTTGCCGACTCCTACCTATTGATCTCCTGGAATTTGGCGTCGCTCCAACTGACGCCGAATGCTTGGCTGCAGGTCATCTGCACTTTGACACTGTTTGGCGGTCACCGGTTGTTCCGCCTCCTTTCTGCGATGGAGATGAACTATCTGTTTAAACTGGCTGTGCAGAAAGGGTCGATCGGCAGTAATCATATCCAAGGCCGAATGGGAAGAGTGGTCCTTGGTGTGCCGAACAAGTCCCGGGGCGACCTGGCGAAATGGTGCTGGGTCGGAGGAGCGTGGCGATCGGCATCGAGTGACAGGCTGGAGGAGGAGTTGGATATTCCTACCAATTTTTGGGAGAGGAATCCGAGTAAGGATTTTAACTCTCCCTTTGATCGAGCTTGTCTTGGACTGATCTAATTTCGTTTTCTTTTTGCAGGAACTCTCGTTCCAGCGATCGGTGATCTCCCTTTCGATTTCTTGATCGTTTGGGAGTGGATTCGTGCCTTGCCGGATTCCTTCATTGACGTTCGCTCGCTTGGTAACGAACTTCATCGGTTGGGGGCTCGATTGTTTCGCTTCCCTCGTCACTTGAGAGTTCCAGGTATGAGCTTAAGTGGTGCTTCCTTGCTTGACGATTGTCTCCAGGAGGTCGCAGCGTTTAAGTAGTTGCCTAACTTGTTTGTATTTCTTCTTTGAGAGAGACTCATTTTCCCCTCTTTACCGAGCCACCACCAGAGATTGCCATGTCTAACCCAGGACTCATCGGTCGCCTTCATCTAGGTAAGAAGACTGGTCGCGTTCCTGCGATGACGTCTCGCCCTGCTCCGGTGGTGAGGCCCGCTGGGGTGCCGGTCGCCGACCCGGAAATTCAAGAAAAGGCACAACTCCAGCGCCGCAAGAGGCAGAGGTCGGAGGAGTCCCTGCCGTCCACTGAGGCGGGCGTGTCTATTCTGGAGCCTCCGGTTGCTGCGGCTCCTATCTCTGCCATTCCGATGGCGGAGGGATCAGGCCCTAGGCCCTCGACGTCCGGATCCAGGTCATCAGGCGGCTTTTCAAAGAAGGTGGCGATCGCCGAGGCGAAAACCTCTCGGGGCAAGCCTTATTTTGGCCGCGATCCGGAGATGGTCAACATGTAAGATTGAATCGAACTTTCCGAGTTAAGCATTTTGGGTGAGATATAGACCAACTCCTTTGTCTCTTTTGTTTGTGCTGCAGGATTCGTCTTGCTGACCCTGACGTCGCTCCCATGGTGCTCGACTTCTTGTCGAGTAAGTCTCCACCAAAGTCCCTCGACGTCCCTACCTACGTCCAGAAGGCCATCACCTCACTGCCCAAGGCTTGGACGACCGATCTTGATGCGATCGCTCGTCGGCGATCTGGAGATACCATGCAGGCGACCATTGCCCTGGCTCTCCAAACGGCGACGATGGTCGTCCAAGCCGCCAAGGATTTTGAGGGGCGACCCTCCACTGCTCATCTCCATAGCGATCTCGAGGCCGCCCGGAACTCAAACATTGAATACGCCAACCGGATCCAGACTATGGAGAAGGAGTACATAGAGACGGCCAAACGGGCTAAACAGGACGTTGACCGACTGAAGCAAGAGCTGAGCCGCTCCAAGGAGGCTGCCAATCGTTCTCGTGATCAGGAGAAAGAAACTCGCCAGAAGCATGCGGCTTCATAGGAGGAGGCGGCCGGACTGAAGGCGACGGTGGATCAGCTCAGCAACGAGCTGGAGGCGGCGAAAAGAGAGCTGGAGAAGGCCAAAGGAGAAAACGCCGCCAAGGTGGTCGAGCTGGCGGAAGCTGAGAAAACGACCATGGAGTTGAGAGGGCAGCTCAAGGCGATCGAGAATGATCCCTACCTCAATGTTGCGCTCGTCGGCGAGTTCGCCTATTACATGGCCTACGCCGACGCCGTTCGAGCCGCCAAAAAGGCAGGGATCGAGATCGGTCCCTTGATGGAGAGCTTCAAAGCCTATGCACTCGAGCACCCTCTGCACCCGGAGTTCTCTTTGCCGATCCTTGACCTCATCGACTTCGGGATCGACTTGAGTTGGTATCCTGGTAAACTCATTCATCCTGAGGCCGATGGGGGGGCGCATGCCGATCCGCCTCCTGAGGGCGAAGACTAGCCGGCGGGACCTTGAGAGATGTTTTTGTTTTCCTTGTATCTTGTAATTTTTGCTTTCTCTTTGTATTGCCTTCGGGCTTCATGTTGTACGAACTCTTTGTTATGAATAAATATTCCTTTTTCGCACTTTGTGTCTTCTCATGTACGATTGCCCTTGAATGTTTGCGTGCAATTTTTACAAGTATGTGTATGATTGCATCCGATGTCTTGTTCATCTGACAGTTTGTTTGAATGTTGAATGTATTGATATGTTTTGAATCGAGATTCTTACTTGTAAATTTTGTCGAACAATATTGATCGTCCGTCTTGTGTTTGAACGAAGACGATCTTGTACGGCTCCTTCTGCCCGATCGCATTTAGGATTAGCTCCCCTATTCACTGCCCCTTGTTTTTGTTTACTTATCGTAAGTAAGGGTACAAAAACAAGTTTGTTAGGCGAGCTATCTTCAGTTTTGCCGAATCTGAGGGATCGTGCACGGCCGCGGAGTTTGATGGGCCGATCTCCACAACCGTGTCTTTGTGTGCGAGGGACATTGCCTATCCCGTGACTCACTTTATTGTGAGGGTCCTCCGTTAGGCTGCGCCTGCCTTGTATTTAAACGAAAGGTAGGCGATCTTGATCTGGAGGAGTCCATGCACGGGGCGTCATCGGTTTATTTGACTCTACGTCCGCGGATTTGTAATCACCTTTCTATCTCGGGTCGGCACGTTAGATGACGACCCTCGACGGTATACGTTGTGACGGGGTAGGGACGCGTCGCCTTGTCCGAGTACATCATGTTAGATGACGTAATTTGAGGACGCGCGAACGTGTCCACTGATCATTTTGGAGGGTCCTTTGGCTATGCCGGCCTCGTATTTAAACGAAGGGCGGGCGGTCTCAGCCCGAAGGAACCTTGCATGGGCGAAGCTGTCAGTTCCATTGACCTCTAGGACCATGGCTGCATTGATTCTACCTCGGATCGTCATGATCAACGATCGTCGGCGGTATACGATATGCCTGGTGGGGCGATCGCCAGAATAGATGGGATAGGAAAAAATCTCATTATATTCCTTGTACATTGGGCAGTCGAAATTGAATATAAAATTTTCACTGGTAGTATTTCTTCAGATGCACGGCGTTCCAGGGATATTGATTCGGGGTACCGTCAGGATGTTCAAGTTCGTAGGCTCCCTTAGTTAGCCATTTAGATATCCTGAAAGGTCCTTCCCAGTTCGGACCAAAAACGCCTGTGTGGGTTTAGATCTTCTTGAGGACGAGATCGCCCACTTGAAACCTTCTTTCTTTGACCTTTGAATTAAAGAACTTCTCGGCTCTCCTTTTGTGGATTGTGTTCTTCATTTCTGAGGTCAGCCGTCGTTCTTCGAGCATGTCTATGTCGATTCGTCGGGCCACATCATTGTCGGTCGTCATCTTTTGTTTGGTTCGATGGCTGAGGACGGCGATCTCCAAAGGAATCACCGCTTCTGTTCCGAAGGCGAGGGCGAATGGGGTTTCGCCAGTTGAATTACGGGTCGTCGTTCGATAAGACCACAAAACGTATGGGAGCTCGCTCGCCCATCGCCCTTGCCTGTATTCGAGTCGCGCTTTAATTGTGTGTTTGAGGATCTTGTTCACATCCTCTACCTGTCCGTTCGTCTGAGGGTGATAGGGTGCTGAAAACAATTTTTTGATTCCCCATTTCTCACAGAATTGCATGACGTCTAAGCCGTCGAACTGCTTTCCGTTGTCGGAGATGATGGCCTGGGGCAGACCGAATCGGCATACGATGTTTCTCCAGATAAACTTGATCACTTTCTCTTGGCCGATCTTGTTGAGCGGTTCGGCCTCAGCCCATTTGGTGAAATAGTCGACCCCTACGATGGCGAACTTACAGCCCCCTGGAGCCATCGGCAAGGGACCTATAAGGTCGATGCCCCATTGCGCAAATGGCCAAGGGCTATACATGGAGGTGAGCTGTTCGGGGGATAGTTTAATGTTGGGGCCCATTATCTGACACCTATGACACGATCTGGCATAGGCGATCGCATCCTTCTGAAGTGATGGCCAGAAAAAACCTTGCCTGGTTGTCTTATGGATGAGAGCTCGCCCGCCCGCATGGTTTTCGCAAATCCCATCATGGATCTCGGCTAAAACGAGCCGACCTTCCTCTGGTGTAATACACTTGAGGAGGGGAAGGCTGAAGGCTCGCTTGTAAAGTCGGTCGTCCAATAGGGTATATCTGGTCGCACGGAGCTGGAGTTGGCGAGCTTTAACACGGTCGTCAGGGACCGTTCCGTCCTTTAAGTATTTGATGAACGGAGTCATCCAGTTCTCCTTGGCGACGGCAACCGTGGTAACCAGGCTTCTGTCGATCGCCGGCCTTGCTGACTTTGTGATTTGGATATTGGAGAAGTCGGCTGCCCCATCCGATGACGCTAGTTTGGAAAAGGCATCGGCCTGGGAGTTGTGCTCTCTCAGGATTTGTTCGATTAGCACTTCTTCAAATTTTGTGCACATTTCAGCGACCAGCTCTTGGTATTTGACCATCTGTTCGCCGCGCGCCTCATATTCTCCCTTGACTTGGTTCACGACCAAAAGGGAGTCCATGAAGATATGGAGGCGACGAACATCTAGGGCGAGGGCTAGATCGAGCCCGCCTACCAAGGCTTCGTATTCGGATTCATTGTTGGTCGCACGAAAACTGAAACACACAGCGTTAGTGAAACTTTGTCCGTCGGGACTGATGAGGACAATCCCTGCCCCTGCTCGTGAATTGGTCGCCGAGCCATCCACATATAACTTCCAGGCAGGTCGTCCGATCTGGGTCGGACTGTGAGGGAAAGTTAATTCCACCACGAAGTCTGCCAGAGCTTGGCCTTTGATCGCCGTGCGAGGGGCGTATGTGATACCGTATTGGGCGATCTCCAGCGACCACTTGAGGAGTCGCCCGTTGGTGTCCGGTCGATGTAGAACTTGCCTTAGAGGTAGAGTTGTCAGGACTTCCACTTGATGTTCGAAGAAATAGGCCCTTAGCATACGAACACTCATGACAAGGGCATAGGTGATCTTCTCCAATGGTGTATAGCGTGTTTCAGCGTCGTGGAGCGCTTGACTAACATAGTAGATCGGCAAGTGGACTTGTCCCTCCGCTCGCACCAAGACGGCACTCAGCGCGACCTCCGAGGCCGCTAGGTAAAGGAATAATTTCTCACTGGGGATCGGCTTAGACAGGATCTAGGGGCTAGATAGATATTCCTTTATTTTGGCGAACGCTATCTGACTTTCCTTCGTCCATGCGAACTTCTTGTTCTTGATGGTCGCGAAGAAAGGCTTGCTTTTATCGCCAAGTCGAGATATGAAACGGTTGAGGGCGGCTAGACAACCTGTGAGGCGTTGTACCTACTTGATGTTTCGCGGCTCCTGCATGTCAAGGATCGCCTGTATCTTGGTGGGGTTCGCCTCGATCCCCCTTTGGCTCACAATGTGCCCCAGGAACTTCCCGGAGCCCACCCCGAAGTTGCATTTCTTGGGGTTTAGCTTCATGTTGAATTTTTTGAGGATGGCGAACGTCTCGGCGAGATCATTGAGGTGATCTTCCTTCTTGAGGCTTTTGACCACGATGTCGTCAATGTAGACCTCCATGATCTTGCCGATCTGATTGGCGAACATTCTGTTGACTAGTCGCTGGTAGGTTGCCCCTGCGTTTTTCAAGCCGAACGGCATTCGGACCCAAAAGTATATGTCTTTTCCGTGTGGAAAGATGTGTGTTTTATGTCTTTCTCCGCCATTAGGATTTGATGATATCCGGCGAAGGCATCCATAAACAACATCATTTCGCAACCTGCTGTGCTATCGACCAAGTGATCAATATGAGGCATCGGAAAGTGATCTTTTGGACATGCCGCGTTGAGGTCGGTGAAGTCGATGCATAACCTCCAGGAACTAGTTGGCTTCTTGATGAGTACCGCGTTGGCGACCCATTGTGGTTCGTCTGTAGCTACCCCGATTAATTTGTTGTTGAGTAATTTTTGGACTTCTACGTCGAGCACCGCGTATTTTTCGGGACCGAATTTTCTACGTTTTTGGTGAACAGGCTTCATTGCCGGGTCGATCTTTAGATAGTGGAAAGCGTGCTCAGGACTTATGCCGACCATATCTTGATGCGACCAGGCAAAGACTCCGATGTTCTTACGTAGCAAATTGATCAGATCCCCTTTTAGTTCGCGGTCGATGCTTGCGCCGATCTGTACTTCCCGTTCTGGATGAGCCGGATCTATTGTAATGCCTTCCAACTCTTCGACGGGGACGGTCGCCTCTCGTTTTGAACGATCTCCGGACTCGATCCTTGGATCGATGTCGAGACTTGGATCGAAACCGGTCCTTGGCTCGATGTCGTCCGTCCATTGATGAGAGACAACGTCCCTTGAGTCGGGTTGGTATGATGTGCTTGGCTCGTCGATCTCCATGGGTTGATCATAGATCGTTTCAATGTTACACATATTATGGGAAGTATTGAAAGCAGTAACGACATAGGAGTAATTCAAACATCTTTTTGCCATTAGCTGATCTCCTTTTACAGTACCGACCGTCCCATCGGCAGTGGGGAATTTGATACAGTAAAAGAAAGACGAGGCGACCGCCTCAAAGGTTTCTAAAAAGGGGCGACTTAGGAACCCATTATAGATGCTGGGCCTATCTATGATTACAAAACTTAGGTTCCTAGTAATCCTAACCTTGGGATCATAAAAGCATATTAGCTCGACGAAGAGCTTGATCCTTCCGTAGGCTTGGACTGTGTTGTCGCCGAACCCTTGGAGCACGGTGTCGAACGGCTTGATGAATTTGATTAAGTTGCTGAGTTGGTCTAGGGCAGATTTGAATATAATGTTGCAGAAACTCCCAATGTCGACCAGCACGCGATCGACCGTCTTCCCAAGGATACAGGCGGAGATCACCAGTGCATTCTCTTTGGGGCATTGCACTCCCTCCCTGTCTTTTTTGGAGAAGGTGATGAGTGCGTCTTTAGAGATGGTCGGCTCCGGAGGTACCACGACATGGACCCCGGCGAACACCCTCAGCTCGGCCTTTCGCTTCCTGTTTGACATGGTGGAAACCGGGGAAAGGCCCCCGAGGTTTCCACCTCCTGCTTGAAGCATGTTGATCCGACCGCCAGGGTTGATCGGAGGGATCGACTCATCAGAGTATTCCGGCTCATGCTCGATTTTGGCGACCGGATTGGGAGGAGTTATCTCGTTTTGTCGGCGCTCGCGCCCTCCGGTCCTTTCCGTTCTAGGTTCTGGCTTGGTGACCAAGTTGTCTAGTTTGCCTTCCTCAAACAGTCGCCAGAGCTGTCTGAGGAGGTCGCGGCATTGGCTGGTGTTGTGGCCAGGACTCTTGTGGTATGCATAGAATTTGCTGCGGTCTAGATGACCGTGGTCCCTTATCGGCTTTGGTTTGGAGAGCCACTCGCGCCCTTTGATCGCGTTGAAGATGTGGGCCGGAGATAAGTTGAGGTTGTGGAGAAGGTGGACCTCTACATCCTCGAAGGCTTTGAACTCTCCAGGCGGCTTGGCGACCGCCTTTCTGGGCTTGGCGACCGCCTTCTTCTGGACATGGGATGGCACCTTTCCTTCTCCGGACGGTCCCTCGTCTAAGCGGAGGGATAGCATCCTCTGCCTGGCCAAAAAGTCGGCGGCTCTGACGCGGAAGACCGAGTAGGTCGGAGGGATGTCCTTGGTGAGGTGCCTGAACATGGGTGAGTGCCCGCAGAATCCACCCAGGACTGAGTATAGGGCGAGCTCGTCGCTGATGGGCTCGCCGGTGAGGACTATCTCGTCTACCCGGTCGATGTAATCCTCATCTGATTCGTCCTTCCCCTGCCTGATTTTTATCATGCGGTGGGGGCCTTCAGGGCGAGCGACTTTGGCGGCGAAGTACGACGTGAAGCCTTTCGCCACCTTCTCAAAGCAGTTGATTGAGCGAGGTGGTAGTGAGATGTACCACCTGTGGGCGAGGTCGCCCAGGGTTAATGGGAATATTCGACACTTGGTCGCATCTGATGCTCCGCATCCGGTCATGTAGATCCGGAATTTGCTCAAGTGGGTTTCCGGATCCGATCTCCCCTCATATAGAGGCGTTTGTGGGGGATTGATCGTTGGTTGGACTGGGGCGAGCTCGATCTGAACCGTGAGTGGTTCGCTTGGCCCAACGACCGATCTCCCGGCGCCTGCCCCATTTTCCAGGAGCGCCTTCATCTCGTCGAGCTGGCGTTGCATGGCGGCCATCACCGCCGCTTTGGCTTTCGCCGATTGGCTCCCGTGAGCGAGCCAAGACGATCGTGTGCGATCCCCGGCCCCGTGGTGAATGACGAGTTCCCTGCCCGGTGGGTTCATTTCTTGGGCGGCGGGGCTCGTGGCTGTCTCCCTGGGAGTCGGATATGCCGAACTCTGGTAAAGGATTCGGACTCCGATGTCTCATTTGGGGCTCGAGTGCCTGTCGCCATGAGGGATCGCTCCCTAGGCGGATGAAGACGGAATCGTCCCGCCTCACGAGAGCCTTCTCCTGCAGCTCGGGGCTTTCTGTCGATTTCTCAATATAGATCCCCTTAAGCTTCCGTTTGCCTGCCCGGCGGATGGCCGACGGAGTGATGGTGGGCGAGTCGTAGGCCTTCCGTCGCTCCCTGAGGATAGCTATAGCCTCCTCGATATGTTCCGCGGTCTGGAACTGATCGAGTGAGAGGCTAGAACCGTCCCTCGGGGGCGGGAGTGAGAGCCTAGCGTCGCCACGGTCGCCTTCCGCCGTGGGCTGGGATTCGGTCCGGGCCGGAATGAGATTTCCAACGGATCTTAGGGTGGCTCTCTTGGAAGTCGTTGCAGACGTCATTTTCTGAAGGCTTTTATGTTGAAGAGCAGTGGGTGTTTCTTCAAGTATATGTCCGGAGAACAGTGAGTGTTCTTCGAGATGGTATAAATAAAAATGAAGGTTTAGATCCCCTTCCTCTAGCGCCAATTGTTGTTACCCAAAATATTATCCGAAGATAGTATTGCTGGAATGATCGAGTAACAAACAAATGCGAGAACACTTCCGTGAGAGAATAGATAACACCCACCAGATTTGCCCGGGTTGTTAATCCCGGGCTTGAATGCTCTTGCGAGATGTTATTAATAAATATACTGTCGAGTACAAATATTAATGTTAGAATCTATTACAATGAGTGTAAAGACTTCTAGTTATCTAAGCTGTACAGCGTATAGATTGCCGGAAGAACCAGATATATAGATCTGTGAGTTCTTGCTTGGGATGTATGATAAGTGTATATGAATATCACTATGAATGTATAAGTGATTGCCAGATGGGTCTTTGATTCTCTTTCTGTGTGTGTTTGCACTGCCTTCACGGTAAAAATCGCGCCCCTTTGGCCACTGCAGTGAGTTCTCTATTTATAGGGGACAAGGTAGTTGGGACCCCTCAGGCGATCGCGGGCGACCGCCGTTTTCTATATTATAATAAGATGGCCGATCGTCCCGTCACGTGGGGCTATTCCCTTAAAGTCTGGGGCCGCTACTGGTGGCCAGCTGTGCGAGCCAATGGGAAGCCAGCACGCGTCCTGGGTCGTTGTCCGGGGAGGACCCACTTTGTACCTTTCGGCGGCCCTGTCGGTAGGTGTGGTAGGTGACAGGCTGGGGTCAAAGGTCCTATCTGTCGGCGCCCTTTGAAGATCCGCACGTGGGCCACCGTCCAAGATTCGGTCTTCGACGACTTTGACGGATGTTGGATCCATACGTGGCACGAGACGATCGCCTTTGGTTCGCTCATTAAAGACGATTGCCAGATATCAAAAGACGATCATTGGGTACCAAAAGACGGTCGCCGTATTGTGCCGATCGCTGGGTGTTTGCCCAGAGTATGTCTTCTATGGTTGGCTTCTCTGATCGTGATGCTGATCGCCTATCGAGGCGTATTAATCGCCGCACAACAACGTGTCCGATATTTAGCATCGAAACATTATCCACAAAATCATTGTTCGTACACATCATGTAACGAACTCCAAAGGTCCCACGGACCGTACCTGGACCACACACACTGTTCGTACACATCATGTACCGAACTCCAGAGGTCACCCGGACTGTACCTGGACCACACACACTATTTGTACACCTCGTGTACCGAACTCCAGAGGTCACCCGGACCGTACCTGGAACACACACACTGTTCGTACACCTTATGTACCGAACTCCAGAGGTCACCCGGACCGTATCTGGGACACGCACACACTGTTCGTACAGCTCATGTACCGAACTCCATAGGTCACCCGGACCGTACCTGGGACACGCACACACTGTTCGTACACCTCAAGTACCGAACTACAGAGGTCACCCGGACCATATCTGGGACACACACACACTGTTCGTACACCTCATGTACCGAACTCCAAAGGTCACCCAGACCGTACCTGGGGGACACACACTTCACAGCACATATCAAACAACGCAACACATCACCACGAATAACACACTTTAATACAAATACGTTCGAACATCCAATCATACACCAAAATACATGTCCAAGTGTGTAATCAATCCAACACAATAATCATAATCAACACAAGACATCAAACCCGAGCAATCAAGTCCAACATGAATCACGCAACTAACATGATCAACACAACTTCACAACATTAAGCAAGCAAGAATATCATTAATACCCACAACCGTTCGAATATTCAACTCGCACGAATCATATCCATGAAGGTAAACCAAATCATCATAAACCCAATACGTAAGCTCTATTCACAAGACAAATCGTATAAGTAGAATACTTGCCTCAATAACCGATACCAAACACTCCGAAGAACATGGTTCAACCGGGAAACCTCGGACCCCGAAGAAGACAACTAACGGAAGGGTTTCGACTCGAGTTCTTCACAAATATTATGTTCCTAAGACATATCATCAATAAATCAACGATTGTACGAGGAACAATAATCGTATAACGCCAGAATACCCCTCTAAGACCTTTTATCGGACACCTTCAAGGCGTCGATTAGGAATTCAACAAAACGACGAATCCTTGACAATCCAACCATGGAACAACAAGGAAAATGATAGAATATAGCTCAATAATCATCGACCCGCCACAAATCTAAGTTACTATGGTTAAATCGGACAAAACCAAGCAAAACCCCTAATTTCCCAAAACTAAGATTTTAGGAAATCTAACCGTGATTCGCTCGATCAAAGGAGGTTATAGAATGATTAACTGATGATATGAACTCCAGGACTTCGTGGATTAATCGCTTGACAACATGTCTCCATGCTCACCATGACTCCAGTCGTGGAAGAGAAGGGAACGAAATGAAAAACGGGTGAAAATATGACTGCTCAGTCATATTTATCTTGCGCCAGGTAGCGTACGCTGGTCGGCCGATAGCGTGCGCTACACCTGCCGATTAGCGCGCGCAACGACCGACAGTAGCGTGCACTACCTACCGATCTTTCCCAAGTCCAGAACCTTAGAAACCTCTCTGCCCAGCCAGGTAGCGTGTGTTGGGCGGCCGATAGTGTGCGCTATGCCTGACAATCAGCGCGCGCTGCCATCCGACAGTAGCGTGCGCTATGCCGGTCCCTACCGCACCTGCCTAGCCAGTGCCCAGCCGCCCTGCCGGTTCCTGCCGCAAATGTCCGGCCAGTGTCCAGTCGTCATGCCGGTTCCTGCCGCAACTGTCCGGCCAGTGTCCAACCGCTATGACCCGGCAACTCATTTTCCGAAAATGCATGGAACGAACTCGACAAAATACTCACGGACAACACCAACGATCCGAAATGAAAGCATCAAGCAACAAATAATCACACGAGACCATATAAACACAAAATGAATTATAGAGAAAATAATACCGACACTCGACAACCGAGAAATATCCGAAAAAAATCCAAAATAACCGGAACGAAAATCTCGGGTATTACATCCATGGCCCAACCATCCACTTCAATTCACTTCCAAGGACACATTACACAAAACATTACTCTTATGCCATTCTAGCCAAATACTAAGACTCGATATATAATGTCTCTCGACCTCGAGCACAAAGCATTGTGATACTCCGGACATATCACAACTAATCATCAGTAAAAACACTCTAGCGATTCTCACGACCCGGTCCGACCGTCAAGCCACCAAGTCCGTGTGCGCTCCGTCGAGCCACCCCAGGTGAGAATGCCCACTCGAAAGTAACCCTCGAGACCCGGTCCAGCCGATAAGACATCAGCTCCCTGTGCGCCCCATCGAGCCACCCCAGGTGAGAGTACCCGAGAACAACCTTACAACTCTCATCAGTTCATATTTCCAAACCACAATTCCCAAGAGTCAATCACAATATATATAGTCGGAGTATTTTGCTAGAATGGCCAAATTATCCAACACATACTCACGACCTAGAACCAAAACCATCAACAAGAAAGCACATTATCTCAACAGCGCCGAATGGCACAACCAATAACACACAAACTCACATATTCATCGACAACCACATGTTTCCACGCACACATCTTAACAAAAGGATTGAATTTAAAATTTACCGATGAAATAATCATACATAATGGCATCACATGAAAGTAAGGCGATCCTATACTCAATACTAACACACATTCAATTAAGCACATTAATTCACGGTACACCCGAGTCATCTTTTGAGAAAACCATGATTGTAGATATACCGATTCTTTTGAAAATGGTTGTAAACATTCATTTAGCACATATCGTCGATTACCAACCATTATATCCACAAAACACGTAATGTACGGGCAAGATACTTGCCTCTATAATCGATACCGGACACTCCGACGAACACGGTTCAACCGGGAGACCTTGAACAACTATAATTCTCCGGGCGGAAACAACGATAACACGATCGATCAAGAAACAACGAATGAAAGAGTTCCGACTCGAGTTCTTCACAAGTAACCTGACCCTAACATCATATCATCAATAATCAATAATCGTACGAGGAAGAATAATCATAGACGTCCGAACCCCCCTCTAAAAACTTTCACCGAACACCTTCAAGGTGTCGATTAAGAACTCAACAAAACGACGTATCTTTAGCAATCGAACCATGGAACAACAAGGAAATTGGTAGAATACAACTTAATAATCAACAATCCATCACTAATCTAGGTTAATACGGGTCAACGGACGAAATCAAACAAAATCCCCAATTTTCCCAAAACTAATATTTTAGGAAAACTTACCCTGATTCGCTCGATCAAAGGAGGTTATGGAATGATTAATCAATGATAGGAACTCCAGAACTTTGTGGATTCATAGTTTAGCAACATGTCTTCGAGTTCTCCAAGACCCCATCCGCAGACAGGAAAGAAGGGAAATGAAAAATGAGTGCAACTCAGCCATATTTATAGAGGTGCGCATTAGCGTGCACTAGACGTTCCAAGTAGCGTGCGCTAGCGGGCCAGTCTCGGCCTAGAACCTTCGGCTGGGGCCCGCACTACCTAACCTGCCGACCTATCCTGCCATCCAAAAGCTTCCTGTTCGGCCGCAATAGCGCGCGCTGCGCGGGCGCTTGCGTGCGCTAGCCGACCCGTCCAAAACCTTCTGGACTAAACTGCTCGGCCAGGTAGCGTGCGTTGGGTGGCCGATAGCGTGCGCTACACCTTCCGATTAGCGCACGCAACGACCGACAATAGCGTGTGCTACCTGTCGATCCTTCCGAAGTCCAGAACCTCAGAAACCTCTCTGCCCAGTCAGGTAGCGTGCGCTGGGCGGCCAATAGCGTGCGCAACCCTCCGACAGTAGCGTGCGTTATTCCGGTTCCAGCCGCACCTGCCTAGCCAGTGCCCTGCAGCCATGTCGGTTCTTGCCGCAACTGTCCGGCCAGTTGCCAGCCGCCATGACCCGATGACTCGATTTTCCGAAAACGCACGGAACGAACATGACAAAACGCTCGCGGACAACATTATCTATCCGAAATGAAAATAACATATAACAAATCACCACATACGGCCATAAATACAAAATCAGTCATCGAGAAAATAATATCAACACTCGACAACCAGAAAATATCCGAAGAAAAATCCAAAATAACCGAAACGAAAATTGTGGGGATTACAATGGAGATCAGATGCAGGACCAAGATAATATTGCCGTGAAGGTTGCTATTCTAGCGCTTCGTTCTTGCTGTTTTGGTTTCAGTGGAAGAAACCTCTCTCAATAATGATAGAGTGTAATAATAATTTTTTTTTCGCTATCGCGTTGTTCGATTCTATCGACTCGTTTGTGTTCGTTGATATTTTCTGAACTTGTTCTATTCTTCATTTCGTTGTTCGGGCGAGTTCTGATATTGTTCGTATTAATCCATCTATCATTGTAACTTTTTCCGAGTTCGGCTAGATTTCCGTGAACCCTATGTGAAATGAACCTCTTGAAAGATCAATTAATGTCTTGAGTTGAGGTGTAAACTTCGGAGTGGTTGTTCGATCGTTGTTGTTTTAATCGTTGCCGTTCGATCATTGTTCTTCGGCCGTTGTTGCTCGAACGTATTTGTCCGATTACTGTCGTTTGATCTCGTATCGCGATTATTGAGCATCTGAACCTTTTCGTAATTTTCCAGAGTTCCAACTGATGGTCTTGATATCGGATGTTCCAAATATTTGGGACTATCAGGATTTCCTACTTGCTCAGTGTTAGACTGTGTTTTGGGTTGTGATGCTGTTCGGTTTAATCTGCCGTAGTGATGTTTGTTCGTTGCACTTTGTTACCGCTCTGGAATAGCGAATCGGACTGTAGCAGTTCTGTATTGCATGAAGTTCGTTGGGTGCTGTCAGCAACAGATAGCGGGTGATATCTAGAGTTGCCCTGTCTTGATTGTTTCATGTTTTAAGTTTCGGGACGAAACTTATTTTTTAGGGGGTGGAGTGTAATACCCAAGATCTTTGCTCCGGTTCATTGATTTTTTTGCGGGTTATTGGATTGGTGTTGTCCATGTCTTTGGAATTTTGTGCCATATTTGGGTGTGTCATGAGTGGACACATGTTTGATTTCTATTCAGATCGTTGCATGAGCTTTTAGTTCACTGTGGTGTAGCGCACGCTATCGCTTGTGGTGTAGCGCGCGCTACTGAGTCGCAGTTAGCGCACGCTACTGGGGGTGCAGTGTAATATCCGGAATTTCTACTACTATTGTTTAATGTTATTTTATCCGAGTTATGTTGTACAACGTGGAATCTGTACAGTATGGATAAAATAATTGAAGGATTGAGACATCTGTATTGATATAATTACCACACTTGGTTGACCGTTGTATTTGAAGATATTGGGTGTCGGTTGTATCGTATGAGTATATTATTGGAAGGAGTATATATATTCAGTATGTCATGTATGCATATATAGTATATCGAGACATTGGACAAGAATAGCTGAAAATGGTCAAGTACAGTCACGCTAGCGCACACTACGATGTATACATAGCGCACGCTAATGTGCAGTCTTAGCGCAGGCTAAAGACAAAAGATAGCGCACGCTAGTGCAGAACAGATCAGAAGGAATCTACATGTGGACCCGGCTACTTTCGGCGCATGTTCCGATAAGGTCAAGGGATGTTTGTTATGAAGGATAAGCGCACGCTAAGCATAGTCCTAACGCACGCTAATTGTAGATCGGACAAAAGGGAATCTTGGCTTTGTCAGGTGCTTTCGGCGTGTGGACCCATCTTCGGAGTATGCAGACAAACGAGTCAACTATGAGTAGCGCACACTATGGTCGGACACTTGCGTACGCTAAATAGAGGCATTTATGTATGTTATTGCATGGGCATTGCGTACTTAAATCGTTGTACGAAGTGGGGCAGTAGCCTCTGGACTTCGATAGCGCACGCTATCAAGGAAGGATAGCGCACGCTAAATATGTAACACTCCAAAACCATCCGAGATATTACAGCGTCGTGGGCCCCGCGACGGAACCCACCAGGCTAAAATCCATTTTCAAAAACGTTCAAAAATACTAAAAAGGCCGATGACGGTAATGTTTTCAAATACTCACAAAAGTCATTTATAAAATATCAAATACCGTCATGAAAATATCGTTAAAACGTTCAAGGCCAAAATGCCAAAACTCCGTTTAGGGAATCGGTTTTACGAAATAATCCAAGTTTACGAAGTACCCAAAAAGTCATTTTGAAATGTACACACGATTTGGTAAAAATACCGAAAAGACATTTTGAAATATACACACACAGCGGATAAAACACAGTTCAAAATATACATTTGCAGTGGAAATAAAACAACCAGAAAAGAATACTCGATTCCTAAAATAATGCCACGACCAGTGTCACCCGGGAAGCTCATCTCTTCACGACCGCTAATAGCTCGATCTCCGAGTACCTAAAAATAAAGCCCACAACGGGGTCAGCCATAATACTCAATAATGATATCGATCGCATCACATAAATAATTACATACCAATGTAGTAATACTGTAAGAATACTACCAATGTAATCTTACCGTCTTAACCTTACCAATCCAAAGCAATTCATACCAATTCGATCCTTACCATAATCCAAATTTCGCATTCTCCAATGACGAAATGAACTCAACAACACTCATCTGGACTGAACCAAAACAATACTCAAAATCCTCAAAAACATCATCATAACTCATAAGCGGGAAATAATCTGTGCCAAATCCTGTCCGTCGGATCGCACAATCAAATACCAATCCTGATAAGAACCAAACATACACAATACATCTGTAGATCAGCTACCACAAAATAATGATAACAAATCCGAAACATCGATGTACAGCCTAAACGCTCATACGATCAATAACCAGATCAACCAATATGTCAACTGAGAATATCACCAACATGATAAACCCCAACACGACTAACAAAGGATCAACAATGACCGAGAATACCATTAACAAGGTACACTCCAAACACGATCAACAAAGGACCAATTAACGACCGAGAATACCATCAACAAATTAAACTCCAAACGATCAACAATAATGGATCTCAAGAAAATAACCTCGACTGTCGAACATACCCCTCGGGCGTATGAACAACCAGTCGCAAACCGTCGAACAAATCCAATCATACATGGACTATGAACGACAAAAACAATATGGCTCAAAGATGGACGTCACAGTACGCCCGATCCAGAAATGTGTCCGTGCACAAGCCACCCCGTGTATCGATCAAATACATGTGTGGTCTTGTACCTAATCAGTCTCACGAAGTAATCTTCTCGTGTGCACAACCCAATGTGAGGACATGACCCCATCACACGTCTATATGTGTCCGCCCTGAAAATCCTACACATAACCGATCGGCACGCAGATATGACTCCAGATATGTCACGATGAAACATGACAATGAAACTCAAAGAATCACATATCCAATAAGGATCAAAAGACTCATCGAAAGTGAACAATAACACACGAATAATAGAAGATCGACTCGACTGACAATATCCAAAACAACAATCCTGGGATCACAATTTCCAAAGAACGATCAACACGATCAACAACCTCAACACAACAGGCCTAGGATCAACATCCCTCAACGATCGATCAACACAACCATTAATACCAAACGATAGCCCTGGAATCAACATCTCTCAACGAACAACCAATACGAATCTCACTATACGAAACTTCAACTTACGACATATACCACAATTCAACATAATAATTATCCTCATAACTGAACAATACTTAAATTACCTCAAACCGACGATAATATCCTTTCCACGTAAAAAACCATCATCCCGACAATTTACATTTATAATATCATTTCTATATGAATTATAAATGAAATGAAAGCGAAACCATTCATTAAATATTATAAACTGAATAAGTATAACTTGCCTTAATGTCGATACGACGAAGCCGAATCTGCCAAGTAACGTGCAACAGTAATAACTTACGGTTTAGAACTCCAAATCACGATCCAAGCGGTCAAAATGAAGGACCATGAGTCAGCAACAATCTGTCCAAAATTCAGTAAAATCGGACCACGTATTGCCCTTCATCGAGCTAGTCAATCACGGCTGCTCCACCGAAAATGGAATTCCAAATACGAAAGAAAACCACGATCCACTCAAAATAGACTTCACTATATGATAAATTTATACAATCATATAGATTTATTTCTTTTAACTCGACACGCCTACACTATTATAAGTCTACATGATTCTCACCCTTCTCACCACTCTCTTTAAAGAGAATACAAGAAAGGAATTTAATTTGAATCAAATAAGACTAAAGTGTATTACTTTGGTGTACTTGTAAGAAAGACACCAAGACTCCTTATATAGAATAAAGAAGGCTTTTCCCTTTCATTCTCAACTGATGTGGGACAAAAAATACATTCTTATAGCATAACCAATGCTTCTCATCTTTTTTCTCAACCGATGTGGGATAAAACACATCCTTCAAAACACAACTAGTGTCCGAGAGCCATAACTCTTACAAACAAAATCTAAATATAGTCTCCACTGTTCATATTATACCAAACTATTTGGTAAATAACATATCCAAAATTTAGCACAATCCAACGTTTAAATCTTTGGAAATCTACAAAATACCAAGACTTCTCAATATGAATCCGAAAACAGGAACCTCTTGTTCTTTTAATTAGTACGGTCACATGGTACATCCAAATCCAATCTCCACCGTCCAAAATAGACTTTACGGTGTTTAGAACTGACTGACAAAATTTCATGTTAATCCGATGGTTGGATTTTTATGAATTATGTCTGTGATATTACTGCACGGGTGAATGTTCGTTGACGCAACTAAATTTCTGCAAATAGTTTCTACTAATTCGACCATAACTTCTTCGTTCGTACTCCGATTGGCTCGTCGTTTAAACTTATGGAAATCTAACTCAAATATATATAATACTGTTAATTTTAAGAATTTTCGAACATCCCAAAAATCCGTGGTGATTTTCCAAAGTCAAACCTTGTGCACAACACTTTCCAAAAAAATATTCAATCTTATTTTCACTAATACTTTCGGTACTTTTTCGTACTTTAAACCATCCGAGAATATAATTGCATCTTAAATATATCTATGACAACTCAAGAATCCCTTACTTAATCCGGATAATTTCTCTAACCTTCGTCGAATAATTTATCGGAGAATATAACGTTGTACACCGCTGCATTCTACCAACGATTATTCGACGGGATTAGAAAATACCATCCAACTTATTAAATCTCATTCACATGAAATCACGAAAATAAATTCACCATATCAATATTCCAATAAAATCATCGAAGAAAATACTGCTTGAAAATTCAGGATATTACAAAATACAAGTTTTAGCGCACGCTAGTAATGTGCAGCATAAATATGGACAGACGGGTGTCAAGATGCATTTCACCCATTTTCTCCACTTCAAACGATAGAGAGAGTTCTTAGATAGGAGTTTGAGGTACCAAACACTTAAGTTGATCGTTCCTAACAATATTTGGAGCTTGGAAGTGATTGAGAACGGATTCAACATTGGGATTCAATCCATTCCTTCAAAGAGGTAACTACTCTTCACCTGTGGATTTCGTTTTGGATTGAATATTGATGTTCTTGAGTTAATGATTATCATATAAACAAGTTGATAAGCATGATTATGAGATGGATTACCGGATTGTGATGATGTTGTTGTTGATATATAGATATTGATATGATTCTTGTGGTTTGAATTGTGTGGTTCGTCTTCTTGAGATAAGTTGGTTAATCCTTCTCCTTATTTTCAGATATTGATGTTAGTGTTGATGATTACTCTCTATAATGATAGATTATGGAAGTGTTGTTATGGTTCTTCGTGTTTCATGGAGTTTGGGTTGAGGAAGATGATGATATGTATATATATACATCTTGAATTATGTTGTTTTGTTATGAACATGATTATAGAAGCATGGTATTCTTGGTGTTCTTGGTACATATCACATCATAGAAGAATATGTGATAATATATGAATGGTTTCGGATATAAACTTGGATTGGATGATTAGAACTAATATTATGTTGATTATAGTGGCCGATTTCGTTTGTTCTTGATAAGGTATGGATCATGATGATGATATTGAATTTGGAAAGGATGTGATTGATCTTGGAGTATAATTTCTTTTTCATTCGTATTCTTAATCATAATGTGCTGGGCGGTACTAGTAATGCATACAACTGCATGAGTTTAGCGCATGCTAGACGACTGGCTAACGCACGCTAACTGAAGTGACTTAGCGCACGCTATGGTATATGATTAACGTGCGCTAAGTGGACAGGCAGTATAGTATATCGTGTTATGGTTATGAATTCGTACAGGTTTGAGTTGGGTTGTTCAGACTATGTTTAATCGAGGTATTGTAGAACCATTGGGTTTGTTGATTGGTTATATCGGTTGTTGATTATTATCGAATGTGTGTTAATCGATTATTGTAATAGGTTGAGATTATTGATCGGTGATTAGAACCATGCTTTGCGGTCGTGTTCGAGGATATACGTAGATTGCTTTGGTCGGGGCTGAGGAACTCGTAGACGAAGGCAATGGAATTGGTAACGGCTTCCTCATCGTTGTATCGGTATCGAGGCAAGTTATTACTTGCACAGTTTATAATATTTAATGAATGGTTTCGATTTCATTCGTTTATAATTCGTATAGCAATGATTATAATTGTGAACACTGGAGATTTGGGATTGTAAGTTGTTTTTAGATTTTGGGAATTTAAATCATAATGTATATGATTCACTTTTGTTATTGGTATACTTGGGTATCGAAGATACATTGTGGTAAAGACGAAGATATGAATTAGCTATAGTCCATGACATTTTGGACTGTCGAGTATTGAGAATAATGGTTGGTGATGGTTTAGACATCGAGATTGCTCTCGAAGGACTCGGGGCAAGTTCTCTAATCATTTTTGTCATTTTGTGTCAATCATATTGTGATACATTGTGTATTGTTGTTGCCATGCATTTGTGTATTGTTGTTAATATGCATCTGTGCATTGTTGTTGTATGTCCACCTCGTGTTGGTCCGACGGGATCATCTTGGGTATCTATGTTGTGTGCGGTGGATCGCTGGACAGGTATTTCCACCATGTGTTGGTCCGATGGGATCATCATGGGTATCTATAGTTGTGTGTGCTGGATCGTTGGATTACCATGTGTTGTTGTGCATATGTATATCATGGGTTATCCACCTCGTGTTGGTCTTTTAGGATCATCTTGGGATCTATGTTGTGTGCGCTGGATCATCGGATTTCCATAAGTATACATTGTTGTTGTTATCGTGGGCATATTGATGTCGTCATGTGAGTATACATTTGTAGGTCTTGTGTTAGGACCATGTCCGTATGTGGTATTGATTTGATCTCGGATTAGACTAACGTGATTCTTCGTGGCATGGCGTAATTCAAGGTATGTTCTGTATCTTCTTCTTGGTTCTCGTCTTTGGATGGACAATCGATTATCGTGTTGATATTTGATGATGTTATCCAATGGATCGCATTGGTCAGAGTTGGTATATTTTCATATCGCGAGTATTGATGATGTTTTGAGAATCTTGGGTATTGTTTAAGGTACAATATATATATGTTATGTTTGGGTTTATTGGTTAATCGAGATTACGAGATGTGAAATATGATAATGGTTATTTTGATGAGAATTATCACGAGTTGGTAAAGTTACGGCGGTAAGATTACATTGGTCGTATTCTTACTTAGTATTTTCATTGTTACGTAATTATTGACATGATGTGATCGTTATCATTGTTGGATATTATGGCTCACCCCGTCGTGGGCTTTCTTTTTAGGTTCTTGGAATATCAAGCTTGTAGCGGTCGTGAAGAGATGAGCTTCCCGGAGGATACTGGATATGGCATCTATTTGTGTATCGAGTATCTTTGACTAGTTGTTGTATTCCGCTGCTAGAGTGTTTTTATCTGTTTGTCTTTTCCGCTGCGTGAGTATTTTTAAATGACCTTTCGATATATGGTAACTTAAGTTACTTTGGGAAATTGTTTTCGAAACTATTTTGTCGGTACGGGTAAGCGATAGCGTAACATATGTTTTCAAACTGTTGAGTCTTGGCATTTCGGGCCTTGTAGTTTCAAATGAGATTTTATGACGGTTTTGATAAACGTATTTTATAAAGTCTTCGAATGTTTTTAAAAGATAGTATCGTCGTTAGCCTCTTGGGCGTTTGTAAATTTTTGCGAAAATGTCTTTTAGCCTTGTGGGTTTCATCTCGGGGCCCACGGCACTGTAATATTCTTGGATGGCTCTGGGGGTGTTACATGCAGCGCACGCTAACTGGCAGTTCAAAGACAGTCCAGGAGCTACTGGACTGAGACTGGAGTCTTGATAGCGCACGCTAAAGTCGGTGGTTGGCGCACACTATCTTCCGTCTTAGCGCACGTTATTGATTGGCTTTGCACACGCTACCTGGTAAGTGAAGAACTGTCCAGAAGCCACTGGACTAGATGCGTGACTCATTAGCGCGCGCTAAGTATATTGGCTAGCGCACGCTAACAGTGTTGCGGGCAGAATGTTCTGGAGATTTGACCCCGTTAGCGCGCGCTAATGTAGTGCACTTAGTGCATGCTAATAACTTTCCAGTATAAATACTAGAGAGTAGCTTTTATTTCGTCATTTCTCATTCTTCTTTGTTTCTTTCCGTCGGGAGCGAGTTCATTGGGCAATTTTGGACGATCTTCAGTATCAAGCTTCTCCTTGGTAAGCCTTCTTCTTGTTTATCACATAATCTTACTTGTTTTCATTCCAGATTGAAGTATTTCATTCCAAGAACCCTAGTTGGGAAATATTTGGGGTTTTTCCTTTGTTTCGCGATTCTTACCCGATCTCATCCGATTGGTTATGTATTCTTGTTGTCTTGGTCGTGATCTTCAATTTGGTAACTCGCTTATTGATTTTATATCACCCGTAACAATGATTCTTGATTTCTTTAAGAAACCCTTAGATCCATGTTGATCTTAGTATCGATTCGGATTCCGATTAGTGTTCTTGATTTGTGATGGTATTGTTATCATAGTATTCGTGGGACTGTCGAAATTCTTGGTCGTTTTTGGAAGTTCAAGGACTATTCGACCACGTCCGTTCTTTGTTCCGTTGCTCGTGGTTTCTAGGCAAGTATCTTGCCTATACACTTCATGTTTCATAGATGTAATAGTTGGTAATTGACTATGTGTGGGATTGGAATGTTTTTAATGAACTTATAAAAGAATCGGTATATTCTCGATAAAGACTTTCTTTAAAATCTACTTGTGTGTTTGTGAACAAATGTGTTGTTCTGATAATGTGTATTAGTGTTGTGCATTGGAATATCTTATTTGCGTATGGTACCGTTGTGTGTGATTATGTCGATAGTGGACTTAAAGTCATGTCTTTTTGGCAAGAAGTGTGTATATGTGTGTGGACATGTGTGTTATTGATGAGTATGTGATGTGTGACGTGAGTATGTGTCGGGTATAGTGGCTATTTCTAACAAGTACCTTGATTAATATTTGATGTACTTCGGTGGAATGAATTTGTGAAAGTATGTTGTAAAAAGTGGTAATTTCAGAAAATGTGATTTGTGCCATGTGGTTATTGAGTTGTGTGTGAGCCTAGTAAAACCAACGAGGGTCCCCTGGGATCCGTTAGACTTCGAGTTCTGCAGATCACTCGGTTGGGTTGTACGTCGGGGAGGGCATGACGAGGACTCTCTGGGTGTGTATCCCGTGTGGGTACAGGGCCAGTACAACTCGGGAGGTTATTTTGTGATGATGATTGTGGTATGAAGTTGTTTTCGATAATTGTGATATGTCCGGGTAACGTTTCATTCTCAATGTCAGATACGTCATTTGTAGGATCTTGGTACTTGGCTAGAATGGCACCAGTATAAGTGTCGTATATGATTCGTTTCTTGGTTGTGATATTTTGGTATAGGGACGTGGGCCATGTGATTGTTTTCATGTATTGTGGTTTGATTGTGTGTCGAGTTTGACCATTAAGTTATTCAGTCGAGTATGTGATGTGGATGATTGGGTCGTGGACCCCGAGTTTTGTGATCGGATTTGCATTTTGGAAAAACAATATTTGGGGTTGTGTCCCTATGTGGTTTTTGATAATTTGAGGATTCATTAGTCCAGAAATGTCTTTTCAAAACTCCCGAAATTTTTTAAATGCTTTTCAAAGTGTCTACATGTCTCATTCCAACTTTTTACGGTTTAAACTATTTTATCCAATGAAATATCTCGGGAAGTCTTTTGTTGGGTTGAATTTTGGAATTAATCAAGTTATTATATTCTTGGAGTATGTTGTGTATAGCTCAAATTTGCACTTTATACTTGCACTAGGGTCCAAATGAAGTTCTCGCAGTTCTCACATTTCAATGGGTTCTGAAAATAAAGTCACACTATATATATATAGGGAATAACATAAATGCTGCTAGCAGCACTTATCTAATATGTTGCCAAAGGCTTTTTAAGCCCATTTTCTATTTTAAGCCCGTTAATTGGCGGCTGTGTTGCTTAAAGTATACTACATTCAGGCGCCAAAGGCTTAGGGCACCTTTCTCATTTCCTTTCTACCGTCCTCACTTTGACGACACATTTCAAACGGAGAAAGTATTTCTTATTATATTTTAAAGAGTTGAATGTATAAATTCACTTTTTATTTTAATTTTAGATTATAATTTTCAAACCAAAAATATAGGTATTCATATAATATATTTTATTTATTATAATTTTAAGGAATTATATTCTTTTTTAATATTTTTAAATTTATTAATTTTAATCCGAAAATTTTGTAAGTAAAAAACTATATGTGCTCTTATAAAAATCTGTTATAAAATAATTAAACAAATTCAAATATTTATTTTGTTTTATTGTAAAATTTAAATTTGACGATATTTTTTTAAAAATATTTAAAATATTTTTCGTAACTGTTAAGATGATTTAGTCTATTGCAATGCTTTAAGTTCACGTATAATCCAATAATTTAGGTTGCTGTTGCATTAACGTCTTTTGCAACGGTGCATTCTGGTCTAATGCAACACTAATTGAGTAGTATTGCAATAGACCAAAGATCATAGGGCTATTGCAATACTTTTCCTTGCAACACTAGAGATATGCGTTGCATATGAGCACTTATGGCGTAGTGAAATTGAATGGTAGAAATTGTATTTTAATTTATGAAATACACGGCAATTAAAGCATGAAATACCCATGGTATTACACATAACCACTAGAGTTTGGAACTAATGCGTTGGCGTGATGGCAGGTTATTTTCACATATTCATACATTGCCATTGTTGTTGGAGGATTTTGGTTGGTTTCCGAAATGTTATGTTGAATGGGTTGGAGTTGTTTCATACCTTGTATAATTTAGCTTTGATGAGAGACGATAGCGCTCAGATCCTTACGTTGCATACATACATAAGCGCATTGCGACTTAAAGTATTTTTATGTCTTGGCTATCATTCAGAGCTGTTGAATTATTTCTGCCGTTCAGCAGTATGTTACGGCCGTAATAAACATTTGGTTAAGACCATATATGTTGTTTAGTTATGGCCGTTTAATATATAATTACGGCAGTAAGCTCCATTTGTTGTAGTCGTAACTTATGTGTTTGTTGACTTGCCCTGAGTAGATATTTTCACTGTGTAACTATTTGTTGCCATATTTTGTTGTACTGGATATTTTTGGTATATTGTTATGGGATGTTATGTTTCATTGTACTGAGCGTTTGTATATTCAGTATGCCGAGAGGTCAAGGCCAAGGTCGTGGTCAGAGCCGTGAGCGTAGTGAGGCGACTCTTCGTGAGGGCCAGTCGCACGATCACAAGCGAGCAACTGGGGGTAATGTTGATATTGCCATTTTTGGTCGCAGTATACTATCTTACAGCTTCGAGGGGCGTGAATAAGCTGTACTATTTTTGAAGTTTGATTTGCATAGAGGATGTCTTAGACTAAGTTGCTGTAAGTACAATAACTAGACAGTCCCCTGTAGTTTTGTTCTTATAGGGTTTTCAAAGTAAGTATACTATAAATCACAGACAGTATGAGAATAGTAAGTGGAGGAAATGATAACACACAGTTTTAATGTGTTTTGAGGTAAACCCCTCTACGTCCACAGATCCTCCATACAGGAGTAAGAAGTTTATTAAAATCAAGGTAAACACAATTGTATGATTTTAACTATACCGGTTGATATATCATTCAAATAGATTGATACAGCCGACTATAGCTTGAGTCATTCACAGATTGGTTGTAGGCTTATTCGGCTTGCTTTTTCTCACACAAATTGAAGTTTCGTCCTTGAACTCTATTCTTCCCACACAGTTCGGAATAGATCGGCATAGTCCACACAGGGCTAAGGGTCTCAACAATAAGGTTTGAAGTATCACGAATGGGAACAGCAGTTGTAGGTTATATATGCTTTGCTGTAGTTGCGCTGTTGTTTATGAAGACTTTGATATTTCTCCACTCAACATATATTCGTTGTATGCTTGAAGAAATAGATTGATCTTGATCAGTAAGTTCATGTATGAGCAATGTCTTCTTGCTTAGGCTATTTACAACCTTAGAAATAGATCCATTATAAATATAGTCGTTGGCCGTTTGGTGATATTTAGACAGATCTAATTGGCGGCTACATAATGTTTGAATTAAAGATGTTTTGCATTTAATGCTTTAGAATTCTCCTTGATCCGAATTAAATGCTCTTCCATTTGTAGTCTTTTCGGACGCCTTAAATGTTATCCTATCAGCATTAAATGCTACTTTAAAATCGTGAATACTTTGTGAATAAACAAATGGTTATCTCACAACGTTTTAAAGTTCTAAGTCTATATCCTGTTGGATTGTGTTTTACTTTTCTTAAGTAAAACACCTACATATTCTTTGTTGTAGACAACAGTCTTCTTGCTATATGCTAGAACTTCTATTACCTATAGGATATGACTTCTTGGCCGCTGGATGAAGTTTGCTGTAGGGACAGACTGTAGGGTGCATGTAGGTCACAGATACTCAGCGGACAGTCTGGGGGGTGAATAAACTGTTTAAAATCTTTTCCTGAATATATCATTTGAGTAACCTCAGCTGTGATTTTGTGCAGCTAACAAACCTCGGCTACAGATAAGTAATGCGGAAGACACAGCTGATAATAATGCCAATGGCTTATGTCAGCTGTAAAACTTGTTTTTCGGAAAAATAGCTGACTCTATAATGGAACAGTAAATATGTATGCACCAGCTAAATATGATGATAAAGCAGTAAATCACATAACACTTTTATAGTGGTTTCAGAGGTAGCCTCTACTAATACACCTCTCTCCAAACCAGTGAAATTATGTTATAGTGAACTTCGTTACAAAAGCTTCCAACCAGTGGAATCCCGTGGCCATTGCAACTCCCTTTTGGCTGCCTAACACCTCTTGATCGAAAATCCATTGTAATATTCTAGAATTTCGGTACGATTATTCGCATTATTTTATCTGAGTTATGCATGCAGTGGGACCGATACAGTATGGATAAATAATTTTGGGAACTGTAACAGTTGTACCAATATCTCTATCGAGGTTATATTTAATTCCAGGATATTACATGCTTGATATGTTTTTCGATGTCAGATATACTGTATGAGTATTTGTACAATTGTCGTACTTGGACGACAGTTGTATTTGAGGACATCGTGCATCAGATGTATCGTATGAGAATGTTATTGGAATGAGTATATGTATTCAATATGTCGCGTGTACATGTTCGGTATATTGAGAACAGCAGACAGGAGTAGAAATGGTCAAGTATGAAAGCCACTACGTACGTTAAGCATAGGAGCTTACATACGTAATGGTGCGAGCATAGCATACGCTAAGAAGAGTGTCTTACGTACGTAACGAATGGAGTTTAGCGTACGTTAGGTTTGGTACATAACGTAAGTTAAGAAGGGGATCGGACAGGATCGAGTTGTGGTCGGCAAGTGGGCCCGGTGTCAACAACTTTCGGCGCGGATGTGGACAGGCGAGTCAACCCCGAGCCTTACATACGCTAAGGGCAGATGATTACGTACGTTAAACGAGTATGTTACTGTAGGAAGTCAACGGCCATAATACGTACGCTACATCATGGACATTACGTACGTAATACACAATACGAATTAAGGCAGTGAGCTCTGGATGCCGATAACGTACGCTATATAAGACATGTAGCGTACGTTAGGAAGCCTTACGTATGTTAATTGTGGCTGTTAACGTACGTAACATGCCGGACAGATTATATAACTAAGGTTGGTCTTTTATTTCCTCACGAGAGGAAACACATCTTTTCCTCCCAAACTTCATTCCTCCTCACTCCTGATCCTATTTCCGACCCTCATGCATTGGTTAAGACCTTCATGAGTTGATTATAAGTTTGAAACTTGGAGTTCTTGATGTTTTTAGAAGTGCTTGATCATTGTGGTTCTTCTTCAAGAGGTATGTTGGATAACTCCTCTCTTTGATTCGGATTTTGATATTGTAATTGACGTTCTTCTTCGTATAATGATGGTTACGGTGTTGTTGTTGTTGTGATTCTTGAGGTTGTATGAATTGTATATTAAGGAACAAAATAATGTATGCCTTGGATTATGAATTAGATGATGGTTTAGATGATAGAACCCATCGAATTACGTCGTTTTGTTGGCTACAAACATGATTATGGATTAATTCATGTTCTTGAAGAACTCTTGAGTTATATATGTCCTGATTTTACGGAATTTGGAAGGATTATGGTTAATTTTGTCATATGATTATTCGTGATGATTGTAACACCCCAAACTAGGCGGATATTACAGTGCCGTGGATCCCCGACTGGGACCCACCCGGCGAATGAAAATGATGAATTAAATAATATAATTGTAGTACCGAACCACATTATATTACCAAATACTCCGATGAGGAGTTTAAGTACAACACACCAGGACAATACTGAATACTAGTATATTTTATATGAAGATAAAATACACAACACTGAATGAAACGGAGTATCCAAATGAGAATCTGCAGCGGGAAATAAATGATAACATGAATGACTGAAAAGATAGGGGGGCCCTACTAGTATCACTGGGACTCCTCGCCGTCAACATGCTATTCCCGTGCTTTTGCCTTGCCATGACCTGAAAACAAAATCCCCAAACGGGGTCAGTTACACAGAACAATAATCCTCAAGAGTTGAATAAGCACAATCATATATATATGCTGTATAAACCACAAGTTCGATCAAAAATGAATCGGTTAGATTATAACCCAAACTTGTTGAAAACAAATGCAATCAAACATGCTGTATGAATCAACTAACGGTACGGCTCAAAAGGTGGCGCCACACTACGCCCGGGATGGATATGTGTCCGTGCACAAGCCACCAACGAGTATCGATCGAATACACGTGTGGTCTTGTACCTGATCAGTCTCATGGAGCAATCGACTCGTGTGCATAGTCCAATGTGAGGCCACCAACCAACACACGACTTAAATGTGCCCGACATGAAAATGTGTCTGAGAGATATGGGTATCTCGTGACAGAGGATGATGAACCTGAGAAGATATGGGTATCTCGTGACAGAGGATGATGACGCATCGCTCATGGATGATTAGACTAGTACCTATACAGAAGCTACTTCAGGACCAGAGTCCAAGGAGTGGCTAGAGGCCATGAAGTCAAAGATGCAATCCATGTATGACAATCAAGTTTGGAACTTGATATATCCACCTGAGGGTGTTAAAACCATTGGTGCAATGGGTATTCAAAAGGAAGAAAGACATGGATGATAATATGCAAGCCTATAAAGCTAGACTAGTGGCAATAGGTTATAGACATATTCATAGTGTTGACTATGATGAGACTTTTTCGCCAGTAGTCATGCTTAAATCAATTAGAATTTTTTATTTTTTTTGCCATTGCCACATACTATGATTATGAAATGTGGCAAATGGATGTAAAAATAGTGTTCCGTAATGGAAACTTACTCGAGGATCTGCACATAACACAATCTAAGGTTTTGTGTTAGCGTATGCCCTCGAATGCTACTCTGAGGATAAGAGAGTTAGGGCATCTATATGTGATTAGTATTCATTAATAAAAGGCAGTGATTATTTCTTTATTTATTGTATATTATTGGCATTCTTGATTTGGTAAATAAATAGAAATGATGTCCATGCTTTTGAGTAGAAGCATTACACTCCTTAATGGGATGAGGAGTGCTGCACTGGAAGTGTTTAGAACTCAAGGCTTAACTTATGATCCGCAAGTCGATAAAACTTAATGGGCATTAAGTTATTTAATGAAGACGTGTATGTCGTATGATTGGACATGTGCATGTCTTCACTCAGGAGTAGTGGGAGCATTCGGTATGGGTATATTAATTGGATTAATATATTTGGATACGACTCACCTTGATTCGGTCACATGGATTTCAATCTAGGATAGTCAATGACTGAATCGTAAGGTTATGACAGGTATGCGTGAACCTTTGACTTGATGGTCCAGTAGAAGATGTGTTTGTTTCATTAAGTTATTCATTAGAGTAGTTCGATCCATTCACCTGTTGGTAGAGATCATCCTCGAAGTGCAACTTAATGGGCAAGTTGTTAGGAGTATGCCCTCGAATGCCACTCGGAGGATGTTGAGTGAGGGCATTGTACTTTTTAATTATGTAAATCATTTATATAAGGCAATGAATGTTTCCTTATTTACTGGTAGTTAATGGCATTCTTAACTCGTAAATATACATATAGAAACTAGTCCGTGTATTTGAGAGCAAAAACGTTCCACTCCTTACTGGATAAGCGGGTCGGCACTAGAAAAGTTTATAGCTCAAATACTTAATCGTTCGCGAGTCGATGAAACTTGACTGGGCGTTAAGTTTATGTGAAGACTTGTATGACGTGTTCTTTGACATGGAGAGTGCATGTCGAACACTAATGGTTAGTGGGAGCACACATTATAGGTATGCTAATTGGAATAGTATACTCGAACCGACTCACCCTCGATTCGTCACACGGAATTCAATCCGGGACAGTCAATGACGGAATCGAAAGGTTGTGATAGGTATTCGTGAACCTTTGACTTGAGGTTTTAGTAGGGATGTGCTTGTGACGTCAAGATTTTCATTAGAGTAGTTCGTCCATATAAACCGGGAGATGGGGGTCAACCTCGACGTGCATCTTGACGGGCAAGTAGCAGGTCCTACTGAATACCAAGATAGAATTCTTTCTCCCGTTAGTGAGAGGGTTATATGTCCTATGCGGTTATTGTCAGATGAGATCATAAGTCTTTGGCCAAAGCATTGAAGCTAGTTGTATTAGATACACGAGAGCTGGATGATCTCGATTTGCATTAACGCATGCATAGAGTCAAGTATAAATAGGGTTTGACTGACCGTGACCCTATAACTTGATCGGGACATTTGAAAGAAGGGTTTATACGTATACTGATATTCACGATAGAATGGTTCTTGAATGATCCCCATCATTCGTTCTCAGTTGGGGTACGGTGTAGGCCGCCAGGCTGGCTAGGTGGTGCTACTACTCTTTGGTTCCTCCCATTGCTGACTGAGACGGACCTATCGAGTCGCGCAATAGGAATGACGACGGAATGAATCGAGCTTATTCTCTCTTTATAAATATTATATATTGGATATCTAATTTATTGGGACATTGGATGTCTAAATTGATTTATTTGATAAATTAATTTATGGCCTAATGAATTAAATAAATTACTGGGTAATTAATTTAATTCATAGATATAATTTGATATGATTAATTAATTGGATTAATTAATTGATATAAATACATCAGAATGGAATTGGAGTTTATCTGTTTGGACTCACAGGAGTCCGAAACGAACCAAACTCATTCTGGTTCTTCTAGATGGCCAACCCATTCCACCAACCTTCCACTTGGTCTTTGTCTCCATTTTATAAATGGAAGACCAAAGACTTAAGAGATATGGTATCTCTTATTATATTGTGAAAGGTGATTTAGGGAGATGTAGATAAAGGAATAAATGAAGACTTCCACTCTTACTTTTGTGGGAGAAAACTCACGGCCCTTTTGCAAGTGAGAGAGAGAATTAATTTTCTTGGTTTTCATCACCATTTTCTTCTTCATTCATATTCTTCATAATTTTCTTAGAGAAAGATTGTGAGGATATATTGAGAGATATAGATTAAATAATTAGAGTGTTATAATCTTGATTAGCAAAGATTCTACAACCTTGTTTTAGCCATATCCTTAGAGGTTAATGAGGTTTAGTCATTCCGGTCGTTTTTCCGGCGCGTGGCAAGTAGAGATTCGGTCCTTTCGGCGTTGGATCATCCAAGAGCTTGGAGCGGATTAGATTCGTAGAGATCAAGCAAAGCTTGGGGAATAGCTCAAGAGAAGGATACCATTTAATCAACAGACTACGAGGGTATGTTTCTGATATCTCTTGTGTTTCGTTTTATATATATTCGTATATACGTAGCTCGATCGATCCTCGTAGGGATTCGGATCGAATTAATTTTCGTTTTTCCGCTTCCGCTGGGCCTTCGTTTTAGGCACCGAATCCCAACAGTGGTATCGGAGCGTAGGTTTTGCGATTGTATATACGATATTTAGTATTTGGAATGCTTGATTGGATGGTTTATGATTTGGAATCATAATCGCATTAATCTTTGATTTTCAATTGTTCATCTAAAAATTAATTTTTCAAGATTTTATGTTACAATATAAATCTATTTTTATTTTGAAAAACTGATTTAATTGTGTAATATAAAAATTATAAAAATATTATTTTTGAATCGGAAATGAAAAGACGAGTGAAAAATTGGTAGGACCGTGGATCGGAGTCAGGATCGCCAGAAATGCCGGGCCACTGACAGCAAGCGATGCTAAATTTGAAATTTAGGTCAATTTGGGAAATTGGTCGGGCAGCCTGCCGCATGGCTTGGTTCGGGCCTTGTATTTTTGGCTCCATTTTTTATATTTCGTTCGGTAATTAATTTCCCACAAATTAAATTGGATTTAATTTGACTAAGATATAATTATGGTAATTTTATTCTTAGGGAAATTGATTTAATGAAATAATTTATCGTTCGGAACAAGCTAAAATTAACGGTTGTTTGAATTAATTGGATTAATTCGTTTGGATTGATTAATTTATATATATATTGAATGGATCAATATTTAGATAATTATGAATGTCATTTATTTTAATGTGTTTGATGTATTATTTTGAATGGTGATGTGGTTCATGGACTTAGTTTTGAATTGTTCGTTTTTATTCGATTGGGTTGTAAAGGCCGTTTTGAGCCTATTTATTTTACTAGAAATATTTGTATATAGGATTCAATTTTCAATGTAAAATTTATATGTAATGATGAAGACCGGAGGAAGATCCGTTTTGAGAAGACGAAGATTCAAGACGAAGACTTGTAATTAGATTATGGAGTTTTTGTTTCTAGAAACGGTCCATGAACTACATGTTGGTAGCAACTAGGTTGTGAATGGTTGTTCATATTGTATGAATGCTACAAACGCGCTTAAACGAATTAATGTGCAAAGTGTAACATTAATCGCGAAAATTCTCCCACGGAAAATTATTAAGTTTATAAGGTTTCAAGATTTTCCTTCCCTCCATCGAGTTTTCGGGAAATTGAAATCCAAACCGGATGTGCTATGCTTCTGAGTTATCGGGGTAGTCGTTTGGGGAAGACGGAAAATTAACGGGAGCGCATTGGATGCCTTCGGTTGGAGCAAATTTTATCCCTAGAAACCTGATAGGTTGCCGGATAAGATTCAATTGTGAAACTGATTTGCGTCGATGGTATAAACTTAACTTGTTCACGAACCATAGAAACTGTATAGGTTGAGGGGATTGAACAAGGGGAAAAAGAAGATCGAATCATCCATTAGATGGGTTGATGTTGGACACCACTTTATGAAATTTAATAGACTAAAAACCTATTCGGTTGCCCTCTATTAAGATTTATAAAGAACTCGATCACCACTATGAAGTAAAGCGACGATACTTCCGGATTTCACATGGGAGTGTGTTATTCCGATAAAAATAGTGGGAGTTGGGTAACAAGAATAGAAAAGACCTTAATTCTATACTCAGATCATAAAAACACAAGTCACTAATTAATCTGTCGTACTTAATGCAGACATAACTCTCAATATGACAATGAATCCACTCACAATTCTACTCGAAAAGAACACCTTGATGGGACCTAACTTTATGGATTGGCTCCGCAATCTGATGATCGTCCTCAGGATAGAGGCACTGGGATACGTCTTGGAGACGGACATTCCAGCGCCTCCAGTGCGGACATATACATGAATTAAATTAATCACCCATTAATTTATTTAATTCATTAGGCCGTAAATCAATTTATCCAATAAATCGATTTAGACATCTAATGTCCCAAATTTAGATATCCAATATCTAATACACATAATGAGAGAATTAGCTTGATTCATTCCGTCGCCAATCCTAATGCGCGACTCGGTAGGTCCGTCTCAGTCAGCAATGGGAGGAACCAAAGAGTAGTAGCACCACCTAGCCAGCCTGGCGGCCTACACTGTACCCCAACTGAGAACGAATGATTGGGATCATTCAAGAACCATTCTGTCGTGAATACCAGTATACGTATAAACCCTTCTTTCAAATGTCCCGATCAAGTTATAGGGTCACGGTCTGTCAAACCCTATCTGTACTTGACGCTATGCATGCGTTAATGCAAATCGAGATCAACGAGCTCTCGTGTATCTAATACAGCTAGCTCCAATGCTTTGGCCAAAGACTTATGATCTCATCTGCCAATAACCGCATAGGACATATAACCCGTTCACTAACAGGAGAAAGAATTCTATCTTGGTATTGATGGGACTCGCTACTTGCCCATCAAGATGAACGTCGAGGTTGACCCCCGCCTTCCGGTTTATAGCGTCGAACTACTCTAATGAAAATCTTGACGTCACAAGCACATCCCTACTAAATCCTCAAGTCGAAGGTTCACGAATACCTATCACAACCTTTCAATTCCATCATTGACTGTCCCGGAGTGAAATCCGTGTGATGAATCGAGGGTGAGTCGGTTCGAGTATACTAATCCAATTAGCATACCTATAACGTGTGCTCCCACTAACCATTAGCGTTCGACAGGCACTCTCCATGTCAAAGAACACGTCATACAAGTCTTCACATAAAATTTAACGCCCAGTCAAGTTTCATCGACTTGCGAACGATTAAGTATTTGAGCTATAACCCTTTCCAGTGCCGACTCTCTTATCCAATAAGGAGTGGAACGTTTTGCTCTCAAATACACGAACTAGTTTCTATATGTTTATTTACGAGTTAGGAATGCCAGTAACTACCAGTAAATAAAGAAACATTCCTTTGCCTTATATAAATGGTTTACATAATTACAAGTACAATGCCCTCACTCAACAACCTCTGAGTGGCATTCGAGGGCATACTCCTAACACGAAGATCGAAAGATCGTTATTGCTTTACAAGCACACTTCCTGGAAGATGAGTTCATTTAGGAAGGCGGAGTAGGTAGAAGTATTTCTTTAGAAGAATACAATGAAACTCCTCGGGAGACACCTGTGCAAGAAACTGGAACCGAACCTTCTGAAACATAAGTACAACTACCTCATAGGTCTAGTAGGGTGTCTCATTTACCTGAGAGGTATGGGCTTGTGCACTTGGAGGAGCTAGGTCTCCATGAGGTTCCAAGTGATAGCCAAGAGACCGACCCGACGACCTATGACCAAGTGATGGTAGATGTAGACTTCGTGAAATGGCGTGAAGCTATGGAAGCTGAGATAGACTCGATGCATGTCAATCAGGTCTGGACTCTAGTAGACAAGAAGTTTTACATTAGAGAGGGTTGACCGCACATCTGGCAGGTTTGACCAAGATATATCAGGTGAGTTCTCAGATAAGATATCATCCAAGTTTAAGAAACTCAGTCCACGTCAGCAAGCATTCAAAAGTCAACAATAACATAAATCCACAGGCAGACGTAAGGATACAAACCGAAAAGACTCCCGAAAAGTTGGGAATAAAATATTCCCTGAGATCTGCATTCTGAAGACTTATGAATATACAAATCAAGAAAAGCAGGGCGGCCAAAAGAATTCTTTCCAACGGTAGGAATTGAAAAGGGAATCAAGTCGTGCAATGGAATGATAAGATAAACAAAGAATTCCACTCTCCAACGGACCAATTTGTTACAGTGATGCAACGGCTATGAAGAGAAGCTCAAGATTCATACTATAAATATCTGAAGATCAGAATGAGCAAAGCACGATGCGAACAATACTTACAAGCAATCTAAGAAATCAAAACAATCAAAGCTATCAAGAAGACTAGCATCGTGAAGAGCAAAGTTTCAAAGTTCATATTCTGAAAAGCTCTTGAAGTTAGAGAAGACAAACACTCTTGTCTTTATAGTTGAGTACGGGGTACTTCCGTGAACGAGGTTTCAGAAGTTTCGCGACTGGTAAGGCATCCACAGGTTCTTGATTGGAAGGTGATAGACAGCTCGAGAGTTGTTGAGGCATCCACGAGTTTTCGATCAAGAGGTGCTAGGCAGTCAAGGGAGTTGCAACGGCCATGGGTTTCCACTGGTTGGAAGCTGTTGTAACTGGTTTGAATTATTGTAACGTTTATCACTGGTTGAAAGTTATAGTGAATTCATCTCCAACTGGTTTGGAGAAAAGTGCACTAGTAGAGGATTACCCCAACTCTGAAACCACTATAAGTGCTTGCATGTTTTACTGCATTCATCATGCTTATCTGCTGCATTCATATTAACTGTTCCATTTATTAGTCAACTGTCTTCTGCATTGCTTAGTCTTTACGGTTGACATAAGTCACATGCAGTTGATATAAGTCACCTGCAGTGTTACCAGCTGTGCTTCCACACTACTCATCTGCATCTAACTTTTGTTAGCTGCATATTATACAGCTGAAGAAACTCACCTGATTAAGGAAAAGAGTTTAATAAGTCTATTCACCCCCCTCTAGACTTATTCCTGACGACTTTTAACCTACAACCCCACTAACCGGTGATTGAATCGAACTACTCTAATGACTAAATTAATGTCACAAGTACATCTCCTACTGAAACCTCAAGTCAAAGGTCCACGTATAAATATCACAACCATTCGATTCAGTCATTGGCAATTACTGAGTGATATCCATGTGACCGAATCGAGATAAGTCGTGTTCGAGTATATTAATCCCATTACCATACCTATAACGTGTGCTCCCACTAATCCTTAATGAAGGCAGACACTCTACATATCAGAGTACACGTTATACAAGCCTTGTCTAAACTTATTACTTAGTTATGTTTTATCGACTTGCGAACCAATTAAGCATTTGAGCCCTAAGCACTTCCAGTGTCTACTCTCTAGATGTCGCTCTAAGACCATCTGAGATAGTGGCTTGGTCAGTGGATCAGCAATGTTATTTGCTGTGTCTACTCTCTGCAGTATAACATTCCCTTTAAGAACTATTTCTCTAACAAATTGATATTTTCTCTCAATATGTTTGGTGTTGTGGTGAGCCCTAGGCTAGCCTGTGCAACAGCTCCATCGTTGTCGCAAAACAACGTCACGGGCTTCTGTACGTTAGGAACCACTTGAAGTTCCTCAATGAAGTTCTTAATCCAAAAAGCTTATTTAGCAGCCTATGTGGATGCTTGATATTCGAATTGACATGTAGAGATTGTAGTCGCGCTTTGCTTGGCGCTTCTCCAAGATACTGCTCCACCATTTAGAGTAAGATATACCCTGAAGTGGACATCTTCGCATCTATGTCCCCTGAAAAATCGGAATCTGTATAACCCTCTACTTTTAGTTCTCCACTACCGTAAGTAAGAACCAAGTCTTTAGTCCTATTTAGGTACTTAAGAATGTTCTTCACAGCAGTCAAATATTCCTGCCCTGGATTTGACTAAAACCGACTTACTATGCTCACATCATAGGCTATGTCCGGTCTAGTGCAAATCATAGCGTACATGAGGCTACACATGACAACTAGCGGGAGAAGTGAAAGCATTCATTCATTTTTTGATGATTATGTGAACTCTAAAACCATGTTAAATGATTTTGTATTGCAATATGACAAGGCCTTGATTTCGCGAAGAAAGGCAAAAGAAGACGAAGATTTTAAAACTTTAGACTCACAACCCACGTTGCATAGTGATCATCCAATTGAAGTAATGGCGGCAAAATGTTATACTCGAAATATCTATGAGATATTCAAAAAAGAATGGAAGGCTAGTGTTGACTGTGGTCATGAAAAAATAAGCAAAGATGCCGAGGTGGTCAAATATCGAGTTGGTTATCTAGCAGGTAATAAAGAAGGTTGGAAAATGGTTGAATATAGCGTTGCATCACCTATTTTTGCTTGTTGTTCGTGTGCAAGATTTGAGACTTCTGGAATTTTGTGCAAACATATTCTCTATATAATGAAGAGAAAGTTGTTGACTTCCATTCCTAATCACTACATATCACCAAGATGGACTATGAAAGCAACTTACAATGTTGGAAGTATTGGAACGAGAAGGAATGGTGTTAAATGTGATGCTAATAACGAAGTTAGTTTCATGACTTTATGGTCTATTAGAGCAAAGTTTAACAAAGTAATCGAAGATGGTCGAGATTCCCCGTCTGAAATTGAAAAGCTTAATGCATTCTTTGACGGTTTTCTTGAAGAGCAATATAGAAGAAAGAACAATCAAGCTGAGATGAATTCTGAAACTAATTCTACAGTACCAATTGCCAAACAAATGGACATGTCACAACACATACTTGTTTCAGATCCTATAAATCGTGTCAAGACAAAAGGGCGTCCGAAGGTAGCAACAAGGGTGAAATCTAGCATAGAAATGTCTATGGATGAGAAGAAAAAGAAAAGATGTGGCTATTGTAGAGGAAAAGGTCATAACACTACCGGATGTCAATAGAGAAAGGTATGCACATTGCTTATATCAAATGCTTTTATCATATGTACTGTTTCTAATTATGATCACTCATTTTTTCTCCAGATGGCTGAATTACAAGATGGTAATAGCACTGTTAACAGTCAAGTTCTTAGAGACCATTAGAGCATGTTAGAAGCATGTCATTAAATGGAGTACATGGTGGTAATCACTGCTTTTTGCCCTTATATGTTGTGATGTTCACATAAGAAGGCAAATTTCATGTGCATGGTCCTTCTGCTTACACCATCCTGGAGGTGTCATGCATCATGTGATGTTGTTTTATGTACTTATATGCCGCGTTTTTTTTTTGGGTTTAGTTTTAGCATTGGTTTTCTTCTTGGTATTGTTGTACACCTATTCTACATCTGGTCATCTATATTTTGTATAGTTATGTACTTATGGTTTTATGGTAATGAAATAAAGTCTGTAGTTTACAAAAAGAGAAGATCAAATAAAACTTTGTAATTTGGTTTTGGAGAACTTGTTTATGTTGTTTGGGCTGAAGAAATAAATAAGAAAGCAATCAGGTTCATAATCAAAGGGACATATCAGATAAATTTACCAAAAAGCCCTTGGCAGCATATTAGATAAGTGCTGCTAGCACTAGCAGCATTCATGTTATTCCCATATATATATATATATATATATATATTCATATCAAATTGGATTATCACTTTTTATGTCTACCAAATGAGTTGTCATTTAAATGTCTTTCATCAAAATAATTTCCTATAGTCAAATTCAGTTGTCAAACCAATGTCTTTCATCAAGATAGTTCCTTATAACTATACCTACAAATTGAGTTTCCATGTTAATATTTTGTCTATTAGGGAAGCTAAAAGGAGGGGAATTATCAAATATTTTAGTATAAATATGAAGAGTGCATAATTTTTGAAAGATCATTCTCTTTATTTGTCTTCTCATATTTTCTAAAATAATCTTTTTTTTGTACACATTGTTTGAAACATCATTTCATTTATAATACATGCCAGAATATAATCCAACAAATAACTGAGACACGTCATATGAATTTTCCATAAAATAGGTACAATTTTGTATAATATATATTTTTTATTTTTTTTATTTTTTTCTTATGTTTTTTTCTCATTTCGTTTTCTTTGGGTGGTTTTTTCTATTTTTCTCATTTCATTTTTTGTGTTTTTACATTGTTAGTGACTTCATCTAATATATTTTTCCTGTAAATATTTCAAATTAGAGACGATATGTTAAGCTGGGTGAGGTCAGTTGGATAAAAAATAATTTTATAATAGTTATTGATGAATCCACAAACAATGTAGCTAACAAACTCCTGAAACACAATCTTGTTTGTGAAAATAAGAGGAAAATATCAACCACCCAGATTTCTGAAACTTCGAGAAAAAAAAATACTAGTACCAAAAAACTTGTTCGTTCTACGTATAATTTGTGTCAATTCCTCTAGATTGTATCATATAGGGTGTTATTGTTGTGTGTGGAGAACATAACCATGCCTCAACACAATATCTAGAAGATTATGTGTTCCCGGCAAGATTAATACAAGAAGAACAACATATTGTCAGCAAAATGGCCGAGACTAATGCCTCACGATTTGTTCTTAGCTTTTTGAAGGAATGCGACACTTCCAATACCACAAGTATTAAACTAAAATAATTAAAACTCTTTCATAAATCTAATTAGAACTGTTGGGTAACTAATTATTAAGCAAAGAGAGACTAATAATAGAAACGAAAATAAAAATAAAAAACGAAATCAAAAAATCCAACCTTGACTACAGAAATATTGTAGTGTACAAAAATATTGTATTGTTCATTGAGATAAAGCTTTTCCTAAGAACTGAATTGATTTTTCCTCGAGTCATCTGCATTACTTCCAGATAACATGCAACTAAAGAAAACTTGTAGTGTACATCAGATGTTACTGCAATTATAATATATACAATGAGAATTACACCTTAGACATTCAATTATCAATTCTAAATTACAGAGATTATGATGAATAAATACATTTTAAAACAATTCTCGTCCGGTTTTAGCATTACCATCAAAAATACCTTTCTGAGTGCAAGTTTTCTAAAAAAGTTAATAGGTAACTTCTCTTTTATTTTTTCCAGTTACCATGTCCACCGGCAACGTAAGTTAATCGGAAAGAAACTTACAAAGCCAAGTCCACCGGCAACGTAAGTTGGCCAGACCATCATATATTTAGCATCTGAATTGTTGAATAAAAGCCTCAGGCAAGAGTCACAAGGACATCGACCTGCAACTCCTAAGCCTAGATTCACTAATATGGAGCTGCTCTGTGAGGAATTGTTGCAGGAAAGAACCCTTCTGCCAACCCACATAATAATAATTATCTGAATAATGCAAACTTTTATTTATCCACCGTCAAAATCACATACATGATCGCACCAAGACGAAGAAAGGCCAATTACTCAAGCCTATATTCCCTGTCAAAATAGTAGTGTTCAAACTGAATAATGTGAAATTTACAAATACAACCCTGTCGACCCTCATTGCTAATGCGTTCACGCATCATATGCACACAAAATATAAACAAACTATACAAACTGTAGTTGTATTATGGTTCATTATCATACTTCTTTTCCGCCTCTCTTGGAAAATCTCAAGATCTTTCGAGTGTCACACGCAAGGCCATATACCAAGAACTCTTCCATCGACTCGCGAGTCTAAATCATTCTGTCTTTACATAAGCCGTCAATGACCATACTATATATGGATATTAGACTCACAACCCCCTTTTTCATTACTCTAATCAATTCAATTCGATGGCCATTGGAGCGTCACTTGCTTCATTACTTATGGGACTGTGATTGATGGACTTTGCATTGCTTATTAGGCCTACTACTGCCTTTTCTCCATTACTCTACTGCCTTGCAAAGTCCATCAATCACAATCCCGTAAGTAATGACGTTTAGCTCACACAGCCTTTCTCTTAACATCTCCAAAAAAAAAAAAAAACAGACCTTCAATTAGGTAAATACAATAGGAACACAACCACGGTTGAAGATCCGAAATGGAAAACACCAAAATCAACCCGGTTAGAGAAGCAATAACAGCTGATGGCAAAAATCATTGTATAATCCGACCCTCTCATAGATTCCCCACCCCGAGCTTCATTTTCTCACAGATTCCGTACCCAAAAAATGAGAGAGAGAGAGAGAGAGAATATTGACATGGGAGAGAAGATAAGCGGCTTACCTGATCTGTAACCTAATATCGGGAAGAAATTATAGATCGAAAAACCCTATCTTCATATTTTACCCTAACAAGAGAGATTTTCTTTCCTTTTATTCATTTCTAGAATAAAGGAGCATCTTTTTTAAAGTAGAAGTTTGGGTGGACCAAACATATCTATATAATTATTAGGGGTTGGCATTGCATGCGGTATGGACACGGTTTGAGACCCATATCGCTCGGTAACACCGCCGCCGGGGTCGCGGTATGAGTCGCGGTATGGGAAGTGTGGTATCGGATGCCGCACGAGAAGTAGGGATGGCAAAAAAAACCACGGGTTTGGGTACCCGCGGGTTTTTACCCGAATGGGTCCAATTCGGGTAACAAAATTCGGGTCCGGATCCGGGTCTGGGGCGGGTAGAGAAAAATAAGTTCGGTTCCGGGGTATGGGGTACCCACCCCGAACCCGCCCCGATATATATATATAATATTAATACTTAATAAATTAAATGTATATATATTAGTAATTAAATTAGTAATATATTATATATATGTATATATATTAAATTAGTAATAAATTTAAATTAGTAATATATTATATATAATATTAATTCGAGAAAAAAAATTAATCCGCGGGTCACTGGGTACCTTAACCGAGCGGCGGAGTGCATAGCGGACCAAAAAATTTGGCGGGTGCAGGGTGGGTCCGGCCGATTTTTAGCAGCGGGTCCGGTGCAGGTAATACCCGGCCCTGACCCGCCCCATTGTCATCCCTAACGAGAAGAGGAGAAGAGAGACGTTGGGAAGGAGCCGTTGGAGGCTCCAACGGTCAATTTTTTTTTTTAAAGCCCTTTTCAACCTATTTTTAACAACAAACAATACCCAACATTTCCACCTATTTTCAACCCTTTTTTTATTTTGTGCAGAAAAATGGAACCCAAAAACCGAACCAAACGTAACCCGAAAGCACCAAAAACCGGCTCATCTCATCCTCGAGTTCAATCGCAACCCGTTTCCCGCTCGCAAATGTACGAATCGTCTTTTCAATCTCAACCCGTTTACCGCCCGCAAATGTACGAATCGTCTTTTCAATCTCAACCCGGTTACTGCCCCCAAATGTACGAATCTCCACTGTTTTCCTACACCACACAACAACCCTTCCCGCACTTCCCAGATAACTTCAACCCGTTTGAATCAATAAGGACTCCCGTACACATTCCCGATGATGATTCTGAAGGTGATGAAGATTTCGTACCCGAGACACAACCAACTAATGAAGAAGACGAAGAGGTTGAAGCCGAAGAAGTCCAAGAAGTCCAAGAAGCCGAAGTTCGTACACGGCCTAAAAAAGTAGAGAAAAAACAGTGGTCGCCCGAGGAGGAGGAGTAGCTAAGTCTTGGATTAAAAATTCATTGGACAAAGAAGTGGGAGACCGTCAAACAAAGGCGGGATTTTGGAGGCGAGTTCTAAAGCATTTTGAAAGAAAGTCGTTGGTCAAGAATCCGAGGGATCAACAAGAAAAGAAAGTCGTCTGACTCAAGTAACGTTCCAACGCCAACAAACGAAGATGATTTCGAGTGTGAGTTACCGAACCTCAACGAAAACCCCGCGCCATCCCGTCAATCCAAATGCAAAAAGAAGGCGACTGTTGAATCTTCTTATCGAAGTTCGGTGCGTGAAACATTGGCAAGTTACACGGCCGAGAAACAAAATTTATTGAAGGCGCAATTGGAGGCTCAAAGGAAAAAGGATGAAGAATATTTCAAGTTTGTTGAAGGGGAGGTCTACAATCGTGACATGAAGTTCGTGATGGAGCCGCACGATAATATCCCAAACCCGGCTTTTAAGGAGTTCGTCATCGAAAGAAAATGCATTTATGCGCCAAATACGGTTGGTCGTGTAGTTTGTAGGATTTAAGTTTGTAATGTTTTAATTTAGTTTTTGTTTTAATTTAGTTTTAGTTTTAATGTAGTTTTATTGATGTTTAATGTATTTTTAGTTTTAATGGATTTTAAGTTTAAAAAAAAATTATAGTGTGATATGGATTGCAGTGCTACATGGCAATGCCAACAAAATAAGGGAGTGTGGTATGAAAAGGTAAGGGAATGAGGTGTCATAAGGGGATTGGTTGGAGAGTGTGGTATGGATTGCAGTGGTACATGGCAATGCCAACCCCCTTAGAGATAAATTGTGTTATAATTATATATCAAAATTAAATTAAAATAGTTAAATTATCAGATTATCTTGTTAGAAAAAACTACAATAGTTCCCAAAATTCTATCGATCATCGACGAACCTATCGTAAAAAATTGACGGATTGCCGAGAACCATGTTGGCAGGCAAAAAAAAAAGAAATTGACTCATTGTCGGAAAGTGGTTTCCGACTAACCTTTACATCCGGATTAAAACGTTTCGGTTAATTCTTTTATTGCATTATCTATAGCATTTAATGCATTTTGTACACAAATTTAAATATGACATATATATCTAGTATGAAATTACCGATATTGCAAAATAGAATTGCAAGGTTGTATTAAAGCATGTACACTAGCAGTATTAGAACTAGCACAATAAAAAGTATCAAAATATTAATAATGGCTCTAGTTACATTATCTGAAGTATGTGCACAGTTAAATTTTTAAAGGCAATTAATCTTCTATCTAAAGTCCAATTTTCATTTATACTGTGTACATTTATTCCCATAAAATAATCTTTTGTGTTTAAATATGCCCATGTATCAGCAACTAAAGAAACTCTATGATTTATAGATTTAAAATTTGCTCTTAGTGCAAGTTTATGTTGTTTTGCAATGTATACTATCATTCTAGTCATTGTTGTACGTGAAATTCTCTTAATAGCAGGATTATATGTATTTTGCTTCATATATTCTCAATAAGTAGTATCGGAAAAATCAAAAGGTAAAGATTTTTGTGCACACAATTTTGTCATTTGTTTTGTAGCAACTATTGCATTATACTTATAAAGTTGAGAATCAGACATATCTTGACAGACGGCTCTAATAGAAAGTTGGAAGTCGAGTTGACTTTGCCATGTTTGATCTTCATGGATCGAGGTGTGGCTATTCTCAAAATGCCTTTTAAAATTTCTATATCCACTCTCCAGCCTTGTAAAGATAATCTTTGGTGCAATAGTTGCAAAGACCGGACATAGGCTTACTTTCTTAAAATTTCGATGTTTGGAGAACCATCCTATTTTTTTCCATCTTAAAGTGTTTTGAAAAAAGACCGGATATAGGCATCCTTTCTACCGAAGGGCATGCTTCTTTCTCGCTTTAGTTTCTTGCTCCCTCTTCCTTTCGCAGTTTCTTGCTCCTCTTCGGACAACAACTCTTCAACATAGAGGGGTTGTTCTTCGGGTTGGCTTGCCGCATGAGACTTTGACTTTGATGTTTGTGTCGGAGTTGGTACACCATGAAGAGTGCTCAAACATTTCTTATGTTTGTGTTTCCATAGCTTCATCGATTTCGTGATCCATTTTTTCTTCAATATGATGCAGCTGTTGACGATTTGGGATACGTTGAAATCCTCGAGGGTCAAATTCATCTCCACTATTAGTTGTAGTACTACCAAAATAAATTCTTTCAAGTACGTTAATCATTTTCATCATGTTGACTTTCATTTTCAAATCTAGGTGGTACCCAAACCTACCCCGTATAGTTATTGAAGATAACCCGTGACATAATGGCAAAGTGGTTGTGCCAAAATTAGATTAAAATAATAAAATTATCATAGTACCTTACTAGAAAAAATATGTTGGTTCTCACATTCTATCGACGGGCGATGGACCTGCTTTAAGAAAAATAAAATTGACGGACTGTCGAAAACCATGTCGGCAGGCAAATAAAAAAATAAAATTACCGGCCCGGAGGAAAGCGGGCCGGTGGTCCTGCCGTTAAGAGAAAAAATAAATTGGCCGGCCGCTGAAGGTCTATCGGCAATGGCCCCACTGAAAAGCAGGTTGACAAGCCTATCTAAAAAAGATGATCGGTCGCGGGTTCTGCGGACCTAGCAAGAAAAAAAGAAGAAATGGTCGATCGTCGGAAGTCTGCCGGTCGTCAGTGATCCAGGGTAAAAAGGGATGCTCCAGTGGCCGGTCGCTGGCGGTGGCCCGCAGAAAAGCAGGTCGGTGGACCTAACGTAAAAAAAAGAAGCTGGTTGTCCGTTGGAGGTCTGCCGGTCGTTGGTGGTGGCTCGCCAGAAAGCAAACCAGCAGCCTGGGGTAAAAAAACCGCCGGTGACCCCCAAGAAGCAGGCCGACAGGCATGTTTAAAACGAAAATGGCCGATCGCCGGAGGTCTATCGGTAGCAGCCCAACCGTATAGCAGGTTGGTGGACCTATCCAAAAAAAATGGTCAGCCACGTGTTCGACGGGCCTAGCATAAAAAAATAAAAAAATAAAGAACTAGATGACCGTCGGAGGTCAGTTGACGGCCAGCGATGGCACGCCGAAAAGTAGGCCGGCGGGTTTTGGGTAAAAAAAATGGTCGGCCGCCAGGCGGCAATAGCCCACAGGAAAGCAAACCAACGGTCCTAGCATAAAAAAAAAAGAGAGAGAAACTCGTTGGTCATCAGAGATCTTCCTGCCGCCCTCAGTGTCCCGCCGAAAAGCAAGGGGACGGGCTTGGGGTAAAAAATTATTCGGCACATAAAAAATAGCACAATCTATCTCTAATAAAATATCTTAAATATATCAATTATGATTTTATTTTACTAAATGTACAAAAATAAAAATTACATTTTATTTCTTTTAAGATATCTAATACTAAAAGATATTATTTTTTATTTAACTTGTAAATTAAAATATTTTGTCTTCATATTTTACTCGAAGAATATGGAATGTGGATTTGCTGCCACAAGAGATATTTTTTTTTCCTTTGGAAAAATAGATTCTTTATCATATAATTATTTGGTCAGTTATAACTTACACTCAATAATAAAAATTTATTTTTCAGTTACCAACATTACATTCGATTAGAATTAGACCTTTTTCGTTAAGTGAAAAATATATTATTGCGTGGTAAGTTTCTAACCAGCCTAATAATCAAGTAAAGTGATAAAAAATCTACTTCTTCTTTTCCTTTTATCGATTTAAATTCTAGAATTATATGCGCTTTTCCAGGGAGAGGTTTGGAAATTTAGAAAACAAAAAAAAAAATATTAGGGTATGTAAATTTGGAATTTGAAAATTCGATTTAATTTTTCTAAAAAGCAAATAAAAAAAATATTCGGGAAGGGAGCGTGCGTGGAATACTTCTCAGAAGACTACTTTCGGGCGAGCGTGGTGAACCGTGTGAATCAAAATATTCGGGGAAGGGAGTCCTTTTTCTTTCCAGTAACTTTTGGTTTTTCTATTTTTTATTTCATTTAAGTTTATTTGGTATTTGATTTTTTGTTTTCTAATTTTTTTACTGTTTATATTTTTTTGTTTTATTTATTTAATAATCAGATAGAGTATTATAAACTAAAAATATTCCAAATATATAAATTAAAATTTTATTAAATATACATTAATTAAAATGTATTTTATTTATTTATTTATTTTATTTATATTCACGTGAAAATTATAAATTAAAAACTTTTAAATATATCAATTATGATTTTATTTTATTAAATGCACATAAATTAAAATTATATTTTATTTCTTTTAAGATATCTAATAAAAATTACTGTTTTTAATTTGTAGGACATAAATACAGGAAAAAACTAATCAAGATGACTAAATATTTTAATAAAATATTATTATAAATATATTAAAAATATTTTTATATAATATATATAAAAATAATGTTGAAACATAAAATATAAAAAATTACAGATTAATAAAAAATATGTGGCACCCCCAAAAATTTGTTTTGATTGTTTGAGAAGTTTATTGTTAGACTACAATTAACAACAACCAAAGGGAATTGGTCGACCGTATTTAATCATTAAAATAACAACAAAAATAGTGAGTTGAACCATCTTAGTCTCTTAGACAATAAATATTCATGACTGGACAACCGCAGCAGACACCGAACGATTTTAATACTTCCTCCGTTATTTTATTATTATAACGTGTTGATTATTACACTGTTTATATCCTCTTTTTTGACCATTTTTTGTGATTTATACATATGAAAAAATATAGTCATGTGAGATCTTGTTAGATTCATCTCGAAATATACTTTCAAAATATCAACTTCTTATAATTTTTAAAAATAAAAAATCAAAGATATTAATAATCAAAGTTGTGCATTGACAAACATAAAAGTTCAGATATTGTAATTATAAGATAACGGATGTAGTAAATAATTAATTTCTCTTTCTTCTACAAACCCAACCTTCCATCTCACCCAACCACAACCAAAAACTAAGGTTTATCCATCACCATCCGACCACCCACTCAATTCATTTTATATAATTATTTTTATATTATTACAAATAAGTTATGATAAGATAATTGATATTAAATTAGATTAAAATAATAAAAAATAAATTTATCTTAAAAATTAAAAAAACTTAAAAGTAGTATAATTTAAAAATATATTTATTCATAGAAAAAAATATGTTATTATTATTTTTTGAATTAAAGAGAATTATATCGGGTTTTATCCTTTTCTCGTGCTTTTATTGTTGTTCTTCTGGCATTCATGTTGAATCAACGGAATTAAACGTTATTATCCCCACTATAACAATTAAAATAAAACAAAATCGAAAATTACAAAATAAACCCTAAAAGCCCAACCCAATAACATTAAATAAAACTTAAGCAAACCCTAATAACTATAAAACATAAATAAATATATAATAATACAATATTATCTCCATCACATTTTATGTCTTCCATTAAAACAGCTCCCTACGGTTATATCCACACATTAAGTTGCCAATTCAATATCTTTCATCAAGATAGATATCCTTGTAGCTATACCTACAAATTGAGTTATTATGTCAATATTTTGTCTACCAGGGAACGCTCAAAAGGTATAAGAGGTAGGCATGGCAACGGGGCGGGGATGGGCGGGGATCGCCATTTCCGGCCCCGGCCCCGATTTGTAAACACTCCCCCGGCCCGTCCCGATTTGTGATACCCTCCCCCGATCCCGGTCAAACACCGGTCAACCCCGGTCAAACCACGGTCAACCCCCGGTCAACGCTCGATTTAATATAAAATATATAATTTTTTTAATATATATATATAGGGGAACTTTATTTTCAGAACTCTCTTAAGTGCGAGAACTGCGAGAACTCCTCTAAACCAATGAGATTTTTTTAAATATTAAAAAATATTTTTAATTCAAAGGGTATTATGGTAAAATACAATTTTTATATTATTTTTGAATTTTTTTTATTAAATATAATGGCCCCTACTGATGATAACCCCTACTATATCTATAACTCCTACTATATAGTAGGGGTTATGATCAGTAGGGGTTGTATGCATTGACATGATGTATATTATGTATTATTAGGAGTACAAAAGGTGGTTCTCGCAGTTCTCGCACTTAACAGGGTTCTGAAAATAAAGTTACACTATATATATATATATATATATATATATATATATATATATACCGGGTTCGGGGCGGGTCGAGGACCCCCATCTCCGGCCCCGGACCCGTCCCCAATTTTTTGAAATGGAGAATCCCCGGCCCCGGTATCCGATTTGGCGGGGAATCCCCGACCACGATCGGGTCGGGTGGAGCGGGTTTCGGGGCGGGGCGAGTCAAATTGTCATGCCTAATAAGAGGTATAATAAATATGAAAGTGCAGAACTCGTGAAACACCATTCTTTTCGAAATATCTTCTCATATTTTATTCAAATAATTTTTCTTTGTTCATATTTTCTGAAACACCATTTCATCTATAATATATGACGGAATATAATCTAACAAATAATTCAAACACATCGCGTGAATTTGCCACATAAGAGGTATGATTTTGTATAACATACACTTTTTATTTTTTCGTGTACTTTTATTTTTTTCTTATATTTTTCCTTTTTATTTTTCATTTCATTTTCTTTGGGGGTTTATCCTTTTTTTTTCTCATTTCGTTTTTTGCATTTTCATTGTTAATGACTTAATTTAATATATATATTTTTGTCAATATTTCAAACTAGAGATAATATGTTAGGCTGGACAAGGTTGGTCGGATCGAAAAAATAGTTCTGCAATAGTTATTGACAAATCCAAACAAAGTAGGTAACAACTCCTAAAATACACCCTTATTTGTAAGAAAATATAAAATATCAAACACCAGATATCTCAGACCTGAAGAAAAATTAAAAAGAAATGTACTGTTACCAAAAAAACTTATCCGTTCTTCCTACGGGGTGTAACAATTCCTCCACGTGGTATCATGTCGAGTGTTATTGTTGTATGCGGAGAGCATAATCATACCCAGCAGAATGTTTAGAGGGTCATGATTGCCCGTTAAAATTAACACAAGAATAAAAATATATTTACAGCGGTATGACCGAAATTACTGCTCCATGATTTATTCTTAACTCTTTGAGAGGACGTAATACTTCAATACCATAAGAACTAGAGGTGTTTACAATGTACTTCGAAAAGAAAGAAAGACAAAAAAGAATTTGTTGAACAATGTTCAATACGCCTTGTCTCAATTGGTTCGTAAATGTAATTAACTTCTCATTAAATTTTAATATAATTTTGCTATTCATTACCTAACTATTTATAATTTATGCAGGTTATTTTCATAGGTATTGCATGAATCCGGATACTTAAGAAATTACAAATATTGTTTGGATTTATAAAGATAGTATTGAGTTATATGTTCAGTTTTCCACGGCTTGTCACTGATGTTACTTGTAAGACAAATGAGTATGGAATTTCATTCTTGGAGATGTAGGGATCACACCCATAGAGCTTGCATACTCACTTATGTTTGCATATACAGGTAAAAGAACTACAGAATAATAATCATTTTGTTCAAGTTTAGGGAACTCTAACTATCTTGTTCCACCTATCCTATCGTTACGGTGGAATAATGGTACTGAAGATTATAGAAGACGAGCTGATTCATATAGAGAAATGACACAAGCATGATCAGATTTGCTCAGCAATTAATGTAATTAATTATTGTTTGCATTTATCAATGTTTTTATATAATTTGTATTTTTTAATAATTTTATATTATGTTATTTGTTTCTCGTATTTTCTAATAATTTATTTAGAAAGAATATATACAATAAAAACTATTAATTCTAATCATAACAAAGTAAGAAAATGCTATTACTAGTAACTATATCTAACAAAATAAAAATTAAAAAAAAAAAAAGAATAAAAAGAGAGAAAGAAGCTGCAGGGGCAGCCAAGAAAGGTGGGTGTTACGCAATTCGGTGAACGCAAGTGCACGTTATCGTAAGCAAGTAATAAAGTGATAAGTAAGTTATCGTTCCCTCGAGGACTGACTCACTAATTACCAATTTATGCGTATTCTAATTTTATTTGAACGATCAAAATTTGAGGTGCAAGTAATATTAAAGAAAATTAATAAAAGAATGAACTAAGAATAAATAATAAAATCGATTGTTCGAAGAAAGAAGATCAAATAGAGGAATAATCTAGGATTGAGAATCCACCTCGATTTATCCGGATTACTCTTGATTTATATGAATTAAATGATTTCCCAATTTATTGAAGGCGAAGATTGCTAAAATACTCTACTGCCTCTCACGAGGTCAGTAGAATTTTCTAAGGCGAATAAAACACTATATTCCTAGGTGAATTAATTCGACAAAAGGCGAAAAGTACGAAATCTTCAGACATGCCACGTAACTCCTATGAGTATATTCCTATCTCACAAGATGAAACGTTTCTCACCAATTTTTCCTACCAACTCTCCTCTCCCGATTCGAGTTGCGTAATCAAAATAAATCAATCATAGGCCACATAATGGATAGTAATTAAAACAATTGGGGAAAACTCAATAAGAAAGGGAAATATATCTTAATAATGCAAAATCAAAAGTTAATTCGTCAAAACCTCGGTTTCATCAAAATCCTAGAATAGGGTTCTAGCCCGACATGCTAGAAAATAATACAGAAAGAATTGAAGAAAGCATAAAAGAAATCAAACACAGTTGAAGAACTTGAATTCCTCCGTTCTCTAGCTTCTGCTCTCTGCTTGATCGGTGTTTTTCTCCTCCTCTTCGATGCCCTATCTTCAGACCTTTCATCCATATTTATAACTTTCATTAGTCTCCAAAACACGTCAGGGAGTTGGGTCGAAAACAGGCTCCAAATACAGTCCAAAAATGCGGCTAAATCAGAAATCCCGCCCCGCGGGCCGCGGCTCGGCATTACTGTACCACGGCCCTCAGTGTCCAGTGCCATACCTGGGCGGTATTTTTTCCATACGGGCTGCGGCTCAGCTTAAGTGTGCCGCGGCCCCCGGTACAGTTAGTACTGCGCCTGCTGCGCCGTGCGTGTGCCGCGGCCTCTGACCAAAAAATGTCGTTTTCGCCCGTTTTTCATCATTTAAGCATCCAGACTCCAATTTACTTCAAAACATATAAAGATAGTGCATTAAAAGCTCATTTATGCAGATTTAGACTTAAAATGGGTATAAAATAATGACAAATAAGCGCATAAAAATACATCTAATAAATACCCCCAAACTTAGGCCTTTGCTTGTCCTCAAGCAAAAAAAAATAATTTCAAATGAGATGACAAGTATTGTGGGTAACCGTGCAATATCTACAGTGTTCACCTGATTAATATTCCCCTGAAAGTCTCAAAGAAAAATACACGTATCGTTTTAGTGAGTCACATCACGGATAAGGATTCCACAAAGCAATCATTTTTAGTGCTGAACTATCATGAAGAAAATCGAAGCTCAAAGATTAACAAGCGTGAATTTAGCCGACCGCCAATATGAAGGGTTAGATTAAAAAAGCCAACTCGCCCAGTCCCACAGTCTAGTGGCAAAAATGCAAGAGTTTCATCGTCAATAATGATCCTCGGACAGCATTCCCTTATGTATAATCATTATAATAATTCGAGTTAACCACTAGATTCCGACTCTCGGGATATTTCATTCGGAATAACCCTAGGGTGGATTTCCATTCTCATGTATTGGGGAACCGTTTGACGTAAAAGACACTCATGGGGCACATGGATGCTTCTAGTTACTAAGTTTCCCTCTACAGCAGAGAAAAAACTCGAATAGCTATTCCCGCACGTCCGATTCAAGGTTGCTGTTTTACGCGAGAGTAAACAACGGGTCACGTGAATACCCCCGGTTACTAGGCTTCCCATCATCGGCAATGCGATATCTCTAAACCATTAGTCTATTCAGGGTTGTCGTTTTACGCGAGAGTAAACAACGGGTCACATGAATACCCCCGGTTACTAGACTTCCCATCATAGAACATGTATAATTTCTCGACTTTTTGGGAAAGACTGTCCGACTCTAAACTAAATTTAAATGCCAACAAGACTCATGTTACTAGACGACTAGCTACGCGAAAAGTGTAAGCAAACGTATAGACGGCGATTCGAAAACACGTATGTCTCCTTTCTTATACGCTAAGATTTCTACAATAACGAAAAAAAATTCAGACCTAAATGAATACTCAAAGGAAACAAATATCGCAGACTGCAAACTCGACCAAAACTCAACCGTTTCTTTAAAAACAAATCAGTATCATATCATCAGTTTTACACAAGGAAGCACGAAAAATCCACGAATGCAAATAAAGTCAAGACAAGCAAGGCCAGAGTAAAAAAAAACGAAGAATAACAACGAATAAGTAAATAGCACTAAAAGTAACCCCCCCAAACTTAGGACGTACATTGACCTCAATGGACACAGATAGTAATATGCAATATGAGAAAAGGTCAAGTACTCCCCTAATATCAGCTTAGGAACTGGTGCCGGCCTCGTCCAGCGAGGAGGGTGGTGTAGATGGCCTGACTGGTGGGATGAAGGGTCCGTCCGGATGGAGTATATGGCTCGTCCACGCAGCAAGATAGTCCTGATGATAAGCATCCCTCGCCGCCAAGCGCCTCCCTCACGTCGATTGGCCCGGCGGGCCTGCTCTCTCATCTCTTCCCGAACAGCTGCGAGGAGGCTGTCTCTCTCAGCCCGCATCTCCTCTGGAACAGCAACTAGATGATTGTCTCTCTCTCTCTCTCTCTCTCTCCGCATCTCCTCCCTCAGGCTGTCAAACATCGCCTGAAGGTGCTCTCTCGCTGGCGGTGGAGTGGACTCAGTCCGATCATCAGAATCCACCGTCGGCTCATGTGTCAGGAGTAGTGGCTCGGGAGAGTGCTCGTGTGGCTCATCAATCAGAAATCCTTGCCCCCGTTCGTGTGCCCTCGCGCCACCCCACTGATCAAAATGAGAGATAATATGGTGGTCGATCGGACCCTGGGGTGCAGTAGATGGCTCGTCGTCGGACCACGTCACGCCCGACTGGCGGCATAGAGCACATATCAGCGAGGGATGTTTTAATCCCGTCTTTGCCCCTCGCTGAATACACTGAAATATAGAACGGGATAAACGAGGGGCCACATCAAACCGGAGTCCCGTCGTGATAGCATACAGTAGTCGAGCACGAGCAAGTAAGACCGAGCGGATCTGCGATGTAGGGTCGACTCGTGCACATAGGAAGTAGAGCCAGGCTCGCCCGAGCCGACTGAGGCGAGAACTCTTAAAATAGAAGGCGGTGGAACCCGGGACGCGCGTCTCCCAGACGGAACCAGGCTGAGCGAGTGCCTCCAGCAGAGCCTCCCTCGTGAGGCTACTCATAATCCGCGTATACTCCATCTCGTCCACCTCCGGTAGCTCGTACAACCTCCGAATCGCGGCTACCGAAAAGTCCACAGTTTGGCCTCGGACGACGACCTCAATCCGTGTATCTGGTCACCCCATCATCTGCCTCGCCTGAATATGTCGCAATAGAGCACTGGCGTAGAACTCCTGGATGATAGAGATCACCGACGGCTCGGGTGGCGCAGTGAAACGAGTCCATCCCATCTCGTTTATCATAGCCAAAAGCTCACCGTCCTGGGGGGCGGGAGTGAATCCCCACTCCGGAATTATTGGACGAGGCCAGATTCTCTCGTTGAATATTCTGTGAATGTCAGGATCGGAGAATTGGTGAGATTCCATATCGGCTTGGTTTTGTGATGTCTCCCCTCTTGTGGGGGGATGATCATGTCCTAGCCCTCATACTCATCTTCCTTTCCCTAGCCATGGCGAGGTTCCTGAAAAATAAATGCCGGAAATTACACAACTTTAAAGATAACTACACCACTCTCGACTTAAGACGTGCGGAAAATGAATATAGAGTCGAATGAGCTCGCACCATTGTATGAGGGAAATAAGGCTGAGATTTTAAGTTAAACATGATGTAAAGGTTGGGGGCACAATGTAATCCGATAATCGAATTCGTTGCATACAATTTGAAGATGTTCGGCTCAAAAAATTTCATTGGTGCATTTTATCAAACACCTAGCATGTGTGGGATTAAATGAAGAACACAAATAATAATGGCTTAATTCAATCCCCAATAATAATAACATCAATCGATAGTCACTTATATTCATGACAAAACAACAAACAACATCAACAATCAATCGATAATCACCATATTCCAACTAAACCTTGATAGAACTTTAAGAAAACTAACAACATATTCAACAATGAATGAGGGACATTACCTCACTTTTCAATCCATGTTGCAATCAAGATTAAGAAATGAGAATTACCTTATTTTGGATTTAAGAAGGTAAGAAGAAGAAGACTTGAATGGAGGTTATCCGAGCGTCGTGCGAAAAAAGAAGAATGAAGCGTACCTTTTGTGTCGGCTGATCGAGGTTATAAAGGAGCTCTGGGCGTTTGAAATTCGCAGCAGGGGCCGCGGCACGTATCAAGTGAGCCGCGGCCCGTAGTACAGTGGGTTCTGGGCGCTGGGTATCTTCGCCGTGTGCCGCGGCTCATTAAATGGGTGCCGCGGCTCAGAGAGTTAATGTGCTGCGGCTCATAGGTTGCGTGCCGTGGCACAGAGTACAGTCTCCTGGGCCGTTATTCTTGGTCTTGGCGTGCCGCGGATCAGCTTCAACGTGCTGCGGCTCAGGGGTCGAGTGTGCCGCGTCTGAGTATGTTCGTGCCGCGGCATAGAGTACATGAAGGTTAGCCCGATTTCTTGACTTGTATGTGACACGGCTCGCTATCATTGTGCCGCGGCCCAAACCTGACAAATGCCCCCTGGAAGGTTCCTGCACAGAAATTTCAAAGGAAAACACCTAGAACATGAGAGATAAGCATATCAAAGCAAATATGACGAAAAAAATAGACTCCTAAAACGAATGAAAACACTGAAAAATAAAAATCTACAACTAATACTCGGGTTGCCTCCCGAGAAGCGCTAAGTTTATAGTCTTCAGCCGAACTTTTCTAGCATTCATTTTGCGGTGGATAGGACGACGCTCGTCTTCTGCGCGTCTATTGGATTACCCATGTAGGCCTTCAATCGCTGCCCATTAACTTTAAATCTTCGGTCATCTTTTTGTACTTCTACTGCTCCGTGTGGGAATACTTGAACTACTGTGAACGGTCCCGACCATCGTGAACGCAATTTCCCAGGAAATAACCTCAAGCGAGAATTAAACAGTAACACCTCTTGACCCGAAACGAACTCTCGGTGTGTGATGTGCTTAGCATGCCAAATCTTTGTCCGCTCCTTATAAAGCTTCGCATTCTCGTACGCATTATGACGAATTTCCTCCAACTCGTTCAACTGCAAACAACGCTTTTCAGTAGCAGATTTAAGATCAAAATTCAATTTCTTTATCGCCCAGTATGCACGATGTTCCATCTCTACTGGCAAATGACAACTTTTACCATAAACCAATCTGTAAGGTGACATGCCGATAGGTGTTTTGTACGCAGTACGGTACGCCCAGAGTGCATCATCGAATTTAAAGAACCAATCTTTTCAAGACGAGCTGACTGTTTTTTCTAAAATCCACTTTAGCTCTCGATTTGATATCTCGACTTGACCGCTCGTCTGGGGATGGTAGACTGTAGCAACACGATGAGTGACTCCGTATTTTCTCAAGACCGCATCAAGGAATTTGTTGTCGAAGTGTGAACCACCATCACTGATAATAGCACGTGGAGTCCCAAAACGCGTGAAAATATATATTTTTATAAATTTGATTACGACATTGGACCCATTTGTTGGTAGTGCCACCGCTTCGACCCACTTTGAGACATAGTCCACTGCTACTAAGAATATAGAGATTCTTATTTGATGGAGGAAATGGACCCATGAAGTCGATCCCCCATACGTCGAACAATTCAACCTAAAGTATGGTGTTCAACGGCATTTAATGTCGTTTTGAGATGTTTCTCGTCCGTTGACACCGATCACATGTGGACACAAAGGAGTGAGCATCTTTGAATAACGATGGCCAATAGAAACCCAATTGTAAAACCATTGCCGCTGTTCTATTTCCGCTAAAATGCCCACCATAGGGTGATACATGGCAATGATTCAGCACACTGCGGATTTCCTCATCCGGAACACATCTGCGAATAATTTGATCAGGGCATATTTTAAACAGAAAAGGATCGTCCCACAAGTAATACTTAGCATCTGAAATCAGCTTCTTCTTTTGATGACGAGAGCGATCATTCGAAATTATTTTGCTCGCCAGATAGTTTACTAAATCAGCGTACCAAGGCGCGTGTTGCGAACCCAACTTGTAGAGTTGTTCATCGGGAAAGGTTTCCACAATTTTTGGATGACTTTCCCCCTTCTCAAGGGGATTCTCTAAACATGAAAGGTGATCGGCAATAATATTCTCAGTCCCTTTTTTGTCGCGAATTTCCAAGTTGAATTCTTGGAGGAGAAGCACCCACCTAATCAACCTTGGTTTAGCATCCTTCTTCTCCACAAGGTATTTGATCGCCGAATGGTCAGTCCACACCACTACTTTCGTCCCCAATAAATACGCCCGAAATTTATCAAAAGCAAAGATCACAGCTAACAATTCTTTTTCTGTTGTGGCATAATTTCTTTGGTCGTCGTCAAGAGTTCGGCTTGCATAATACACGACGTGGAATAGTTTCCCTCGTCTCTGTCCCAAAATAGCCCCAATGGCAAAATCACTAGCATCACACATCAACTCGAATGGAAGGTCCCAGTCTGGAGCGACTATTACCGGGGCGGTGCTTAGAGCTTTCTTCAATAGGTCGAAACTTTCTTTACAAGACTCGTCAAAATTGAACGGAACATCCTTCATGAGCAAATTGCACAACGGCTTCGTGATCTTCGAAAAATCCTTAATAAAATGGCGGTAAAAACCGGCGTGTCCCAAAAAGCTCCTTATCCCTTTTACCGAAGTAGGCGGAGGCATCTTCTCGATTGTCTCAATTTTTGCCCGGTCGACTTCAATTCCATGGGAGGATATGCAGTGGCCAAGTACAATGCCCTCGTGGACCATAAAATGGCACTTCTCCCAGTTCAAGACCAAATTTGTTTCTTCGCATATTTTTAGGACTTTCTGCAAATTCTGCAAACATATATCAAACGAATCACCAGAAACAGAAAAATCATCCATAAAAATTTCAATGCAATGTTCTACCATGTCAGAAAAAATAGCCATCATACACCGTTGAAAAGTGGTCGGCGCATTACATAAACCAAAAGGCATGCGCCTATAAGCTAAAATGCCATAAGGACATGTAAACGTCGTCTTTTTTTGGTCTTCTGGGGCTATATAAATCTGATTATACCCAGAATAACCATCAAGAAAACAATAGAAATCGTGTCCGGCTAATCTATCCAACATTTGATCAATAAATGGTAAAGGGAAGTGGTCTTTTCTAGTGGCTTTATTTAATTTCCTATAATCTATGCACATACGCCACCCTGTGACAATTCTAGTGGGAATTAATTTATTATTATCATTTTGGATAACCGTTATCCCACCCTTCTTTGACACAACTTAAACCGGACTTACCCACTTGCTATCAGAAATAAGAAAGATCATACCTGCGTCGAGGAGTTTTAAAACCTCGACTTTTACCATCTCTTTCATATTTGGATTTAAACGGTGTTGATGCTCCACAGATGGTTTGTAGTCTTCCTCCATCAAAATCTTGTGCATGCAAATGGACGGACTGATTCCCTTGATGTCCGCAATAGACCATCCAAGGGCAGATTTGTACTCCCTCAAAACCCTCAATAATTTCTCCTCTTGATCCCCTGCTAAAGTGGCTGAAAGAATGACTAGCAAGGAATCGTCGGGTCCCAAGAATGCATATTTTAAATGACTCGGTAGCTGTTTGAGTTCTAGTTTTAGAGGTTTCTCGATTGATGGAACATGTCGAGTTGGTGAACTTCCGAGATCCTCACATGGTCGACGGGTGAAAAATGGTGGGGAAACATCCATGTGTCATACATAAGCTACATGCTCTGAATTTAATTCGGAAGTCGACCCAATTAAAACGGACTCCAATGGATCGGATGGGTAACTCTCCCGAAAGGCTCTACTTACACACGAGTTAATGGCGTCAACTTGAAAACAATTCTCAGCATCACTAGGATATTGTAAGGATCGAAATATATTGAACGTAACTTGCTCCTCTTGAACTCGTGGAGTAAGCTTCCCTTTTTCCAAATCAATTAAAGTTCGGCCGGTTGCCAAGAATGGTCTTCCCAAGATGATTGGTATATCATGATCCTCCTCTATATCGAGCACAATAAAATCGGCCGGAAAGATGAATTTATCGACCTTGACTAAGACGTCCTCTATTACTCCCCTCGGATACTTGATAGATCTGTCAAAAGATGAATTTCCAATAGTGCATGGAATAGTAAAGCTTCCCGGATCCCTCAATTTAGGTGGGAGCTTCTTCTGTAGAATAGCGCTGCACTCTTCCGTCAGTGCCACTATCTCATACTCTTCGAGCTTTCTTTTGTTTGATAAGATTTCCTTCATGAACTTCACATAACTCGGCATTTGTTCCAAGGCGTCGGCAAATGGAATGTTGATATGTAGTTTCTTGAAGACATCAAGAAACTTGGAGAATTGCTTGTCCAATTTTTGCTTTTGCAGACGTTGTGGGAATGGAATTTGTAGAGTGGGATGAGTGGTCGACACTGCTTTTGGCTTGTGCTCCTAGTCCTTTGCTTTCTCACTGTGGTTTCTCCTGTCCTTGCTATTGGTAGGCTGCTCTTGCAGCTCCTTTCCGCTTCGTAGCTCGATTGCTTGCACGTTTTCCTTGGGGTTCATTTCAGTGGCGCTGGGTAATACATCTTGAGGTCGAGAGGACAATAGATTTGCGATCTTCCCCATTTGTACTTCCAAGTTTCGGATAGAGGCAGAATGATTTTGTAGAGTAGTCTCAGTGCGGGTCATGAATTGGCTCGTATTAGCCGCAATTTGAGCAAGAGCATCTTCCAAGGATACCTTTGGTGGTTGAGGGGGCTGCTATGGGGGTTGCTCGAATTGAGCTTGCGGAGGTTTATTTAAAGCTTACCCGTTCTTCCACGAAAAATTTGGGTGATTTCGCCACCCTTGATTGTAAGTGTTGGAATATGGGTTGTCCTGCCGATTCCCGTTCCCCACAAAATGAGCTTGTTCCATCGGAGGTTGCTCGAAAGGATTTTCGACTTGGCATTCCGCACTAGGGTGAGACCCGTTGCACCAATTACATGATTCTGTGGTGGCGGTAGAAGGAGCATGTGAAAAAGCTGGCAATTGTTGAGTCAGCGCTGCAACTTGGGCTGATAGTGTAGAGATCGGATCGTTGTCGGAAACTCCCATAACTCGCTTTGGGTTCACACGTTCGGAAGGCCACTGATAAGCATTTGCAGTCATTGCTTCCAATAAAGAATGAGCTTCCGCCATCGTCTTTCCCATTAAAGCTCCTCCAGCGGCTGCATCAACAAGAGTGCGTGTAGATGCACTTAGTCCATTATAAAAGGTCTGAATTTGTAGCCAATCCGGTAAGCCATGGTGTGGGCATCTCCTTAGTAAATCCTTGTATCGCTCCCAAGCTTCATGAAGCGATTCCATCTCAAATTGCCCGAACGTTGTTATTTCGTTCCGAAGTCTCGCTGTCTTTGCCGGCGGAAAGAACTTAGCTAAAAAGGCTTGTGCTGACTCCGCCCAAGTCGTGATAGATCCCGGCAGAAGTGAATTCAACCATCCCTCAAAGAAAATGGGAAAAGCCGTAGACGAATGGCGTCATCATAAACTCCATTGTTCTTGAACGTATCACATATCTCGAGAAAGGACGCAATATGAGCATTGGGGTCGTCATTCGCTAATCCGCAGAATTGGCTGCTTGTACCATCTGGATTATGGCCGGCTTTATCTCGAAATTGTTTGCTTGGACAGTTGGGCGCCGAATCCCCAAAAAATTCGCGTTAATTTGAGGCAATGCATAGTCTCAGAGTGCCAATGCCGGTCGAGCTTGCTGCATAGGATTGTCTACTCTGTGATTTTCTGTGTTATCGGCCATGGTGTCTTTTGTTGGTAGCTCACGCTTTTCCTTCTTGTTTTTCCGCAGAGTGCGCTCGAGTTCAGTATCCAAAGGTAATAGGCCTTCGTTACCGAATTTTCTCATGCACTAACCAGAAACTCCTGAAAGGAAAACAAATAATAAAAAAAATCACACAAAAATAAAATAGTGTTCAAATTAAGACTAGAAATACTGAAATCGATATTAGTAAAATAATCAGTCCCCGACAACGGCGCCAGAAACTTGTTACGCAATTCGGTAAACGCAAGTGCACGTTGTCGTAAGCAAGTAATAAAGTGATAAGTAAGTTATCGTTCCCTCGAGGACTGACTCACTAATTACCAATTTATGCGTATTCTAATTTTATTTGAACGATCAAAATTTGAGGTGCAAGTAATATTAAAGAAAATTAAAAAAGAATGAACTAAGAACAAATAATAAAATCGATTGTTCGAAGAAAGAAGATCAAATAGAGGAATAATCTAGGATTGAGAATCCACCTCGATTTATCCGAATTACTCTTGATTTATATGAATTCAATGATTTCCCAATTTATTGAACGCGAAGATTGCTAAAATACTCTACTGCCTCTCCCGAGGTCAGTAGAATTTTCTAAGGCGAATAAAACACTCTATTCCTAGGTGAATTAATTCGACAAAAGGCGAAAAGTACGAAATCTTCAGACAAGCCACGTAATTCCTATGAGTATATTCCTATCTCACAAGATGAAATATTTCTCACCAATTTTCCCTACCAACTTTCCTCTCTCGATTCGAGTTGCGTAATCAAAACAAATCAATCATAGGCCACATAATTGATAGTAATTAAAACAATTGGGGAAAACTCAATAAGAAAGAGAAATATATCTTAATAATGCAAAATCAAAAGTTAATTTGTCAAAACCTCGGTTTCATCAAAATTCTAGAATAGAGTTCTAGCCCGACATGCTAGAAAATAATACAGAAAGAATTGAAGAAAGCATAAAAGAAATCAAACATAGTTGAAGAACTTGAATTCCTCCGTTCTCTAGCTTCTGCTCTCTGCTTGATCGGTATTTTTCTCCTCCTCTTCGATGCCCTATCTTCAGACCTTTCATCCATATTTATAACTTTCATTAGTCTCCAAAACGCGTCCGGGAGTTGGGTCGAAAACAGGCTCCAAAAACGGCTCAGAAACGCGGCTAAATCAGAAATCCCGCCCCGCGGGCCGCGGCTCGGCATTAGTGTACCACAGCCCTCAGTGTCCAGCGCCATACCTGGGTGGTATTTTTTCCATACGGGTCGCGGCTCAGCTTAAGTGTGCTGCGGCCCCCGGTACAGTGAGTACCGCGCCTGCTGCGCCGTGCGTGTGCCGCGGCCTGGCCTTGGTGTACCGCGGTCTCTGACCAAAAAATGTCGTTTTCGCCCGTTTCTCGTCGTTTAAGCATTCGGACTCCAATTTCCTTCAAAACATATAAAGATAGTGCATTAAAAGCTCATTTATACATATTTAGACTTATAATTGATATAAAATAATGACAAATAAGCGCATAAAAATACATCTAACAGTGGGGATGTGGCGGTGGGTGCCGGGGGTGGTGGAGTGAGGGGGTTAGAAAGTCCTCCTATTGTTAAATGGAGATTGTATTTGTGGGATTGATATTTGTATTTTGATGATATGACACGTTAAAGAGTTAAAAAAAGAAAGATTTTTTCTTTTTCTCCCATGAAAGAGGAAGATTGTCCTTATTCGAGAATTGAAAAAGAAATTTGTATAGTGTGATTGTAAGAAATGTACCACTCCTTCCGTAGTATTGACACGTTTAACTTTTTTGTGTTATTTTTTTAAGTTTGACCATAAATTTATGAAAATACATTTAATTATGATGTGACATTAATAGAAATAGATTTATCATGGACTATATTTTTCAAAATATTACAATGTTATAATTTTTATAATTATAAAAGTATAAAAATTATGGTCAAAATTTTATTAGTTTAACCCGAAAAAAATCAAATGTGCCAACAATAATGAGGCGGAGGGAGTAATATTTACTACCTCGTGTTTTTGTTGGGACGCACATTACGTTTTCAGTTGTTTGTTATTCTTTTTGTTCTCTTTATGCATGATAATATCATATTTTGTTGCAAGATAAATAGGTACATGCTTAATTGCATTAATATTAATTATGGTCGATAAAAGTTGTTTAAATTAGTTTTAATCGGTAAAAGAAAATTCTTACTCAAAATATTTTTTTAAAATAAAAAAATATATATATCAAGATTATACTTAAATTAAATCTCTGGTCAAATAAAATAATTTATTTTTCAATATTCTTATCTCAAAATCACCATCAATAAAACTGTACTCCATTTTGGAACTGGAATCTTTTCGCCTTTTTGAAATGAACCTGGAGTGTTCAAAAATATGACTCGAACTATCCGACCTAACTACCCGATAACCCGAACTAAAAAATTCGGGTATTTTAAAAATTTTAAACTTTTTGGAGCCGGTACCAACCCGAAAAGGTTATATAATCGGTGGACCGACCTGTTCCGTAAATTTGGGTACCCGAAAATCGATTAATTTTTTAATAGCTATTTTTTTATAAATTTAATTTGTAAGTATACGAAACTTTATTTTTTAAATAATATGAATTATATGTTAATATGAGAATTCCTGTTAATATGTTTTTAGTAATGATATTTCACTGGTTTGAGAATTTACAAAAAGATAAACGTTAAATAAGAAATAATATATTCTCTGATATATATATAATCAAATATGAATTAAGCATAATTATATAACAAAAAATGATATATATAAAATTTTTAGTTAATTTTGAAATTTACTTATTGCATGAAAAATATTTACAATATATTTGGTCCTTATGAAATTAATTTATGTAATAAAATTTAAAATAAATTTGTATTAAAATTACAAATTATTTATATAAAATATCAAACTAATGGTATTAAATTTTGGGCCGGGTACCCTATGACCCGACCCAAAAAAATTGGGTACCTGCTTTTCGGATACCCGACTTTTTCGGATCGGATCACGGGCTTTCAACTACCCGCATAACCGGGTACCCAGAAATTCGGGTACTCGAAAGTCTCGGTACCCGGTTATGAACACCCTTTGTTGGAACTAGCTCATGAATTAACTTTAATTTTTATTACCTATAATATAATAATGTTATACCTCTGCCAGAAAAGACTATTGTACCTCTACCCTCCCCTTTCTTTCTTTTTGTGTTGAATTTAATAATACTTAATAATAATAATAATAATAATAATAATCGAGTTGCCGGAAGTGTTGAAATAATAATAATAATAATAATAACAATAATAAAAAAAGGCGCTCGTGGCGACGGAAGAGGCAGAAGCGGAACCCTAGGTCGCGCACCTTCAACCGCGACGGATCGCGACGCACAGCGGCAAGTTACGGGTTTGAAGGGCCGGGAATCTTTGGATTCGAATTCCGGCCGTGGGTTTAGATTCAGGCGAATTAGGCAAAAAAAAAAAAAAAGGTGTGGGGTTCCATTTGATCCTTCCAAACTGGTTTAAGGGGCTGGTTTTGCTGCTGTGGTTCTGGGTGGTTCATTTCGAAACAGTTTCAAAGGGTTGTTTACTGCTGTAGCTTTTGGGTTTTTCTTATTCGGCGCAATTCGAGGCATTTGGGTTTGGAGTACTTTTCGGCTTTCGTTTATTGGGTGTGGTTTGCTTCTTCCCAACAGGTGTAACGTTTTTGTTTGGTTCTCCATATTTGGTATTGATTTTCATTTGTTACAGTGGTATCTTCGCCTGGTTTGCTTCTTCAAACAATTTTTGGTTGTTTTGCTTACTGTTTCAAGGGGTTTGATGTCTTCGAGTTGGTTTCTTTTGGTTTATATTCTTATCATGGCTAGTCATGTTGCCACTCGGATATCCTGTCCTCTACAAGGATGTGAGGGATGTAGTGGTGGAAACCGGAATGGGCTTACGAAGAAATATTTTATTGACCACTTGGGCACTTGCCATTTTAAAACTAATGTTTTGAAGGCTTCTCACAAAGCATGTATTGTGAGCGACTTCTCCTTATTTTATGCATTGGACATCAGGCACGCATATGGATTTGTGGTGAGTGTTTTTTGTATTCACACTTTTAGTAAGAATTGTAAACATGCCGACGATGCTGTTCTCGCACCTAGTTTTGATGCAGTTGCGATCAACGGTATCCCTGTGCCCCTTAGACCAGTTTTGAATATAGTTGAGGGTGCTGTCGAGTCAGCTGGTACTCTTGCTGCTGATGAGGTTGTTGTTGAGGGGGATGCTTCTGTGATGCCCTCTCTTGGTGTTGAGTCCACTTGTTTTGACATCAACCTTCTTGGTCGGGTTTTCTCGAAGAAGTTGCGTACGGTTAAATGTATTCGCCCTAGGTTGTGGCTTGGGTTTGCTTAGCTTTTTCGTAGTGCGCTAGACCAGGTCCTTGCGTGCCCGGGAGATTTATCGGTGTGGGTGCAACTCCTTGGGATTTTCGTTAATCCGGCGTCGTATTGTGATTTTCGGACACTTGGGCCATTTTGTAATTTCCTACAAGTTTAGGAAATTTCATCTTCGTTGTCGTATTTCGGATTCCCGAATAAGCGGAATTGTATTTTCTTGTAACGCTTTGGTTCGTCATCGAATATACTTCGTAGCCATATTTTTGGTTCGATAGCAGGTCCGAGTTTCGGAGTCGTCCAGAACCGTTTGGACAGCAGCTGCCCAGAACTGCTGTCCAATAGGGTGTTACGGTCGTAACACCCCATTCGTTATGGCAGTAATGTTGGCCATGTTACGGCCGTAATGTAGACCCTATTACGGCCATAACAGTCCGCTGTTTTAAGACAGCGGGCAGAGTCAGAAATCCTATTTCTCATCTCTCTCTTCGTTTTCTCTCGTCCGGCGACATCAGAGGCGATTCCCACCAGTTTTGACCGGAGCTTTCTTCATTTTACATCACTATAGAGTCGTGCTAGCATATTATCATCAATGTAATCATCTTCTTCCGTCCAAATCCGAGGTAATTTTGTCTGAAATCCTAACTTGTCAATTTTGGGGGGTTTTCTGGGTTTTGCTTGTTAGACTCGAATTGTTCAAGTATGTTATGATATTCCTCATCGATTGTTGTTATTGGGTGACTCCCAATCCGATTTTGTAAAATTTAATCCGTGAACCCTCGCCTGTATCGATTGATCGTTTATTGTCATAGCTTGTAATCGGGATTGTGGGCGTTTTCCATTCGATTATTGTTGTCCGTTAGGACTGAGATATGTTGATCTTTCGTTTAGGGACCGTCGTTTTCCATCCGGATGGTTCGTAGTCGTTATTCATTCCCCATTCTTCGAAGATGTCTCAAAGGCAAGTACTTTACATTTGTTTACACGTTCTAGTATTTGAATTATGGCATTTCGTGGTTGTATGGATGGATATGTGTATGTTCACCTAGGGACGGTCCGACGGGGCCTCTAGGGGTACGTTGCCGTGAGTTTCGTACCGCGAACTATGGTTAACCACCCAGGGATATCCGACGGGTCTCTGCGGGGTACAGTGGCCGTGAGTCTCGTACCAAGGTTAACTTTGAATTGTTTTGTTGGAGAAATGTGTTTTTTGCGTGTGCACCGTAAATATTCCAGAATATAAATGATTTCTAAAATGATTTTGGCACATATTTTCATCTGATTAGAATGGTAGTTCAAATGGATTGTACTTGCACTCGCAGTTGTCGCTAACCCCTTAAATGGGGGAAATACTTTTGTATTTCAGGTACAGGTCAAGGAAGCAAACGAGCATGCGAGCCGTACGAGGATGATGGGCAGGCGTGATTCTGTTCAGTGGTTATTTATTGATGTCTTGTTTTGGGATTCCTTTATTATATAATTGGTTTAAGTACTCGAGTACTTCTTTCTTGAATTTGTTAATGTTGTGTACCCGTTTTGGGAAGTGGATTGTGTTGTTACCCAAAATATTATATGTAATGGTTTGCTAGATATGGCTACAGGTGAGTAACAAACAAAATGCGAGAGCACGTACGAAGGAATGTAAATGACACAAGATTTTCTGGGGTTGTTAGTCCCGGGCTTGAATGCTCTCGCGAGATATTATTAATACGGACGCATCTTTAGAGTATGAGTATTAATGTTAGAGTACAATTACAAGGAGTGTAATGCCCCTAGTTATCTAGCTATCGAGTGCTGTTTGATTGCCGGAAGAACAAGAGTTAAAGCCCTGTGAGTTCTTGTTACAAAGATGAAGTGTTCTCTGTACTGTTTACTGTGTGTAATCGTCGTAACGTCCCTTTTTCCAATGCTGTAGGTCTCCTATTTATAGAAGAGGAGGTTGTTGGGATGTCTACGTCCCAAACGGGCGATCGCCGTTCCTGCATTAAATTAAGCCGGCGATCATCTCGTCATGTGGGACTATTTCCTTAAAGTCCACAGCTGTTGCTGGCAGCCAGATGCGCGAACCAATGGGAAGGTGACATGTGCCTCACGTCGCAATCTTGGGAGGTCCCACCTAGGACCTTTCGGCGGGTCTGTCGGTAGGTGAGACTGTCCTTGTCACCAACAACCGCTGATGGGCTGGAGTCAAGCCTTTTACGGATCTGTACGTGGGCCTTCATCCCGATATTCGGTCTTCGCAGACTTTGACGGATGTTGGTTTTACACGTGACATAGGACGGTCGTCTCTTGAGCGGATTGATTTCGAATTTGGGCGACCTCCCCGGTCGCTGAAAAGAGCGGGAAGTGGAAGCGGGCTTTGAAACGTCACTGGGGCACGTGTCGCGCTCCTGTTGGGGGAGTCCGACGGTTTTGTCAGACTTGTCGTTTAGCGTGCCCTCGGAACGACGTGCACGCGGGTTTTGAGGGTGTCATTAAATGCAACTTATCCGACGGTTGCACTTCAGTCCTCGATATTCTACTTATTTGCCCAGAAGTCCCCGATCTTGCCTATAAAAGGGGATAGGGTGTCTGGGGTTATATCTTTATGCGTTTTCGTCTGAGAAGAAGACATAGCCGAATTTCTTTGAAGCTTTATGTGACGATCGTTGTTCGACTCAGACTCTAGGTAAGAATGAAAACTATTCTCCCTCCTTTCTCTTTAAATATGTCCGGAGGAAGACCAGTCGTGTATGAGGCGGGTAGCACTTCCGCCGTCGCGACTTCGACTGCTCAGGATGAAACCTCTGCATATTTTCACGTGGAGACGACCGTCGAGGCCATCCGCGCTGGGATTGAACCCACGGAGGTTGAAGAACTCTTCAACGAGGCTGACGCGGCGAATTCGGTGGAGGCGGAGCAGAAGCGCTCGCTGGCCGAAGAGGAGGAGGCAATAAGACTGTACTGGGAGCAGAACAGTGTGTTCGGCCAAGACTTTTTAGAATTTTCCAAGCTTATGGAGAGATTAGCCGGCCCACGCCCTAAATTCAAGTTTCGCGCATATTCGATCGCCCACCCCCATGAACCCGTAAGGCGGACGTTGTTTCGGGCCGCGGGCCGCTCCCCGTGGACCCTTGGCCAGATTAAGAGTTCGGCGACCAAGAAGGATTTGACTCGTTGGAGGGCGGAGTTCCATGTCCCCTCCGACGTTTCATTGTACGTGCCTACCGAGAATGAACGTGCCGACCAACCTCCCGAGGGTATGTCGCCGTTAACGAGTTGATTATGGGGGCCGGACTACAGTTCCCATTGCCGTTCGCCGTGTCGTATTTGTTGACTGCTTGGGATGTTGCACCGCTCCAACTGACGTCGAACGCCTGGTTGCAGATCGTCAGCACTTTTACTCTATTTGGCGGTCACCGGCTGTTCCGTCTTCCTTCTGCGCTGGAGATGAACTATCTCTTTAAGTTGACGGCGCAGAAGGGTTCCGTTGGCGGCTACCACATCCAAGGTCGCTCGGGTCGGGTGGTTCTTGGGGTGCCGAACAAGGTTCGGGGCGACCTGACAATGTGGTTTTGGGTCGGCGGTGCGTGGAAATCGACCGCGAGCGACAAACCCGCCGATGAGTTGGATATCCCCACCTGCTTCTCGGAGAGGAATCCGAGTAAGGGTTTTGACTCTCCCTTCATTCGGATATATCTTCAACTGATCTAATTTGGTTTTCTTTTTGCAGGCACCCTTGTTCCGGTAGCAGACGACCTACCATTTGATTTTTCGATCGTCTGGGAGCGAATCCGTAGTCTTCCGGATAGTTATATCAATGCTCGCCGGATCAACAACGAAGCTCATTGGTTGGGCGCTCGGTTGTTTCGCTTTCCCCGCCACTTAAGGGTCCCAGGTACAAATGTTTACGATATCCTTTTGCTTGGCGATCGCCTTTGATTGAAGAAGACGACTAACTTCGTTGATTGTCTTTTTTTGGCAGAGATCTACTTCCCCCGCTACTCCGAGCCACCGCGAGAAATTGCCATGTCGAACCCTGGGGTCATGAGTCGTCTCCGAAAAGGGAAGAAGACGAGCTGTGCCCCTGCGGCGATGACCCGTCTGTTGGGTACAGGGTCGGATATTTGCGCCGTTTGCGGAAGCGTAAATAAAATTGCGGAAAATAAATGACGCAAGGATTTATAGAGGTTCGGCTATAAACGAGCCTACGTCCTCTCTTTATCTTTTTCAATAGGTTAAAGATAGCAACCTCTCCGCCTCTCTTCTATCGGTCGAGGTATAACCGTTTACAATCACGTCTTCTATTGGTCCGTGATAAACCACTCGTACTTGTCTTTGTGTCGGTCCAAGTTAAACCGTTTTCCTTTTCTATCGGACAAGGAATCAACCGCTCTAGCTTTCTATGGGTACTAGATAAACCTCACTTAGATATCGATTGCGATTCTAATAATGCCGGATCCTTGATCCTAATAACACCGAATCCAATCGTATCTTTTCTTTTACCACTCGTGTATGTTTTCGTGAATTCTCACTCAAACACTTACAATTAAGCTCAATATCAACAACAAGAATGTGTGTAATAATATCACAAGTATAGACAATTTGCTCAAGGTTGTTGTGCTCAAACAATACCATAGGGATGGTATTTATAGGCTTCATGATCAAACTAGCCGTTAGCTGCCAGACTGCTCATTACGTACGTTATATGCTCTCCATTACGTACGTAAGCCTCATTACGTACGTTAACCATGGCTGGTTACGTACGTTAGCATCTTCACAAATCAGTCCAGTGAGTTTCATCATTTGAGTTACGTACGTTAGCCTTTCCTTTGTTACGTACGTTAACATTACGTCACTGCTGACGTCATATATCCGTTGTATGCTTTGCTGACTTTGACTCCTCCAACGTTCACTTGTTTGAACTCCTTTACGTACGTTATACAACCTTCGTTACGTACGTTAGCTTGCCCATATTACGTACGTTAACATACCCTTGTTACGTACGTTAGCTTTGAGATTTTCCAGCTTTTTGTACTTCGATTCCTTCGATGCTTTGCTTCGTCTTTTTGTTGTTTTGTTTTGCTTATCAACATTAATCATCAAAACACTTTTAATTTATGTATGGAACAAAATGTTCCAACAATCTCCCCCTTTTTGATGATTACAAAACAACACTCCGACAATGGGATTTTCCTGCAAAAATACAAATATATGTATATCTTTACAGACCAAAGTTTTTGACTTTGTCCGTTTCGTTAGAATCTTTTCCCATTTCTTTTTCGACTCCTTCTTTCTTTTCTCTTTTTCAATTTTTCATCGTCTTTTCAACGTCTCCTCATTTTTCTTTTCCTGTCATTTTCGACTTCTCCTTAGTTTTGTTCAACTCCTTCGTTTTTCCAATTCTTTTTGTATGCTATCGATTTTCTTCGATTTTTCTCCCCCTTTCACGGTTAATCACATTTTCGACTTATTTCTCCATTCTCTATCTCTCCCCCTTTTTGTATTCATCAAAAAGTGGATTAAATAACAATTGAAATAAATAATACCAATATAAAATATGCATGATACAATTTATGAATATTTGCATAAAGGGTAAAAACTCCCTCTGAGAATAATATCTCCCTTAAAAAAAATACTCCCCCTGAGTAAAATACAAAAATCAATTTTTGGGGATCCAACCTATAGTTGGTTTTTGTTTAGAAACGTAGACGATATTTGAAACAATTGTTCCTTTTGGAACCCAAATTTTCTTAATTTTTATCGTCCGTCTCGGGCTTTTGCAACTTGAAATATGATGCCCGATTTTCAAACACTTTTCGCATTGGGGTATTTTAAGATTAACGGGTTCGTTTTTCGAACGTGGTTTGAATCCTAACCCCTCTTTATTCAAAGTAAATTTTTGAACACCAAGCATTTGTTCAAATTTCGTTTCATACGAGAATTTTTTTGTCAAAGATTTAAGCTCGGTTTGAATTTTGGCGAGATCATCCTTCAAAATATTTTCATTTTCAATACACTTTGAATGATCGATTTCAACAAATTTTCCCTTCTTGATAATTTTGGAATTTTCAATTTCCAAAGATTTAATTTTAGACTTAAGGGATTTGATTTCCGATAAAGCATTTCGGAAATCCGTATGTAATAACTCAAATGCATCAAATAATTCATCACGGGAGGATGTACTAACACGGCTTTCGGCGTCATTGCCGTCGAACGAACTTCGGGCCATGAGAGCGAGATTATTTTGATTGATGAAATCATCTTCTTCGTCTTCATCGCTCCATGTTGCCACGAGGACCTCCTTCTTGGGTTTGGCACGGCAATGCTTAGCGAAGTGGCACAGTTTTCCACATAGTCGACAAGAATTGTCGAACTTCTTAGATTCGCTCGAGATATCCTTCTTCCTCCGGTTTAATAATGTTTGGAATTTATTAATATTCTTGGCATAATATGCCGCTTCTTCGTCGCTTTCCTCCACCGGGTTTCTTCTTTCTTCCTCGAAATCTTAGCCTTCATGGCTAACGATCGTTCCTTCGGCCGGCTTGACACTTCGTGATTTTAAAACAATCTCATAATTGATTAGTGAACCAACAAGGGCACTAAAATCGAGCGTGTTGAGATCTTTGGATTCCATAATTGCGGTCACGGTGCCGTCCCATTCGCTAGGTAGTGATCTTAAGATTTTCTTGACTTTTTCACTACTAGATAATGGTTTGCCAAACGAAGCTAGTCCATTGGTGATGACCGAGAATCTATCGAGCATATTTGTGATGGACTCGTCACCCTTCATCATGAATAACTCGTAGTCATGGAGAAGCATATTTATCTTCGTCTCCTTGACTTGAGTCGTCCCTTCGTGTGTGATTTCTAGAATTTTCCATATTTCTTTCGTACTCTCACACGATGAGATTCGATTGACCTCTTCAGGATTTTAGGCACAAAATTATATTTGAGTAGCCTTACAATTTAGATGGTCATTTTTCCAATCGGCATCGTCGTATTCTTCGAAAGATTTGAGCGTACCGTCGGATTTGATTGGAACTTTTGGGCCAAGGCAAATAATCTTCCAAATCTCGATGTCGTATGCTCGGATGAATATTGACATCTTCTTCTTCCACGTCAAATAATTTGAGCCATCAAAGAATGGTGGTCGGTTGAGAGCAAGGCCTTCGATGGAGAGAATTGAAACGCCATTTTGGATCTTTTCTCCTCGGATGTTAAGCCGCGTATTGAGTCCGGCTCCGATACCAATTGTTGGGTACAGGGTCGGATATTTGCGCCGTTTGCGGAAGCGTAAATAAAATTGCGGAAAATAAATGACGCAAGGATTTATAGAGGTTCGGCTATAAACGAGCCTACGTCCTCTCTTTATCTTTTTCAATAGGTTAAAGATAGCAACCTCTCCGCCTCTCTTCTATCGGTCGAGGTATAACCGTTTACAATCACGTCTTCTATTGGTCCGTGATAAACCACTCGTACTTGTCTTTGTGTCGGTCCAAGTTAAACCGTTTTCCTTTTCTATCGGACAAGGAATCAACCGCTCTAGCTTTCTATGGGTACTAGATAAACCTCACTTAGATATCGATTGCGATTCTAATAATGCCGGATCCTTGATCCTAATAACACCGAATCCAATCGTATCTTTTCTTTTACCACTCGTGTATGTTTTCGTGAATTCTCACTCAAACACTTACAATTAAGCTCAATATCAACAACAAGAATGTGTGTAATAATATCACAAGTATAGACAATTTGCTCAAGGTTGTTGTGCTCAAACAATACCATAGGGATGGTATTTATAGGCTTCATGATCAAACTAGCCGTTAGGCGCGATCGCTCATTACGTGCGTTATATGCTCTCCATTACGTCGTAAGCCTCATTACGTCGTTAACCATGGCTGGTTACGTACGTTAGCATCTTCACAAATCAGTCCAGTGAGTTTCATCATTTGAGTTACGTACGTTAGCCTTTCCTTTGTTACGTACGTTAACATTACGTCACTGCTGACGTCATATATCCGTTGTATGCTTTGCTGACTTTGACTCCTCCAACGTTCACTTGTTTGAACTCCTTTACGTACGTTATACAACCTTCGTTATGTACGTTAGCTTGCCCATATTACGTACGTTAACATACCCTTGTTACGTACGTTAGCTTTGAGATTTTCCAGCTTTTTGTACTTCGATTCCTTCGATGCTTTGCTTCGTCTTTTTGTTGTTTTGTTTTGCTTATCAACATTAATCATCAAAACACTTTTAATTTATGTATGGAACATAATGTTCCAACACCGTCCTATCCCAGAGTCGATACCTCTCGTGGGGCCAATCGTCAACGAGCTGGAACCTCGGGAGGAAGAGCAACTCCAGATCAACCGCAAGAGGCGGAGGCCGGAGGAGCCTTCGCCCTCTGTTGCTGCTGAGGCGCCCACAGTGGTGCCACCGGTCGCCGCGCCTCCACTTTCTGCAGTTCCAATGGCGGAGGGGTCTACGCCCTCATCGGCCTTCCTACAGGCCATGGCGACCGCTGATGCCCATACCCCGCGTGGCAAGCCTTTCTTCGGCCGCGACCCAGAGAAGGTCGAAAGGTAAGTTTGGTTGCTCTGCTGAGTTATGTCACTCGTGTAGGGGACATGCTAACTCCTTTGTTCTTGGTGCAGGGTCCGTCTTGCCGACCCGAATTGCTCGCCGATGGTGTTGGACTTCCTCGCGAGCAGATCTCCCCGCGAGCCTACCGACGTCCCTAACTACATCTCTCGGGCTATCGCCGCCCTGCCGAAGGCTTGGACGACTGATCTGGATGAGATCGTGCGCGGACGTTCCGGAGACGCCATGCATACGACCCTTGCTCTGGCCCTTCAAACGGTGACGATGGCCGCTCCGGCCATGAAGGATTATGAGGGGCGGCCCTCTACCGCCCGTCTCCATGTGGACCTCGAGGCTGCTCGGAATTAGAACGCCGAGTTTGCCGATAGGATCGCGGCAATGGAGAAGGAGTCCTTGGAGGTGGCCAAGAAGGCGAAGCAGGATCTTGACCGGGCCCGGGCGGCGACCGACCGGATGCGTGATCAAATGACGGAAGCCCACCAGTTGTACGCAGCCTCGCAGAAGGAGGCGACTGAACTGAAGGCGGTCGTGGACCGGTTGAACGGCGAACTGGAGTCGTCGAAGGGAGAGGTGGCTGCTAAGGTTTCCGAGCTCCAGGGCGCGGATCAAACGATCGCGGGGCTGAGAGAGAAGCTGAAGGCGACCGAGGCTGATCCCTTCCTCAGCGTGGAGTACGTCAGCGAATTTGCCTATCACATGGCTTATGCTGACGCCATCCGCGCTGCCAAGAAGGGAGGGCTTGAGGTCGGCCCTCTAGTTGATAATTTCAAAGCCTACGTGCTTGAGCACCCTCTGCAGCCGGCTTTCTTTGTGCCGATCCTCGACCTCTCTGACCTCGGAATCGACCTGAGCTGGTATCCGTCGCCGAACAACCTCATTCACCCGGACGCCGGCGAGGAGGCGCACGTCGACCCAGCTGCTGGTGGCGAAGGCCGGACCGATCCAGCGGCCGGTGGCAAAGGCCAGACGGGGGCAGCCTGAGTTTGTCCGCTTTCATTTTGTTTTCACTTGTAATTTTTCAGCTTTGTTGTATTCTGCCTTCGGGCAATTTTGCCTTCGGGCGCTTGTACAAGTATTCAGAATGAAATGAAATAAATAATTGCATCTGATTCCTTGCTTGTATGATCGACTGTTTGGATCTTTTGCATTTGACTTCACACTTGTTTGAGGAGCGATCGTTGTCTGTACAGCTCCGGATGGATTGGTATACTTAAATTCATACTTGTAAATTTTAGAACAAAACCGATCTTCATATGTGTATCTGAACAAAGCCGATCGTATGTATGGCTCCGTTCTCCTCGTCGTATGTATGGCTCCGCTCTTCCCCTTGTTTTTGTTTACTTAGTGAAAGTAAGGGAACGAAAATAATTCGTTCAGCGAGCTATCTTTAATTTGGTTCTTGCGATCTTCAATTTCGTCGATTCCTCGAGGAAGGCCGAACGTCCCGGCCTGGAAAGACTTTGCACGGTCGTGGAGTTCGATGGAACCGACCTCCACGACTAAGTCTTGTGCGCGAGCGACATTCCGTCTGATGGTTAACTTCTCACGACTCACTTAATTGTGAGGGTCCTCCGTAGGCTACGTTTTGCCTCGCAATGAAGTGATGGGGCGGACGGTCTCTGCCTGGAGGAGTCCTTGCACGGGGCACCGTCGGATTAATCGGCTCCGCTACCGTGGCTTGTTAGCACTTTTTCTGCCTGGGACCGACATGTTAGATGACGGACCTAAGAGGGCATACGTTGTGACGGGGGAGGGACGCGTCGCATTGTCCAGGTCCACCATGTTAGATGATGGATCTGAGAGTGCGCGAGCATGTCCACTGATCTGTTTTGGAGGGTCCTTCGGCTACGCCTGCCTCGTATTTAAACGAACGGGCGAGCGATCTCTGCCCAAAGGAACCTTGCATGGACGGGCTGTCGGTTCCATCGACCTCCAGAACCATAGCTGCGCTTTTCTACCTCGGATCGTCATGTTAGATGACGATCCTCGACGGTATACGTTGTGCTGGGGGGGATCGCTTGCCTAGGTCCATCATGTCAGATGACGAACTCTTGGAGGGCAAGCGAGTCATCCTCTTTTTGTTTGCTTTGCCGAGGCGAATCATTTAGAGAGGATCGAAAAATCTTATTAAGCTCTTTGTACATTGGATAAATGAATACAGGGAGTTTTTATTGATAGTATTCCTTCAAATGAATGGCATTCTAGGGATATTGGTCCGGAGTGCCGTCTGGGTGTTGGAGCTCATAGGCTCCTTTGGTCAGCCACTTGGATATCCTGAACGGGCCCGCCCAATTCGGGCCAAATACTCCCGTGTGGGTCTGGATCTTTTTGAGGACTAGGTCGCCCACTTGAAAACGCCTTTCCTTGACCTTCGAATTGAAGAATTTTTCGTATTTCCTTTTGTGGATCGTGTTCTTCATTTCCGAGGTCAACGTCGTTCCTCGAGCATATCCAAGTCGATCCACCGAGCTACATCGTTATCCGTCGTCATCTGTTGTGCAGTTCGGTGGCTGAGGACGGCGATCTCCGATGGGATCACTGCTTCTGTTCCGAAATCGAGGGGGAATGGGGTCTCGCCGGTTGAATTTCGGGTCGTCGTTCGGTAGGACCACAAAACATCCGGGAGCTCGCTCGCCCATCGTCCTTGTTAGGATTCGAGTCTTGCTTTGATCGTGTGCTTGAGGATCTTGTTTACAGCCTCTACCTGCCCGTTTATTTAAGGGTGGTAAGGTGCCGAGAACAACTTTTTAATTCCCCATTTTTCGCAGAATTGCATAACTTCCAAACCGTCGAACTGCTTCCCGTTGTCGGAGATGATAGCCTGAGGTAAACCGAATCGGCAGATGATGTTCTTCCAAATGAACTTGATCACTTGTTCTTGGCCGATCTTGTTGAGTGGTTCGGACTCTGCCCATTTCGTGAAATAATCGACCCCCACGATGGCGAATTTACATCCCCTGGTGCCATCGGCAAAGGACCGATGAGATCGATGCCTCATTGGGCGAACGGCCATGGACTGTACATAGAGGTGAGCTGCTCGGGGGAGAGCTTGATGTTCGGGCCCATTATTTGACACATGTGACAAGATCGGGCGTAGGCGATCGCGTCCTTTTGCAGGGTAAGCCAGAAAAAGCCTTGCCTGGTCGTCTTATGGATGAGAGCTCGCCCTCCAGTGTGATTTCCACAGATCCCGACATGGATTTCGGTTGAAACAAGTCGACCTTCCTCCGGCGTAATGCATTTGAGGAGAGGAAGGCTGAAAGCTCGCTTGTAAAGCCGGTCGTCCAATAGGGTGTATCTGGTTGCTCGGAGCTGAAGCTGGCGAGCCTTGATCCGATCTGCGGGGACCGTTCCGTCCTTCAGGTACTCAACGAATGGAGTCATCCAGTTCTCTTCGGTGATGGCAAATGTGGCGACCAGACTTTTGTCGATCGCTGATCTTGCCGACTTAGTGATTTGGATGTTAGAGAAATCTGCCGCCCCATCTGACGATGCGCGTTTGGATAGGGCATCGGCCTGGGAGTTGTGCTCTATCGGGACTTGTTCGATCAGCACTTCTTCAAACTTTGTGCACATTTAGGCGACCAATTCTTGATATTTGATCATCTGTTCGCCGCGCGCCTCATATTCCCCCTTGACTTGGTTCATGACCAAGAGGGAGTCCATGAAGATGTGAAGGCAACGAACGTCCATGGCGAGTGCTATATCGAGACCGCTTACCAAGGCTTCGTACTCAGCTTCATTGTTGGTCGCTCGGAACTCGAAACGCACAGCATTTGTAAAACCCTGGCCGTCGGGGCTGATGAGGACAATCCTTGCCCCTGCCCGCGAGCTGGTCGCCGAGCCATCTACGTACAGTTTCCAGGCGGGATGGCCGACCTGGGTCGGACTAGGCGGGAATGTTAATTCTACCACGAAATCCGCTAGAGCTTTGGCCTTTGATCACCGTGCGAGGAGCATATGTGACACCGTATTGGGCGATCTCCAGTGACAACTTGAGGAGTCGCCCGTTGGTGTCTGGACGGTGCAGAACTTGCCTTAGAGGGAGAGTCGTCAGAACCTCCACTTGGTGTTCGAAGAAATAGGCCCTCAGCTTGCGGACACTCATGACTAGTGCGTAGGCGAGCTTCTCCAGAGGCGTGTAATGCGTTTCCGCGTCATGAAGCGCTTGACTGACGAAGTAGATCGGCAAGTGGGCTTGCCCCTCTGCTCGCACTAATACGACGCTCAGCGCGACCTTCGAGGCTGCCAGGTAAAGGAATAGCTTTTCGCCGGGGATCGGTTTTGCCAAAATTTGGGGATCAGACAGATACTCCTTGATTTTGGCGAACGCCATTTGACTTTCCTCGGTCCACACAAATTTCTTATTCTTTATGGTGGCGAAGAACGGCTTGCTTTTATCTCTGAGCCGAGAAATGAAACGGTTAAGGGCTGCTAGACACCCCGTGAGGCGTTGCACCTGCTTGACATTCCGTGGCTCCTGCATGTCGAGGATCGCCTTGATCTTGGTGGGGTTTGCTTCGATCCCCCTTTGGCTCACGATGTGCCCCAGAAACTTTTCGGAGCTTACTCCGAAGTTGCATTTCTTGGGGTTCAGTTTCATGTTGAACCTCTCGAGGATGGCGAACGTCTCGGGAAGATCTTTGAGGTGATGTTCCTTTTTGAGACTCTTGACCACGATGTCGTCAATGTAAACCTCCATGGTCTTGCCGATCTGATCGGCGAACATCCCGTTGACTAGTCGTTGGTAGGTTGCCCCCGCATTTTTCAGACTGAACGGCATTCGGACCCAAAAGTACACGTCTTTTTCCGTGTGAAACGACGTGTGTTTTATGTCTTTCTCCGCCATTGGGATCTGATGGTACCCGGCGGAGGCGTCCATAAACGACATCATTTTGCAACCTGCCGTGCTATCGACCAAGTGGTCAATATGAGGCATTGGAAAGTGATCTTTCGGATACGCCGCGTTGAGGTCGGTGAAATCGATGCATAACCTCCAGGAGTTGCTTGCCTTGTTTACGAGCACCGCGTTGGCTACCCATTGTGGCTCGTAGGTAGCTACTCCGATCAGTTTGTTGTCGAATAGCTTTTTGACTTCTGCGTCGAGTGCAGCATACTTCTCAGGACCGAATTTCCTACGTTTCTGGTGAACAGGCTTCCTTGCCGGGTCGATCTTTAGATAGTGGAAAGCGTGTTCAGGACTGATGCCGGCCATATCTTGATGCGACCAGGCAAAGACTCCGATGTTCTCTCGTAGTAAACTGATCAGATCGTCTTTCAACTCGGGACCGACGTTTGAGCCGATCTGCACTTCCCGCTCCGGGCGAGCCGGGTCAATTGTTATACTTTCCAACTCTTCGATGGGGACGGTCGCTTCTCGTTTGGAACGATCGCCAGACTCGATCCTTGGATCAACGTCGATGCTTGGCTCGAAGCCGATCCTTGGCTCGATGTCATCCGTCAATTAATGTGAGATGTCGTCCTCTGAGTCGGGCTGGTATGACGTGCTTGGCTCGTCGATCTCCTTCAATTGAATGTCGATCGTCTCAATGTTACAAATAGTATAAGAAATGTTTAAAGGAAAAGTTACGACACAGGAGTAATTCAAACATTTATTTGCCATTAGCTGGTCTTCTTTTACAGTACCGACTGTCCCATCGGTAGTGGGGAACTTGATACAGTAAAAGAAAGAAGAGGCGACCGCCTCAAAGGTTTCTAGAAATGGGCGACCTAGGAACCCATTATAGATGCTGGGCCTATATATGATTACAAAATTGAGGTTCATAGTGATCTTAACCTTGGGATCGTAACAGCAGATTAGCTCGACATAGAGCTTGATCCTTCCATAGGCTTGGACCGTGTTGTTGCCGATGTAATACCCGAGATTTCTGATATATATTTGGAACTTGTGATATTGTAATTGTTGCATTTTAATCTGAGTATTATTCTCCGTATTTCATAATCCGGTGTTGTTGAGCGTATGATTTCATGAATGTGATCTAAATTGTGATTCTGCGCATGTAGCGCACGCTATCGACTAAGTGTAGCGTACACTAATTTGGATCCATAGCGCGCGCTGTGAATGAACCTTAGCGCACGCTATACGTGGTCAATATGATTGAGACGTGTTGGTAGGTGAGATCAGGCCAGGGATCTTGGTCGAATTATGTCGGGATGAACCTGGATGGCTTTCGGGAAAAAGCCAAGTCAATGCGGTAGCGCACGCTACTCATATGAGGATAGCGCACGCTAAATGCTGAGTACAGTGAAGTCAGTAAGTTTCGTATAGCCGTTAGCGCACGCTGTGAATATGGACTAGCGCGCGCTAATAACCGTTTTCTATATATAGGACAGCATTCTTTTTCATATTTTCAGACTTTTCACTTCCCACATCCGAACTCTTGAACTTAGAGAGTCACTCTCTTCATCCTAAACCCTTCATATCATCATCCTAGCCCGAGTTGAAGATTGTAGATCATTGGAGATTGGTGTTCAAGCTCTTGGTGTTGGATTTCTTCAAGTTCCTTCGTGTTCTCCGCTACTTTGAGGTAGGTGATTCTTCACCAATATTAGTAGTATTCTGAAGGACGTTTTGACCATGTTTTGGGATTATCTAGTCAGCTAAATTCGTAAGTAGTCGAACATCATGTGTTAGAAGGATATTTTCGATGTTTCGGTACTTCTTCATCGTATAAACCATTGAACCTTTTTAGTGTTTGAACTCCCAAGCATATTCATGTATCTTTAAAACGGATTATGACCAGTAGGTGGAGATTATCAAGTCCTTATGTTTTACATAATGGAATCATACGTTTTGGAACGTAGGATGAATGGAACTTAGGATACTTTCTCGAAATCAAGATGAATTATGATGTTGTGATGATTATACGTACCCTTGTATCTTGTAGTCGTTTAATCCGTAGAGATCTTTTATAAACCGTATGATCATGATATGCACGGATATGACATGTATTAACACTGAAGATTTCATGAGTTTTTATCAAGTTTTCTGCCCTGTAGTAAAACTGCCATGCACAGTTAGTTGGGTCGCTACGTTGATTGAAGGAGACGGCCTTCGAGTGTGTTGAGATTCGTTGGAGTGATTTGTTCTTGCCATATTTGAGGCAAGTATCGTATTTTAAGCTTATTGATATTGTACTATTGATCATGTGTATGATTTATTCGTGTTGTTGAACATGAGATTATATTCTTTGAGTTGTCATGATATTTACATCGATGGACGTGTTGATTTGCATATGTGTATGCATAATGGTATTTTTTGTGTTGTAAATGATCCGAGGGGATCTTGAGGATCTATGCTGAGGGCGCTGGATCGAATGTCCACCATGCGTTGGTCCGATGTGATCATCATGGGGATCTATGCTGAGGGCGCTGGATCGTTGGACGGGTTTTACACCATGCGTTGGTCCGACGGGATCATCATGGGGATCTATACCAAGGGTGTTGGATCGTTGGATTACCCTGTATTGTGTTGATGGAATCGTGAGAATTCACATCGTTGGATTCCGATGACGGAAGTCCGTTTTGTATGTTTTATGATGCATTGATGATTTATGTATTGCGATACTTGTACTAGCATTGTTTTGCTAACCCCTTCGGGGGTGGACATTTGTTTGATGTTCAGGTAGCTGAGGATCGGGGAGGCAGCCACAGTACCGGCATGACGATGAAATGGCTCAGTGATGTGGTTGATGTTTGTTGTTTTTGTGATTGGTCTTCTTGGTTCATTTTCAGTACTCGAGTACATGTGTGTTTTAATAATGTCATTTTCGATATTGTTGTATAAATTAACTCCCTGGATCAGTCGAACCGGTTCTGTATTTTGAATTTCAGTGGTACTGTTGAATTATGTTTACATTTCTTTTAATTAGCCTTGTAAATCCTTACTTAAAGGGTTTACGGCGCTGTAATTATTCCGAATATCTCGGGGTGTTACAGAATATGGTATCGGAGCTAAGATTCATGGATATCTTGGCAGTCGGGTTTTAGTTGGGTCTGTTTACGTTATTTATGGGTCGTTTGTAACATCACTGCTGATCCAGCATCGTCGTGTGGACCGTGGTTGTAAGTCTCCTAATCTCAGTTACTACCGTTTTATTTAATTTCTTTTTGTGAATATTGACGGACTTCCTTTTAGAAAAATTGCCCTGGATATTGAGTATTCGTGTTTACAGTATGTTGAGGGGAGGTCGTGGACGCGGACGCGGTCGTAGACGCGGACGTGGAAATGCGAGACAGGAAGATTCGGTGTTTACCCCAGAAATAACTGCTAGTCGAACGGATTCCCATTCCGGAGGACAACAGGGATCAGCAAATAATAATGCAGATCCTAACGTGCCGGGAGTGCTTTAACAGGTGGTTGCCCAGATAAACCAGTTTGCTCAGGTTGTTGATCGCATGCAGACGGTGATGGGACAGCAGCGTAACGAGGAAAATCGGGGGGACAAATGGCTTACTGAAGTGGTCAAATTGCATCCTCCAAAATTTGACGGTTCTACTGAGACGCTTTCTTGGGATCATTGGCTGAAGGAGTTAGAGAAGATCTTTGCAGGGATTAACTGTCCCAATGACAGAAAGGTTCCGGTCGCCAAGTATCTTCTGACGGGGGAGGCTTTCGACTGGTGGGAGGCCATTCGACCTGAGGAGCATAATGTTGACTGGACGGAGTTCAAATTAATGATGGAAGCGCAGTTTTGTCCTCGCCCAGTTAGAGAGGCACGAGTCCGGGAGTTTTTCTCACCACAAAATTCAGAGGCATCTGTGACAGACGTGATTAAGACTTTTAATCACCAGCTGACTTGTGTGCGCCACTTGGTCAGGACCGAGGCGGAGAGGATTTTCCATTTTGACATGCGGATGAAGCCGGAGATTCAGCAATATATGTCCGGATTTGAATGTACCACCCTGCGACAGTATCAGGACAAGGCGCTGGCCTATGATATGAAAGAGGCGGCAGTAGAGAAATCAACGGAAGCAAAGAAGCAGAAAGTGGCTGGCAACTTCACGGAGAATAAGAGTAGTGGGCCCCGCAGGGGCTAGTCCTCATTTCATTCATCCAAGAGGCCTCCGCATCCTTCTCGAGGTGGAAGGAAGTTCGGCGGCAAAGACCGACTGCTTGCACGCAGGAAAGAAATGTTATAACTGTGGCAAAGAGGGGCATGTTCGACGTGACTGTTTCGCATCTGCTGTGACCTGTTTCGAGTGTGGACAGGAAGGGCATCGCGCAACATTTTGTGGAAATGCGACTCGATCTTTTGGTACTCGCACTCCTGCACCGGTTCCGAAGGACACTAGTGTAAACCAGACGCAGCAAAGTAGTTTCCAGCAGTAGAATGTTGGGAAAAGAGAAGCATCTAGCGCGGGGTCCGTTCCTCCGCGTATTTACGAGATGAAGAAGTCAGACGATCAGAACACGGTTGTTGCATCAGGTACGATTCAGATCCTTTTGCAACCAATTGGTGTCTTATTCGATTCAGGAGCTACGCATTCTTTTATATCTTTGAACTGTGTTAATCGTTTGAAGATCTCGTGCTTGTATGATTGTGAACCTTATGTTGTGGGATTACCGAGCGGAGAGAAAATTATGGGAACCCTAGAAACTAGAGATTTTCCAGTGTCTATAGGAGGGAGAGATTGGCCATCGAATCTTATTGTAGTTGACATCTACAGTGACGATTTAATTCTCGGAGACGATTGGCTCAACCGTTATGGAGCTATTCTGAATTACCGAAAGAGGGTCATTTCTATCATTTCTGATGATGGGTCTGAACACTTATTCAGAGGATGGAGACCGGGAAGCTCGGGGAAATTGATCAAAGTGATGAAAGCAGTGAAATTACTGAAGCGGGGATGTCATGGAATTTGGTGTTATGCCATGAAGAAAGAAGCAGGAGTAGAACTCTCATGTATTCCAGTTGTGAATGAATTTTCAGATGTATTCCCTGACGAACTACCTGGGTTACCTCTGCAGAGAGAAGTGGAGTTCACTATCGAATTAGAGCCTGGAGCCGTTCCTATTTCCAGAGCACCATACCGCATGGCGCCAACCGAGATGTATGAACTAAAGAAGCAACTGGAGGAACTATTACAGAAGGGTTACATCCAACCTAGCGTTTCTCCTTGGGGAGCACCCGTTCTCTTTGTCCGAAAGAAAGATGGATCCCTCCGATTATGTATTGATTACAGGGAGCTAAACAAGGTGACGATCAAGACAAGTATCCTATACCTCGGATCGACGACTTGTTTGATCAACTGCAAGGGGCAAGGGTATTCTCGAAGATTGACTTGCGATCAGGATATCATCAGTTGAGAATTAAGGAATCGGATATACCGAAATCTGCTTTCAGATCCCGGTACGGACACTATGAATTCGTGGTGATGCCATTCGGACTTACCAACGCTCCTGCGGTATTTATGCAATTGATGAATCGGGTATTCTTAGAATACCTGGACAAGTTTGTGGTCATTTTAATTGATGACATCTTGATCTATTCGAAAGACACAGAGAAGCATGCCAAGCATTTGCGTGTGGTTTTGAGCACCTTGAGGAATGAACAGCTTTATGCGAAGTTTTCCAAATGCGAGTTCTGGCTTAGGGAAGTAACCTTCCTTGGGCATGTGATATCAGCTGATGGAGTTCAGGTGGACCCGAAGAAAGTCGAAGCAATCTTGGAATGGGAAGCCCCTAATAACGTGAAAGAAGTCTGAAGCTTCTTAGGACTTGCTGGATATTATCGCCGTTTTGTAGAGGGATTTTCCAAAATTGCTCGTCCACTCACTCAGCTGTTACAGAAAACTCAAAAGTTCACGTGGGATGAGAAATGTCAAGCTGGTTTTGATGAACTTAAGAAGAGACTGACTACAGCACCTATATTAGCATTATCAGATGGAACTGATGGATTCATGGTATACAGCGACGCTTCAAATCAGGTTCTGGGATGTGTGTTGATGCAAAGGGATAAGGTGATTGCCTATGCTTCTCGGCAATTAAAACCGTACGAAGTTAATTACCCGACTCATGATCTGGAGTTAGCAGCTGTGGTCTTTGCCTTGAAAATTTGGCGACATTATTTATACGGTACTCATTGTCAGATCTTTACAGATCACAAAAGCCTCAAGTACATTTTCAGTCAGAAAGAATTAAACATGAGGCAAAGAAGGTGGCTGGAATTGATCAAGGATTACAACTTGGAAATTCTCTATCATCCGGGTAAAGCAAACGTAGTAGCCGACGCATTGAGCCGAAAAACTATTTCTCTTCGAGTGTTGGAAGCACTTACGTCCCAAACCAACATTCAACGAGAACTGATCCGCGAAGGGATTGAAGTATGGGCACCAGAAATCCAAGGGCAACTATATGTGATGGAACTGACTTCGTCCCTAGTCGAGGAAATCAAATCTAAGCAGTTGAACGATTCTCTGATCCTTCGGTTATGTGACGAAGTAAAGGAAGGAAAATCCCCAGGATTCGTGATACAAGATGATAGAGTTCTGAGATCTCAGAGTCGACTTTGCGTTCCCGATGATGATGATTTGAGACGGACAATTCTTAAGGAAGCTCACAGCGCGCCAATTCTATCCACCCGGACAGCAGTAAGATGTATAAGGATCTTAAACAAAACTTCTGGTGGGGAAATATGAAGAAGGACATAGCAGAGTACGTTTCGAAGTGTTTGACTTGTCAGCAGGTTAAGATTGAACATCAGCGACCTGCCGGAATGTTAAAGCTGCTTCCGATCCCTAAGTGGAAGTGGGAGGATATCTCGATGGATTTCATCACCAATATGCCAAGGACCAAAATGGGAATGAACATGATTTGGGTTATAGTGGATCGACTAACCAAGTCGGCTCATTTCCTAGGAATTAAATATACTTGGGGACCCGAGAGATTGGCATGAGTATTTATTCCGGAGATAGTCAGATTGCATGGGACGCCGAAGACCATTATTTCAGATCGAGATGGTCGCTTCGTGTCGCACTTCTGGAAGGCAGTTCACAGGGCTTTGGGGACTGAGCTCAACTTTAGCATGGCTTATCATCCCCAAACGGACGGCCAGTCCGAAAGGACTATACAAACAGTAGAAGACATGCTTAGAGCTTGTGCCTTGGATTGGTCGACTGATTGGGAAGTTCACTTGCCATTGACTGAATTCACCTACAACAATAGTTGGCATGCTTCTATTAAGATGGCACCGTTTAAAGCTTTGTACGGGAGAAGATGTCGATCACCCCTGTGCTGGGATGATTCTTCGGACTTGATCGGGACGGAACCGGAATTGATAGTTCAGACTCAAGAGAAGATAGCTTTGATTCGGGAAAGACTGTTGACTGCCCAGAGTCGACAGAAGTCTTATGCAGATGCGCGTCGTCGCCCTTTAGAGTTCGACATTGGGGACCACGTACTACTGAAGATGTCTCATACACGAGGAATTTTCCGTTTTGGGAGTAAAGGTAAGCTAAGTCCGAGATATATCGGACCATTTGAGATCCTCGAGAGAGTTGGGGATTTAGCATACCAGTTAGCCTTACCGCCATCGCTGAGTCACGTTCACAATGTGTTTCACGTATCCCAATTACGGAAGTATGTACCAGATCCCAGCCATATCATTGAGTTCGATGAGATCGAGATAGCTAATGATGGCACTTTCGAAGAAAGACCAATCAAGATACTTGAGAGTCGGATCAAACAATTGAGGAATAAACCAATACACTTGGTTAAAGTACAATGGTCACGAAATGGGGCTGAAGAGGCCACTTGGGAAATGGAGGACAGTATGAAGACTAGATATCCAGAGTTGTTTTCATTTTAAGTTTCGGGACGAAACTTCTTTTTAGGGAGGAAGGATGTAATACCCGAGATTTCTGATATGTATTTGGAACTTGTGATATTGTAATTGTTGCATTTTAATCTGAGTATTATTCTCCGTATTTCATAATCTGGTGTTGTTGAGCGTATGATTTCATGAATGTGATCTAAATTGTGATTCTGCGCATGTAGCGCACGCTATCGACTAAGTGTAGCGTACGCTAATTTGGATCCATAGCGCGCGCTGTGAAGGAACCTTAGCGCACGCTATATGTGGTCAATATGATTGAGACGTGTTGGTAGGTGATATCTGATGGGATTCGGTGATTAAAAATGAGTTACGCAGCGGAAATAAACCGGTCAAACCGGATAAAAACCAAACCCCAAAATCGGATCGATCAAGCATCGTATAAACGAATATAAATGTACGAAGATAAATTAAGAATTCATACCCTCGTAGACCTTTGATAATATCTTCTTGATTCCGAGTACGAGCACAAATCCAATCGAACAAGCTTTTGGAAATTCCCGAGCACCGAAAACACCGTGCCTCTACGTATCACGCGTCGGAAGATGACCGGAAAATATTTCTATCAATTTATACTCTAAGTATACGGCTAGAAATTGATAGAATTAACTTATATATATTTTTATAAATACTCTAAGTATTTTATAAAAATTGTTTTCTCTCAAAATACACTTAGAACTCAGAATATATAAAGTTAGAAAACTTTTCTCTCACTCCTCTTTCTCAACTCACGGCTGGTCCCTAGCGCAATAATGAGGGAGATGGTATTTGTTTTATAAACAAAACACACACCTCATCAATTATTTCAAAAATAAATAATGTAGTAATAATACATCAAATGTATTATTAAGTCCCCACATTTATAAAAAAAAAAATCACCAAGTCAATTGATGAAAGTGGGGTGGCGGCTAAGGGAGGAGAAAAAGAAGTTGGTTCGTTTCAGTCCGTGAAATGGACCCTCGTGTATCTAATCCGATAGATAAACCTTGGTATGTTTCAATATTAATATAATTAATTAATCTAATTAATTAATTATATTAAAAATAAATTCTCTAAGAAATAATATGAATAAATTAATTACCCAGTAATTTATTTAATTCACGAGACCGATTTAATTTATCCAATAAATTGAATTAGACATCCAATGTCCAATATTAACCAAGAGAGAATAAGCTAAATATAATCCGTCGTCAATTCCTGTGCCGCGACTCTGTAGGTTCGTCTTAGTTAGCATTGGGAGGATCCAATGAGTGTTAGCACCACTTAGCCAGTCTCGTGGCCCACACCGCAACCTAACTAAGAACGAATGATAGGATCATTCCAAAACCATTATGTCGTGAATACTGTATACGTATAAACCCTTCAATCATATGTCCCGGTCAAGTATTAGGGTCACGGTAAAGTCAAACCCTATTGTATCTTGACTCTATGCATTTGTTAATACAAATCGAGATCATCGAGCTCTCGTGTATCAAATACAACTAGCTCTAACTGCTTTGGCCAAAGACTTATGATCTCATTTGCCATTAACCACATAGGACATTTACCTGCTCACTAACAGGAGAAAGAATTCTATCTTGGTATTCAGTAGAGACTGCTACTTGCCCACTAAGTTGCATTTCGAGGTTGACCATACCAACCGGCGATTGGATCGAACTACTCTAATGACTAACTTAATGTCACAAGCACATCTCCTACTGAAACCTCAAGTCAAAGGTCCACGTATACCTATCACAACCTTTCGATCCAGTCATTGACAATCCCTGAGTGATATCCATGTGACCGAATCGAGGTGAGTCGTGTTCGAGTATACTAATCCCATTAGCGTACCTATAACGTGTGCTCCCACTAACTGTTAGTGAAAACTTGTACTCTACATGTCAAAGTACACGTTATGCAAGTCTTGTCTAAACTTACTGCCCAATTAAGTTTTATCGACTTGCGAACTAGTTAAGCATTCGAGATGTAAACACTTCTAGTGCATATCTCCTTATCTCCATATGGAGTAGAATGTTCGCTCTCAAATGCAAGGACTATTATTCTATATACTAAATCACAATGCCAGTGATATACAATAATATAGAAATAATAACTGCCTTATTAAATATTCATAATTAGAATACAATTGCTCTCACTCTCTCATCCTCTGAGTGGCATTTGAGGGCATATTCCTAACAATCTCCCACTTGCACTCAATGCCACAAACTATGGTATCTAATACCCATACTCTCCAGATGTCTTTCTAAGACCTTCTGAGATAGTGGCTTGGTAAGCGGATCAACAACGTTATTTCTTGTGTCTACTCTCTGCAAGATAACATTCCCATCTCGAACCATTTCTCTAACAAAATGATATTTTCTCGCAATATGTTTGGTGTTGTGGTGAGCCCTAGGCTCCTTAGCTTTGTGCAATGTCCGTCGTTGTCACAAAACAGTGTCACGGGCTTCTCCGCATTAGGAACCACTTGAAGTTCCTCAGTGAACTTCTTAATCCAAAAAGCTTCTTTAGCAGCCTCCGTGGCTGCCTGATATTCGGCTTGACATGTAGAGATAGCAGTCGAACTTTGCTTGGCATTTCTCCAAGAAACTGCCCCACCATTCAGAGTGAAGATATACCCTGATGTGGACATTTGAGCATCCATGTCCCCCGAAAAATCTGAGTCTGTATAACCCATCACTCTTAGTTCTCCACCGCCGTATGTAAGAGCCAAGTCTTTAGTCCTCCTTAGGTACTTAAGAATGTTCTTTACAGCAGTCCAATGTTCCTGCCCTGGATTTGACTAAAACCGACTTACTACGCTCACAGCATAGGCAATGTCCGGTCTAGTGCAAATCATTGCATACATAAGGCTACCTACTGTCGAAGCATAAGGTACCTTGCTCATTTCCTTTCTATCTTCCTCACTTTGAGGACACATCTCTAAGGAAAGTTTTGCACCATGTTGCATAGGTAGAAACCCTCTTTTAGAATCTTCCATCCTAAATCGCTTCAGGATCTTTTCTATGTAGAGGGCTTGGGAAAGACCTAACATTCTTTTCGCTCTATCCCGGTAGAGACGAATACCCAGAATATAGGTAGCTTCTCCTAAATCTTTCATTGAGAACTCTTTAGAAAGCCAAGCTTTCACAGAACTGAGCATTTCTACGTCGTTTCCTATAAGTAGAATGTCATCTACATATAGTATTAAGAACGCAATTTTGCTCCCACTAACCTTCTTGTAAATACAGGGCTCTTCTTCGTTTTGGACAAAATCAAACTCTTTGACTGTCTCGTTAAAACGAAGATTCCAACTCCGTGAAGCTTGCTTCAGTCCATAAATGGCACGCTGAAGTTTGCATACTTTATGAATATTGGTTTGAGATATGAATCCTTAGTCGCTCCATGTAAATCTCCTCCTCGAGGAATCCATTTAGGAATGCCGTTTTCACATCCATTTGCCATATTTCATAATCTAAGTGGGCTGCTATGGCAAGCATCATGCGAATAGACTTAATCATAGCTACAGGCGAGAAGGTCTCGAAGTAATCGATTCCTTCTCTTTGGGAATAACCCTTTGCCACAAGCCTGGCCTTATAGGTATCAACCTTGCCATCTCCATCAGTCTTTCTTTTATAGATCCATTTGTTTCCAATAGGCACTATGCCTTTAAGACGATCTACTAAATTCCAGACCTGATTAGCATGCATTGAGTCTATCTCAGCTTCCATAGCTTCTTGCCACTTGGTGGAGTCAACATCTACCATAGCTTGGTCGTATGTAGAAGGATCATTCTCTTGACTACTTTCTGTCATCTCATGGACACCCAGTTCTTCTTGATGCAGATAGCCATACCTCTCAGGTAATTGAGAAATTCTACTAGACTTGCGAGGTTGTGTTTGTATTTCAAAAGGTTGGGTTCTAATATCTTGCATAGGTGTCTCATTTGGTGTTTCTTTTATTTCTTCCAAAGAAATATTTCTACCTGCCCCTCCTTCCTGAATAAACTGATCTTCCAGGAAGTGTGCTTGTATAGCAACGATAATCCTATGATCTTCATGCATGTAGAATAGATATCCCATGGAATCCCCTGGATATCCTATGAAACGACCTTTCACAGACCTAGCTTCCAATTTCTCTACTTTAGTCTTCTTGACATAAGAAGGGCATCCCCAAATCCTAATGTGATTAAGACTTGGTTTCCTACCTCTCCACATCTCATGTGGAGTCTTAGGAACGGATTTGGAAGGACATCTGTTCAAGATATGCACAGCAGTAAGGAGCGCGTAACCCCACAGATAAATCGGTAGATCAGTATAGTTAAGCAGGAGCGAACCATGTCCAACAAAGTTCGGTTCCTTCTTTCTGATACACCATTTAATTGTGGAGTAGCTGGAGGAGTGAATTGTGACACTATTCCTAGTTCTTTTAAGAACTCATCAAATTCGGTACTCATGTACTCACCACCTCGGCCCGATCAAGAGTCTTAACACTTACACTGCTTGATTTTCAACTAGGGCTTTAAATTCCTTGAATTTATCAAAAGCTTCAGACTTATGTTTCATTAAGTACACGAATCCATATCTGGTATGGTCATCAGTGAATGTAATGAAATACTGAAAGCCATCCCGTGCCATTTCAAAAGGGCCACAGACATCGGTATGGATCAATCCAAATTTTTCAGCAGCTCTTTCAAAAGTCCCTGCGAAGGGTAACTTAGTCATTTTGCCTTGAAGGAAAGATTCACAAGTTGGATAGGGATCTGATCCCAATGGACCCGTAAGCCCATCTTTCTCCATTTTATGAACCTTGGTCTGACCAATATGACCAAGTCTAAGATGCCACTTAAGTGCTTGGTTCGTTTCATCCCTACCACGCTTCCTAGTTATAGTGTTCACAATTGTTTTATTCTTTAGATTTAAATGGTATAAACCATTTAATAATGTAGCAATACCAACCAATTTATTTCTGAAATAAATACGACAGGAGCCATCTCCAATAAAGAAGTGAAATCCCTTTCGGTCCATGACCGGAATTGATACAATATTCTTGTGCCCCTTGGGCAAAACAAGTACATCATCTAAAGTAAGAATAAAACCAGATTCTAAATCCAACATAAGGGATCCGATATCAGAAGCCTCGACACTATGCCCACTTCCGACGGTGACCATCACCTCCCCTGAATCCAACTTCCTACTTCGTTCCAGATCCTGATTCATTGTACAAATGTGAGAACTCGCACCGGAATCAAGTATCCAAGAAGTAGAATATACAGTTACTGAAAAATTTGTTTCTAAATCCAGTAGTTCCGCACTGAAGGCGCATTACGGTCAAGCTTTGACAAGTACCTCTTCCAGGTGGCCTAGCTCACCGCAGTTGAGGCATACATCCGTTTTCTTGACCCCCTTGCTCTTTTGAACCATTGGGGCCTTGCCCTTTCCCTTGTCGATCTTGGCTATTGGACCTAACTGCTTCTTGTTCTTTTTCTTCTTATTCTTGGACTTCCGAGTCCCAGAAGAAATCACAAGTGCAGCTTCCTTTCCCTTTGTCTTCATCTGAGGTAGGCTGTCCGCTTGTTCATTAGCCACTAAGTTACATGCAATCTCATTGCAGTTGAAGTTCATGACAAATTGTGAAAAGGAGTCAGGAAGTGACTGCAGGATAAGGTCAGTTTGGAGAGATGCATGCATCTGAAAATCAAGAGCTTCCAATCTCTCAATCATCGAGATCATCTTGAGGACATGGTCCCCAACCCTCTCTCCTTCCTTCATCCTGGCGCCGAATAATTGCTTCGATATCTCATATCTAGCAGTTCGGCTATGCTCTCCATAGAGCTCAGCCAGGTGCGATAAGATGGCTCTTGAAGACGTCATCTTTTCATGGGCACGTTGAAGCTCATTGGTCATTGAGCCTAACATGTACCCTCGCACTCTTATGTCATCTTTTACCCATTTCTCATGGGCATCGACATCTTCCTGATTGGCTCGGGTTCTTGCAGGAGCCGCTGGGATGTCCGCCTCCAAGACGTATCCCAACATTTCCATAGTTAGGACAATCCTCAAGTTCCGAAGCCAGTCCACATAGTTCGGACCAGTCAGGACGTTCTTTTCAAGTAGTATAGCGAGTGGGTTCATTGTCATATTGAGAGTTTTGTTAACTGCAGAGAATAATTTAAGATTCGTTAGTGATTATTTAATTATGATCCGAGTAAAGAATTTAAGGACTTTCTTTATTCATAACTCGGCTCCCACTATTTTATCGGCATTTACACACTTCCATGTTAAATCCGGAAGTCTTGGGTGACTTCATAGTGGTGATCGATTTCTTTACAAAGTTTAATAGAGGGCAACCCATACGGTTTATATTCTATTATTCTTTATAAAGTGGTGTCTAACACCAACCCATCTAATGGATGATTCGATCTTCTTTTACCCCTAGTTCACTTGCCCTCAACCCATTCGGTTTCTATGGCTCGCTGAACTATCTAAGTTTAAACCGTCAACTCCTATTAGTCTGACAATTGAATCTTACCCGGCAACCCATACGGTTTATAGGGGTTTGATTTGTCACAACCAAAGGCATCTAATGCACTCTAGGAATTTATCAACTTTCCCCAAAAATATTACCCCGACATACTCGGAAGAATAATATTCCGGTTTAGATTTCAATTTTCCATGAGTTTGACGGAGGGTAGGAAACCTCGTAACCTTTATAACTTAGTGTTTGTAAGTGGGAGTATTAACGCGATTATATGTTACACTTTGCACATTAATCTGTTTATAAGCGCGGTTTGTCGGTTTGTTTGTTTGTCATACAATATGAAAACATACACAACCTAAAACTAACAACATGCAGTTCATGGACCGTTCCTAGAACAAAAACATCGTAATCTAATTACATGTCTTCGGTCTTGAATCTTCGTCTTCTCGAGCGGATCTTCCTCCGGTCTTCGTCATTACAAATAAATTTTACATTTGAAAAATTGCATCCTATACAAATTTTCTAGTAAAATAAATAGGCTCAAAGCGGCCTTTACAACCCAATCGAACAAAACAAACGATTCAAAACTAGGTCCATGAACTACATCCCCATTCAAAATTAATGCAACAATTACATTAAAATAAATGGCAATAATGATTAATCTAAAATTGATCTAATCAACAAGAAATAATCCAACAATTAGAATTAATCCAATTAATTCACTTAACCGTTAATTTTAATTTGCTCCGGACAAAATAAATATTTCATTAAATTAATTCCCTTAAAATAAATTACCATAATTATATTTTAGTCAAATTAAATCCAATTTAATTTGCGGAAAATTAATTTACCGAACGAAATATAAAAACGGAGTCGGAAAACACAAGGCCCGGGCCAAGCCCGTGGCCCGACAGGGGCTGCCCAGCCCAGCCCAGCAGCCCAGCCCAGCCCAGCCCAGCCCAGCCAGCCCAGCCCAGCCCAGCCCAGCCCAGCCCAGCAGCCCCGAGCTGCCGGGTCCGGCCAATTTTCCGGCTCATTTTTTTCGTCCCGAATCCAAAAATAATATTTTTCTAATTTTTATATAACACAATTAAATCAGTTTTTCAAAAGAAAAATAGATTTATATTGTAACATAAAATCATGAAAAATAATTTTTAGATGAACAATTAAACATCAACAATTAAAATGATTATGATTCTAAATCATAAAAAAAATCAAGCATTCCAAATGCAAATATCGAATATACGATTGCATAAACCTCGCTCCGATACCACTGATGGGATTCGGTGATTAAAAACGAGTTACGTAGCGGAAATAAACCGGTCAAACCGGATAAAAACCAAACCCCAAAACCGGATCGATCAAGCATCGTATAAACGAATATAAATGTACGAAGATAAATTAAGAATTCATACCCTCGTAGACCTTTGATAATATCTTCTTGATTCCGAGTACGAGCACAAATCCAATCGAACAAGCTTTTGGAAATTCCCGAGCACCGAAAACACCGTGCCTCTACGTATCACGCGTCGGAAGATGACCGAAAAATATTTCTATCAATTTATACTCTAAGTATACAGCTAGAAATTGATAGAATTAACTTATATATATTTTTATAAATACTCTAAGTATTTTATAAAAATTGTTTTCTCTCAAAATACACTTAGAACTCAAAATGTATAAAGTTAGAAAACTTTTCTCTCACTCCTCTTTCTCAACTCACGGCTGATCCCTAGCTCAATAATGAGGGAGATGGTATTTGTTTTATAAACAAAACACACACCTCATCAATTATTTCAAGAATAAATAATGTAGTAATAATACATCAAATGTATTATTAAGTCCCCACATTTATAAAAAAAAAAAATCACCAAGTCAATTGATGAAAGTGGGGTGGCGGCTAAGGGAGGAGAAAAAGAAGTTGGTTCGTTTCGGTACGTGAAATGGACCCTCGTGTATCTAATTTGATAGATAAACCTTGGTATGTTTCAATATTAATATAATTAATTAATCTAATTAATTAATTATATTAAAAATAAATTCTCTAAGAAATAATATGAATAAATTAATTACCCAGTAATTTATTTAATTCACTAGACCGATTTAATTTATCCAATAAATTGAATTAGACATCCAATGTCCAATATTAACCAAGAGAGAATAAGCTAAATATAATCCGTCGTCAATTCCTGTGCCGCGACTCTGTAGGTTCGTCTTAGTTAGCATTGGGAGGATCCAATGAGTGTTAGCACCACTTAGCCAGTCTCGTGGCCCACACCGCAACCTAACTAAGAACGAATGATAGGATCATTCCAAAACCATTATGTCGTGAATACCGTATACGTATAAACCCTTCAAACATATGTCCCGGTCAAGTATTAGGGTCACGGTAAAGTCAAACCCTATTGTATCTTGACTCTATGCATTTGTTAATACAAATCGAGATCATCGAGCTCTCGTGTATCAAATACAACTAGCTCTAACTGCTTTGGCCAAAGACTTATGATCTCATTTGTCATTAACCGCATAGGACATTTACCTGCTCACTAACAGGAGAAAGAATTCTATCTTGGTATTCAGTGGAGACTGCTACTTGCCCACTAAGTTGCATTTCGAGGTTGACCATACCAACCGGCGATTGGATCGAACTACTCTAATAACTAACTTAATGTCACAAGCACATCTCCTACTGAAACCTCAAGTCAAAGGTCCACGTATACCTATCACAACCTTTCGATCCAGTCATTAACAATCCCTAAGTGATATCCATGTGACCGAATCGAGGTGAGTCGTGTTCGACTATACTAATCCCATTAGCATACCTATAACGTGTGCTCCCACTAACTGTTAGTGAAAACTTGTACTCTACATGTCAAAGTACACGTTATACAAGTCTTATCTAAACTTACTGTCCAATTAAATTTTATCGACTTGCGAACTAGTTAAGCATTCGAGCTGTAAACACTTCTAGTGCATATCTCCTTATCTCCATATGGAGTAGAATGTTCGCTCTCAAATGCAAGGACTATTATTCTATATACTAAATCACAATGCCAGTGATATACAATAATATAGAAATAATAACTGCCTTATTAAATATTCATAATTACAATACAATTGCTCTCACTCTCTCATCCTCTGAGTGGCATTTGAGGGCATATTCCTAACAAGATCAGGCCGGGGATCTTGGTCGGATTATGTCGGGATGAACCTGGACGGCTTTTGGGAAAAAGCCAAAGTCAACGCGGTAGCGCACGCTACTCATATGAGGATAGCGCATGCTAAATGCTGAGTACAGTGAAGTCAGTAAGTTTCGTATAGCCGTTAGCGCACGCTATGAATATGGACTAGCGCGCGCTAATAAACATTTTCTATATATAGGACAGCATCCTTTTTCATATTTTCAGACTTTTCACTTCCCACATCCTAACTCTTGAACTTAGAGAGTCACTCTCTTCATCCTAAACCCTTCATATCATCATCCTAGCCCGAGTTGAAGATTGTAGATCATTGGAGATTGGTGTTCAAGCTCTCGGTGTTGGATTTCTTCAAGTTCCTTCGTGTTCTCTGCTACTTTGAGGTAGGTGATTCTTCACCAATATTAGTAGTATTCTGAAGGACGTTTTGACCATGTTTTAGGATTATCTAGTCAGTTAAATTCGTAAGTAGTCGAACATCATGTGTTAGAAGGATATTTTCGATGTTTCGGTACTTCTTCATCGTATAAACCATTGAACCTTTTTAGTGTTTGAATTCCCAAGCATATTCATGTATCTTCAAAACCGATTATGACCAGTAGGTGGAGATTATCAAGTCCTTATGTTTTACATAATGGAATCATACGTTTTGGAACGTAGGATGAATGGAACTTAGGATACTTTCTCGAAATCAAGATGAATTATGATGTTGTGATGATTATACGTACCCTTGTATCTTGTAGTCGTTTAATCCGTAGAGATCTTTCACAAACTGTATGAGCATGATATGCACGGAGATGACATGTATTAACACTGAAGATTTCATGAGTTTTTATCAAGTTTTCTGCCCTGTAGTAAAACTGCCATGCACAGTTAGCGCACGCTAAGATAGTCATATTAACGTGCGCTATCGGGAATGAGTTAACGTACGCTACGTTGGGTACGTAACGTACGTTATGCTATCAGTCGAGTCAGTAGGATGATCAGAGAGGACTGTTGGAACATAGTTAGCGTACGCTAGACTATGTTGTTTACGTATGCTAACGGGCAGACTTAGCGCACGTTACGTAGAGTACGTAGCGTACGCTAAGTAGTCCAGGCAGATTGCATTTTTAGAGCTTTCGTCCGTAGACCGGGCTGTTAGACCTTCGTGTGACATAAGATAAATTCTATATTATTTCTTTTGTTAAGGTTCGAGCTCGCTACGTTGATCGAAGGAGACGGCCTTCGAGTGTGTTGAGATTCGTTGGAGTGATTTGTTCTTGCCATCTTTGAGGCAAGTATCGTATTTTAAGCTTATTGATATTGTATTGTTGATCATGTGTATGATTTATTCATGTTGTTGAACATGAGATTATATTCTTTGAGTTGTCATGATATTTACGTTGATGGACGTGTTGATTTGCATATGTGTATGCATAATGGTATTGTTTGTGTTGTAAATGATCCGAGGGGATCATGAGGATCTATGCTGAGGGCGCTGGATCGAATGTCCACCATGCGTTGGTCCGACGGGATCATCATGGGGATCTATGCTGAGGGCGCTGGATCGTTGGACGGGTTTTCCACCATGCGTTGGTCCGACGGGATCATCATGGGGATCTATACCAAGGGCGCTGGATCGTTGGATTACCCTGTATTGTGTTGATGGAATCGTGAGAATTCACATTGTTGGATTCCGATGACGGAAGTCCGTTTTGTATGTTTTATGATGCATTGATGATTTATGTATTGCGATACTTGTACTAGCATTGTTTTGCTAACCCCTTCGGGGGTGGACATTTGTTTGATGTTCAGGTAGCCGAGGATCGGGGAGGCAGCCACAGTACCGGCATGACGATGAAATGGCTCAGTGATGTGGTTGATGTTTGTTGTTTTTGTGATTGGTCTTCTTGGTTCATCTTCAGTACTCGAGTACACGTGTGTTTTAATAATGTCATTTTCGATATGGTTGTATAAATTAACTCCCTAGATCAGTCGAACCGGTTCTGTATTTTGAATTTCAGTGGTACTGTTGAATTATGTTTACATTTCTTTTAATTAGCCTTGTAAATCCTTACTTAAAGGGTTTACGGCGCTGTAATTATTCCGAATATCTCGGGGTGTTACAACCGAACCCTTGAAGCACGGTATCGAATGGCTTGATGAACTTGGTCAGGTTGCCGAGCTGGTCCAGAGCAGATTTGAATATGATGTTGCAAAAGCTCCCATTGTCAACCAGCACGCGGTCGACCATTTGCCCAAGGATACATGCAGAGATCACCAATGCATCCTCTTTGGGGCACTGCACTCCCTCCCTATCCTTGTTGGAGAAGGTGATGAGCGCATCTCTGGAGATGGTTGGCTCTGGGGGCACCACGACATGGATTCCGGCAAACGCCCTCAGCTCGGCCTTCCGCTTTCTATTTGATATGGTGGAAACCGGGGAAAGACCTCTGAGGTTTCCACCTCCTGACTGAAGCATATTGATCTGGCCGCCAGGGTTGATCGGAGGGATCGAATCGTCTAAGTACTTCGGCTCGTTTTGCTCGATCCTGGCGACTGGATTGGGAGGTTGACGATCGCGTCCCCCGGTCCTTTCTACCCGGGGCTCTGGCTTGGTCACCAAATTGTCCAGCTTGCCTTCTTCGAACAATCTCCAGAGTTGTCTGAGGAGGTCGCGGCATTGGCTGGTGTTGTGGCCGGGACTTTTGTGGTAGGCACGAAATTTACTGCGGTCCAGATGACCGTTGTCCCTCATCGGCTTCGGCTTGCTAAGCCATTCGCGCCCCTTGAAGGTGTTGAAGATATGGGCCGGAGATTGATTGAGGTTGCGGAGGAGGTGAACTTCCACATCCTCGAAGGCCTTGAACTCACCGAGTGGCTTTGCGACCGCCTTCCTGGGTTTGGCGATTGCCTTCTTCGGGATGGGAGATGGCGCTTTCCCTCCTCTGGTGGCCCCCTCGCCTAGACGAAGGGTGAGCATCCTCTGCCTGGCTAGAAAGTCGGTGGCCTTGACGCGGAAGATCACGTAGGTCGAGGGGGATGTCCTTCGCGAGGTGCCTGAACATGGGCGAATCGCCATAGAATCCCCCCAGGACCGAGTACAGGGCGATCTCATCGCTAATGGGCTCGCCGGTGAGGACTATTTCATCTACCCGGTCGATGTAATCTTCATCAGGCTTGTCTTTCCCCTGCCTGATCTTCATCATGCAGTGGGGACCTTCTGGCCGAGCGACCTTGGCGGCGAAATACGACGTGAAGTTGTTCGCCAGCTTCTCAAAACAGTTGATTGAGCGCGGTGGCAATGAGATGTACCACCTATGGGCAAGATCGCCCAATGTTAATGGGAACATTCGGCACTTCGTCGCGTCCGATGCCCCACATCCATTCATGTAGATCCGGAACTTGCTCAAGTGGGTCTCAGGGTCCGATCTCCCCTCATACAGAGATGTTTGAGGAGGAGCGATCTTCGGTTGCACGGGGACAAGCTCGATCTGGACCGCGAGCGGCTCACTTGGTCCGACGATCGATCTCTTGGCGCCTGCCCTAGTTTCTATGAGCTCCTTCATTTCATCGAGCTGGCGCCTGAATGCCCAGGTCGCCATGAGGGATCACTCCCTAAGCGGCTGAAGACAGAATCGTCCCGCCTTGCGAGCGCCTTTTCTTGTGGCTCGGGGCTTTTTGACGATTTCTCGATATATAACCCCTTGAGTTTTTGCTTGCCCACACGACGGATGGCTGATGGAGTAATAGTGGGCGTGTCGCATGCTCTCCATCGCTCCCTTAGGATGGCCATGGCCTCCTCGATCTATTCCGCGGTTTGGAATTGATCGAGTGAGAGGCTGGGGACGTCCCTCGGGGGCGGGAGTGAGAGTCTAGTGTCGCCGCGGTTGCTTTCCGCCGCAGGTTGGGACTCGGCCTGGGCCGGAATGAGGCGTCCGTCGAACCGTAGGGTTGCTCTCTTCGAGGTAGTGGCAGACATCATTATCTTGAAGGTTTTTCTTTGAAGAACAGTGAGTGTTTATTCAAGTATATGTTCCGGAGAACAGTGAGTGTTCTTTGAAACGGTCGGAGATAAAATAAAGGTTCACTCCTTCCTCTAGCGCCAATTGTTGTTACCCAAAATATTATATATAATGGTTTGCTGGATATGGGTACAGGTGAGTAACAAACAAAATGCGAGAGCACGTACGAAGGAATGTAAATGACACAAGATTTGCCGGGGTTGTTAGTCCCGGGCTTGAATGCTCTCGCGAGATATTATTAATACGGACGCAGCTTTAGAGTACGAGTATTAATGTTAGAGTACAATTACAAGGAGTGTAATGCCCCTAGTTATCTAGCTATCGAGTGCTGTTTGATTGCTGGAAGAACCAGAGTTAAAGCTCTGTGAGTTCTTGTTACAAAGATGAAGTGTTCTCTCAGATCGCATCGTGGTGTAATCGTCGTAACGTCCCTTTTTCCAATGCTGGAGGTCTCCTATTTATAGAAGAGGAGGTTGTTGGGATGTCTCCGTCCCAAATGGGCAATCGCCGTTCCTGCATTAAATTAAGCCGACGATCGTCTCGTCATGTGGGACTATTTCCTTAAAGTCCGCAGCTGCTGCTGGCAGCCAGATGCGCGAACCAATGGGAAGGTGACATGTGCCTCACGTTGCAAACAAACGTTCTTGTCACCAACAACCGCTGATGGACTGGATTCAAGCCTGTTCTTGCGGCGCCTTTTGTGGATCTGCACGTGGGCCTTCATCTCGAGATTCGGTCTTCGCAGACTTTGACGGATGTTGGTTTTACACGTGGCATAGGACGGTCGTACTCGGTCGGGTACTAGAGGCGATCGCTAGGTGCCAAGAAACGATTGCCCTGGATGTCGGCCGCTAGGCACTTGACCATGATCAGGCATTTCCGGTTGACACATCTGCCTTGGTATATTTGATGCTGGCTTCGGTCGCCCGGCCATTATGACGATCGCCTTCGAGGCGTATAAATCGCCGCACAACAGATTGGATGTCAGTTTGTATTGTCGTACTTCAGTCTTTGGTTTTGAATGTTGTGGATTGTGAAATTGTCGTTTTGTTGTTGATGTATGTCGTTTTCGAATCTCTTGTTGGTACGTTAGCCTGGTGGATTCCACAGTGTGGGGTCCACGACGCTATAATATACACTGATCGTCTTGGGGGTGTTACAGCGACTAGCCAGTCTCCCAATCAAGTTGGGTGGTCTTGGTATCCTTTCAGCGGGATATATTATCCAGTATGCTTTTCTTGCCTCTCGTTTGCAAACAAACGTTCTACAAGACAAGATTCTAACAAAGGCCGGTATTGTCTCCTATGGTTCTTCTTTTCAGCATGCTCTTGATACTTTCAACATTACTTGTAACATAGACGCTCTCTCTGTCACCACTGACGCTTTTGCCCCCTAAATGATGAAAACCTTGGCAAAGTGTTATTTTGGTGTCATTGAGAAAGAGCTTGTTTCTAAGTACTCGCTAAGTCCAAAACATGTGGCTATTCTCAGTTGTATCCGCGCCCCACATGCACAGTATTTTCTTTTCACTATCACTATTAATGGCTTGGGACAGAGGATGAACCATCGCCAATTCCGATCTGTGTTGTGTTACAGGCTTACTGTACCTGTGTTCTCTGAAGGTAGCATTTGCCCGAGTTGTATTGTGCATCGTATGGACCAATGGGGAGATCACGCGGTCCACTGCTCTAGTGAAGTGGGTGTGAAGTTCAGGCATAATCTTCTGCGTGATATTCTTGTTGATATATGTTCTAAGGTTGGGATCATGGTGCGTAAGGAGGCTCCTATGGGGTTCCTTTCGGAGGATGGGAAGGAGCTACGACCTGCAGACTTGTTATTATTCAATTGGCTCCAAGGCAAAGATGCATGTTTGGATGTGACCGGAATCTCCCCATTTGCTGGTACTGGAGCGACTTCATGGGCTCCTGGGGTAGCCTTGCACAATGCGCTGGAGAATAAAAGAGGAAGTATGCGTCCAAATGTGAGGACAACGGGTACAAGTTTATACCATTTGCTTTTTCTACATTCGGGGAATTCGATACGGAAGCTTTGGACACAATTTCACGTATTATGTCTCTTGCCATTAGCGTGGCTCAAATAATGCTAAGAGTTGTGTTTTTATCTTTCATAGAGTAAGCTTTCGTATTCAAAAAGGAGTGGGAGCACAAATTGTGTCTAGACTCCCATCCAACTTTATGTAAAATTATTATTTGAAATAAAATCTACTTGCAGGTTCTGGATTAAAAAAAGATAATAATAATAATATTAAATATTCAACTACAATAAATTTTAAAAAATACTTCTAGAATATTAAGTTAAATTACATTAAAGGGACAATTAATTTTCAAAAAATTTATTTTTTTCACGGAGATCTCCGACGGACCTCCGACTGATCAGCTTTTCCGGTAGGGCCGGCGGTCGTCGGAGACCTCCGACAGCCGACCATTTTTGTTTTTTTTTAGGTCAGGTCGCCGGCCTGCTTTCCAGGGGCCCACCGCCTGTAAAGTCAGTATTTTACTTTATATAAAAATAATAAAGTAAGTACTATTATATGCCAATAATGAGTGAAATTATTTCTTAAATGATTTCATAGTATTTGAATAACTTTAGTGACGAAGATCTACTTTTAATACCATTTCGGGTACTTTTCGCGTACAGTGCAACCGGTAGTAAAAACTAACATCATGATTTAAAGGAATTATTACGGTATTATTACATAATAAATTTTAAAATATATATTTGGAATTTTTTAAATATATTTCAGCAAAATTGGACGACTTTCACTCAGTCGAAATTGCATCATCGGATTTTTGGAATATATTTCAGCAAAAAAACTTTTATCCAGACTGATTTGTTGTCCCGAAGAATGTTAGATATTTCTATAAAAGCGCAGTGAGGGCATGCAAGGAAGTAGCCTGGCCATTAGCGAAAATTATAAGATCATCCGCAGAGGCCAAATGCGAAATTATAGGGCCTTGACCTTATGGGACAAAAGCGCCGATGGATCTCCCAATCTCCGATTTTAAAGCCCGCGAGAGAGCCTCAGAAACCAGGATAAATAATAAAGGAGAGAGAGGGTCTCCCAATTTTAATCCTCGAGTCGGTTGAAAGAAGCCACAACTAACCCCATTCACAAGGACAGACAACTGAGTCGCGGCCAGATTATTAAGAACCAATGAGACGAAAGACTGGAAAAACTGAGCTTAGCGAGTAGATCCGTAAGGAAAGCCCAAGAAACCCGATCAAATGCTTTTTTCATATCCAGCTTAATGGCAACATTCTCGCCCCGGCACTTTCCATCAATAGCGTCGATAAGCTCAATACCCAGCAACACATTACTATGAATATCTCTGCCCGGGACAAAGCCAGTCTGCTCCGGAGATATAATGTCCGGCAAGATGAGAGAAAGTCGAGAAGTCAGGATTGGTTGAACACTTTGCTGACAAAAGTGCAAAGAAATATCGGTCTGTAATCCGCAAAGGTAGCCGGACTTTGTTTTTTGGGCATTGGGGCAATCTGCACACTCGGCAGACCGAACGGAATCGGAACCCCTGAAAAAAGTCCAACGCTACTACATACACATCGTTAGAGACAATATGCCAACCATGACGAAAAAAATATCCCGAGAAGCCGCTGTCCCCACATCGCTCTATGGGTCAAGGGCCCAAATCGTTGGCTTAACCTCTTCTGGGGACGGGGGAGTCATGAGAGATAAATTTGTGGCTTCATTGACAAGTCCCATATCGTAAAATAGCCTAATGGTTACCAGTTTCTTCAGCACTAAAAAGATCATAAAAAAATGGACTACTTCTGCCGAGATAAGGTCTCTGTTCACTAGCCAGTCCTTAGAGGAAGATTTAATCGTGTTGATCCTTTGCCTCCGATGTCTGTACTTATAAGTAGCGTTAAAAAATCTCATATTATGATGACTCTATTAATATCAACTTAGTCTACTAAAAGGTTGATATTGCACTTCCTACCAAAATCCCAAATTACGAAATTGGGCTCCCTTTTGAATTAATTATTTCCCATGTTTAAGATATTCCATGTCCATTAATTAATTTAAGCTACTTACAACTTTTAATTAATTAATGTATTATACATGAGTATACCACTCGACTTTTATTATTATATCGGGAAATTAATTCCACCTGCAGGGTTTAATATAATAATCTTTTCGAGTGCCTCAAGGGACATGATCAACCCGACTGGTCGGGATACGATTTCTAGCTATAATATTAATTATTATATAAATAATAATAGGCTAAAATGCTCCTAGGGTCCCTTAACTTAATTTTAGATAACGATTTAGTCATTTATCTCTTTTTTGTCCCAACTAAATCCTTTATCTTTTCAATTTTAAGCAAAGATAGCCTTTTCCGTTGGTCTCCGTTAACTGTTGTCCATATGGCTGTTAAGTTGCTGACTATCATCTTCTTCATTTAAAACCTCAGATCTCACGGTTAAAACATCACTCTTGTTTTTGCTCCAGGCAGTCTTCTGATTTAATAGCTGTGAAGGTGATATGATATTTTGAGCATATTGTGGGATACCCTTGGTATTGAGTATTCGTCAAATGGCTGACTTGGTTCTTGAATTGGGATGTCATTTAGATATTGACGAATGCAAGGAAAAGCTGGCTTGCCTGTGTCCAGAATGCAAATGCAAGAACACCTGGGGGAGTTTTGAGTGGGGCACTTTATTATTTAGACTTTTTTGTGCAATATTTTTTTGTTATTACGAGGTCTGGGTGGTTTTGTTCTTATAAACTAAAATGATAATCGAGTGAACTGATTTCATCTGGGTTGTTCAAAGATTGGTTGGGTGTTGCTTTCGTGTATTTTTTTTTCTTTTAATATTATCTTTATGAGTCGTTAGGTTTCAGGTGAATTGATTTTGTAGCTTGGTCTTCGTTTGTTTTCTAAGTGTGTGTGCGTTGTATTGTTATCCTTATTCTTTTGCAAGTACAAACAGTAACAACAATGTTTAATTTTGTTGCAGAGATACACGGACAATCAAGGGGAGGTACCCAAAAAGAAGACTGGGGTTTAAATGAACAAGATGATAGTCAGCAACTTAACAGTTATCTGGACAACAGTTAACGGAGATCAATGGAAAAGACTAACTTTGCTTAAAATTGGAAAGATAAAGGACTTAGTTGGGACAAAAAAAAAGATAAAGGACTAAATAGTTATCTGAAATTAAGTTAAGGGACCCCAGGAGCATTTTAGCCATAATAATATTGCCCAAAATATCGAGCATATTGAGTCAATCATTATGTCTCTCACCCATGATAAATCAAAGCAATAAATATTAAATATATATAATTAAATATTAATCACTAGAATTAAGAAATAATAATTGTCCGAGATGTACGTTCTTCTTATAGTCAGTACAGAAGAATCTATCTCACCTTGATCCTGTTCAACGTATACCGAATACGCTGATATATGCTGATGGTCAAGACCAACCAATCTCAAGCATATACTACAACCTCTCACATAACGGTCTAATGTTATATAGGTTGTGAACTAATTATTACTATATAAGGAACCGATAATGTGATCTTCTGCGTGACACGACACACCACATTATCTACATTATAAAGTAATTTAGACAACATTTGCATAACCATAGCGTGAATAAATATACAAAACATGTGACAAATGAATTAAATATTCTCTTAGATAAAGACCGGGAAATTAGGTAATACAAGCATAAAGTGTGCTTTGATGTATACAACCCTAACAATCTCCCACTTATACTCAAGGCATGCTTTTGAAGTATACTATCTAGACTATGTCTATCTATCTCCCACTTATACTCAAAGCAATACTGCCATACATCTCAACCCCATTCCTTCCACATGCCCTTCAAATGACTTTGAGGGCAACCCTTTCGTGAAAGGATCAGCTAGGTTGTCTTCAGATGCTATCTTGGAGACAATAATCTTCCCCCTCTTCACAAAATCTCGAATGATATGATATTTGCGCTTGATATGTTTGCTTGCATTGTGGGCCCGTGATTCCTTCGAATTTGCAACAGCACCGGTATTATCACAATACAGTGTAATACTCCTAGGAAAATTAGGAATCACACCCAAATCCTTTAGGAAATACTTGAGCCATACCACTTCTTTAGCTGCCTCTGAGGCTGCTACATACTCGGCTTCCATGGTAGAGTCTGCTATGCATTTCTGCTTCACACTCCTCCAACTGATGGCTACACCTTCCAAAGTGAAAACATATCCGAAAGTTGATTTCGACTTTTCTTTGTCCGCACTGAAGTCTGAGTCAGTGTAACCCAAATGACAAAGTGTATCCGATTGATATATAAGCATATGCTCCCTAGTCCTTCTCAGGTACTTGAGTATATGATTGATAGCAATCCAATATCCCGGTCCTGGGTTCGACTGATATCTCGCCACCATGCCTACAACATGACAGATATCAGGCCTGGTGCAAAGCATAGCATACATGAGGCTTCCCACTGCCGAAGCATAAGGGACCAACTTCATGTTTTCTATCTCCTTCTGTGTCCTGGGACACATAGCCTTAGATAGCTGAATTCCATGTCTGTAAGGTAAGAAACCTTTCTTGGAATTCTCCATACTAAACCGCTTTAGTACCGTATCGATATAGGATGCCTGAGATAAGCACAACATCCTTTCTTGCGATCTCGAAAGATCCTTATACCAAGGATGTGCCCGGCTTCTCCTAAATCCTTCATATCGAATTGCTCAGACAGCCATACCCTTACGTCTGATAATACCTTCGCATTATTTCCAATTAGAAGTATATCATCTACGTACAGTACAAGAAACACTAGCACGTTTCCATCGCACTTTTTGTATACACAAACCTCACTAGAACACTGTTCAAAACCATACGATTGAATGACCTCATCAAATCGCATGTTCCAAGACCTTGATGCTTGCTTGAGACCATAAATGGCTCTTTTAAGCTTGCACACTAAGTGCTCCTCTCCTTCAGCAATGAATCCCTCAGGTTGGCGCATATAGATTTCCTTATCAAGACTCCCGTTCAAGAACGCAGTCTTGACATACATATGGCAAATCTCCATATCCAAATGCGCATCTATATCTAAGAGAATCCGGATCGATTTAAGCATGGCTACCGGTGAAAAGGTCTCATTGTAGTCGATGCCCTCCTTCTGAGTGTAACTCGCAACAAGCCTTGCTTTGAAGGTTTCAACATTACCTTTCGATCCTCTCTTACGCTTGTAGACCCACTTACTTCCAATGGGTTTTACCCTATTGGGTGGCTCTACTAGCTCCCACACTTGATTAGAATTCATAGATCCTATTTCGGATTCCATTGCTGTTTGCCAGGATTCAGCATCCTTGTCTTGGACTGCCTGCTTGTACGTACATGGATCCATTTCATCCAGGTCCGGGAAGTGGTCCGAAGATGCTCCCACGCCAATGAAATGATCAGGTTGACGAACAACCCTCCCACTACGATGAGGTGTGTCCTTAGTTTGCGCATCCATAATAGTGTCGATACGTGGTACACGAAGTGTTTGTACAATTGGTATTGTCGAAATCTCGCCCCTAAGTTCCTCTAGAATGATCTCACTCCTAGGCTTGTTGGCTTATTACATAGTCCTCCTCTAAGAACCGGGCATTGGTGCTAACAATGACCTTCTGATCTTTAGGACTGTAGAATAAGCCACCCTTCGTTCCCTTCGGATATCCTACAAACACTCGTACTCCTGTACAAGATGCCAACTTATCAGCTTCCTTATTCAGCACGTGTGTTGGTGAACCCCAAATTCGAACATGTCCTAGATTGGGCTTGCGCCCATTCCAGAATTCTGTGGGTGTTTTTGGAACTGATTTCGAAGGCACCAAGTTTAGAATATACACCGATGTTTCCAAGGCATATCCCCAAAACGAAATAGGCAAATCAGAATAACTCATAATTGACCTAACCATCTCTAATTAAGTACGATTCCTTCGTTCAGCAACACCATTTTGTTGTGGTGTACTAGGCGCAGTGAGCTGGGAAGTAATCCCCTCATGTGCCAAGAAATCCAAAAACTCTCCACTAAAATACACGCCACCACGATCAGATCGCAGTGACTTGATACTCTGTCTATGACACTTCTCCGTTTCAGCCTTGAATTCTTTGAACTTATCAAAAGATTCAGACTTACGTCGCATCAAATTGATGTATCCATATCTTGAATAATAATCTATAAACGTGATGAAGTATTCGAAACCACCCTTAGCCTGGATGTTCATTGGACCACATACATTGGTGTGTACTAATTCTAATACATTTTGTGCACGATTTCCTTTGCTTTGGAAAGCCCTTTTAGTCATTTTCCCTTCTAGACAGGATTCGCATATTGGAAATGACTCAACTTGGAGTGAATCCAGTGGGCAATCGCTCACCAATCTTTGAATCCTTCTAAGGTTAATATGACCCAATCGTAAATGCTACAAATATATTTGATTTATGCTCGAAGGTTATTTTCTTTTATTAGAATTAGTCAAAGAATTAAGTGATTTATAATTATGCAAGGAGCTGGTGCAGCATTAATGATATAAAGTCCTTCATTATAAGTACTCGTGCAAACATATTCACCATTTATTTTAATAGCTGCATTATCTTCAAAAGAAACTGAATATCCATTACAACGCAATTTAGAAAGTGAAATTAAATTCATTCTAAAATCAGGTACTAATAACATATTATTTAGGACTAGAATCCTATCATTAACTTTTAACTGCACGACTCCCACTGCAATGTACCTTGACTGGAATAATCGCCCCAGCTAATAGTAATCTCATCTGCACTAAGTACCTTGGTTACTTGGAACCCCTGGGAGTCATAACAAACATGATCAGTGGAGCCCGAATCTACTATCCGCGAAGTGATAGAACAGGCAGCCAAACATGTTTTGACTACTAGTGCATGAGACATACCTTTCTTAGGGGAGTCACTCTTGAAATGCCCCTTCAGACCGCGCGTATAGTATTTGCCCTTCGGCTTTTTGTTTACTTCGGACTGAGGAGCCTTGGACTGAGGAGCCTTGCCCCTAGCTTTGAAGGTTGCCACTTGCTTCTAGGCAAACTGCTTTTTCTTCTTTCCCCATTTGGGTTTTGAAGAACTAGCACCGGTTGCCGCAAGAAATTGATGATAACCTTGTTTGAAGAGACCTTCGGCAGATTGAAGCTCTGTCAGAAGTTCCGCCAAAGTGTAAGTCCTACAATTCATATTGTAGTTAAGGTGGAACTGCTCAAAGCTTATCGGCAAGCCGCCCAAGATAATATCGACCCGTCAACTCGGCATTTGGGTTGTCATCAACACCCTCATTGCATTTTGCCTAGCCGCCCGGTTCTGATGACCAAACATCTCGGTGATATTTTTCATCATTTCCGCGCCTGAGACCATCGTCTGATGCTGATGCTGCAATACATTTGTCAGTGAAGCCAAAATGTAACAACGAGCCATCTCATCAGACTTTTTCCATTTTCGGAATTCAGCCAACTCTTCAGGAGTGGCATCCGGTTCTATTCCAGAGGGCTTTCCTTAGTTAAAACAAATTTATGCCCCTCGGTAGTCAGGACAATGTCAAGATTTCTTTTCCAGTTGGCAAAGTTAGTGCCATCAAGTTTATTTTCTTTGAGAATAACATCTAGTAGATTGAAATGTAACACCCCCAATCCACTCAGGGATATTACACGCCGTAGACCCTTTCCTCAAGGATCTACCAGGCTGGTAACGACATTTAACATCTCAACAATGCCTTCGAGGCTACAATGACTCAGTAGACCGATTTGGTCTTTCCACAAATACATACAACTCAAATACAACTCATGCCCACGCAGGGGACAAAATACAACTACACCTGCATAACGGAACAATACAAAGAATGAAAATAAAGTACAACCGAACCAACACACGATGTACGGTTCCTCATGTGATTAGTATCGATCATCTTTCATCATCCTTCATGCCGACCTCGTGTTATGCTCCAAAACACGAATGCAAAACAGACATCCACCCCGATTACTCGGGGGTTAGCAAAACTCCACTGTTTTGCTAGTGCAAATACAAAGTGCAATTACGAGCCATACAATTCACATTCCACGAATAACAATAACCGAGGATCCTCAAAGATCCAAACGAAACGAAAAGTACTTCCCGAGGCAAGGGTTTGAGAAAACATCTCAAAAACGAAATATCATAAATCAATGGGAATAATTTATAAAACGGTTTAGAATGCCATCGAGAGTTTTAATAGAAAACAATTTAGGATTATCAAATCCTACTTTTCAAAATCCAAAAGACAAAGGGGTCACCGCCCCAAAAGTTTACTATCTGAAAAATGACATTAACCAACCGTTGGGATTTTAGCCCCAAATCCGTAAAACGACTTTTACAAAACCATTGGGATTTTAGCCCCAAATCTCATCAACTCACAGTACACAAGAACGACCACGAGGTTCGTCTCCCAACATCAAAATCCACAAATAAAGGATTTAAAACATAAACCACAAAATACTCTAGAGCCATCCTAGCCAAGTAGGCCAAACGAACAATTTACCTCTTACACACTTAGTCAATGCATGCAATCATGAAAACCGTTCAAAAGCACTCATTTCAGGAAATGCCAATATCAAATCACATTTGTAAAAATGCACCACAATTAAACGCGGACCCACCTTCGTGGATCCTCGCCGAGACCCCGTCGGATCTAACCCACGGTGGTTAAAAGCAAGCTCGCGGTCCACGCCTTCGTGGAGCCCTACCGAGACCCGTCGGATCTAACCCGTAGTGAGCATACACACACACACGTTACTCATGCAATACTAACATGCTAAGAATGTAAGTTCATTAAGAATACTCACTAGAGATGGCCATTAACTCGACACCATTACCAAACTCTTCAAAATACAATAACAAGCTTAAATACGGAATACACGATTCCATAACTTTAAACAAGAGGAGTATCCTCATAAAATCCTTCAACGTTCAAAATAATCGAATCATAATCAATTCTCAAAACACCATTCACAAAACACACGCGTTATGAAAGAAAGCCTTTAACGAGGCCAAACCGAAATCTTTTGAAACTTCATTTCAAACAACCAAACAAACACATTAAGACGACCACCGATCATCATATACATAAAACGAGAAAAGTATGGGCAAGGTACTTGCCTCAAAATCGGTACGCAAGTATTCCGACGAACACGGCTCAACCGGAAAGCTTCGAAACGCCCAATGTTATCGAAACGGAAGACGACGACGAACGAAAGGGTTCAACACGGTTTCTTCGCAAGAAACACGACCCTAACATCATACAATCAATAAATCATCGACCATACGAGGAAGAATAATCGTAGAACGCCCGAAAACCCCTCTAAGACATTTCTGGACACCTTCAAGGCGTCGGTCAAGAACTCGACTCAAACAACGAATCGATACGATCCAACCATGGAATAATAAAGGAAATGATATAATACATCTAAATAATCATCAATCCATCAAAATCCTAAGTTAAATCGGATTAATCGGACGAAAACAACAAAAACTCCCAAATTCCCCAAAACTAAATTTCTAGGAAATCTGACCTGATTCGCTCGATCAAAGGATGTTATAGGACGGATGATTGATGATATGAACCTCCAAACTTCATGTATATGTTGTTAAACAACATGGCTACAATCTTGGAACACGCCCATCCGTCAAGAGAAGTGGAAGAAGGAGAAAAATGGCGAAAAACGATCACTGGGCTTTAAATAGCCTGACAGACTCGACCGTGTCCGCTCGACACGGTCGTGGCGCGCAGCTGACCGCGAGGACTCGACCGTGTCCCGCTGCACACGGTCGCGGCGGAGGGGCCTTCCGACAAGGACTGTCCGAAAGCGACTCAAGATTTACTCGACCGTGTCTGGAACACGGTCGGGCGTGTCAGCGATCGTCTCGAGCCAATCCGAAGAGTTCGCACGGCCGGCGTGTCGGACGACACGGTCGGGCCCCGAGACAAACTTCCGGCTTATCCGGACGAGCACGGCACGGGCCGTGGACGACACGGCCGAAGTTCGCCGGCAGTTGATCGCCAATAACGAGCGGGCGAGCTAAAGCGACCATAACTCTCTCGTCCAGGACCATTGACTCACCGCTTGAACCATTGGAAAGCTAACTCGATGCTCTATAATATTGCAAGATTCAGAATTTTTGGGGTTACCAAAATTAATGGTGACTTTACAAAGTCGAACTCCCACGTGAAAAGTCGATTAAGGACACGGAACTCAATAAAACGACACCAAACGAACTCGGATGACAAAAAGTGCGGAATTAATCATTCTCGAAATGACGAAAGGTCATGAGCGAGTCGTCAAAACGAACTTCCTCCGAAAAAAGAAAATTACCGAAATTCGAAATTGCGGATATTACATTCTACCCTCCTTAAAAGAAGTTTCGTCCCAAAACTTAAAACAAGTAGGGAGAAGCAATATTCCGCCAGGAAAACTCAATGAGATACGCAAGAAACGCGTAATTAATGCCAAACGGCGAAACGTTACATACAACGCAACGGAACATACGGCGTGAAAACACGCTCCACGGCGACCAACACAACGTCGTTGTTAGGGATATAATAAAACCAACAAATGACAAGCGTCATCAAACGGATAATATAGCCAAGTCAATTATCCGACAATCACAAAACACAACGAACGAAAATCAATATGATTGACCAACCCAACGGTGCATCAATCAAAACGCGAGCCAACCGTGAACAAACACGGAATCCCACCGCCTAAGGGATGGAAGATCGAAAGCGAAACTAATTTCCCGAATCAAGGGAATTACGAAGGAGTCTCGAATGCTCAATAATCACGAAACGAGAACAAAAACCGAACAAACAAACGATCGAGACAACAAAAATCGAACAATCATGTCCGAAACACGAAGGATAATAAAATTCAAACAACAACTCCAAGGTTCACATCTCGACTCGAGACAATATATGATCCGGTGAAAACAACAGGATGTGCATTCACATAAGAACCACAGGAAAGGGAATAGCAATTGAAAAGTCACAACGACGAACGAGTTATTCAAACGATACCACACTCGTTCGATAAACAAAAACAAGGGGCGGAAAATCTAAGAAATGTCAACAAACATAAATGAGTCGACAGAGTCGAAAACATAAGAGTTCCAAATCCGATCCACTTCGAATAAAAGAACTAGTAGAACCAAATGATGTTACTTCCGAACAAGGTTCACAAGAATTGAACCGAACTCGAAAAAGTAACATCGATAACTGATCGACCCACAACAAGGTCGTAGCTCGTCGGACGATGAAACCGAATTATGCATCAAGTTCGTAAAGTGCCAACGAACATGAGCGAATCGATAGGCGGAGAAAGAGAAAATACGTAAGTCAAAATAGTACGCATTACCTCCGACCTCGTCCACGAAATTCACAAGAAACGGGAGCAAGGTAACAAGACATTAAACAATCGACGCATAACGGAACCATCACCGATGCACACGGTCATACCATACCAACCTCTAACAGCTCGCACACCCTCGACAACGCAGAAATCGCCACGAGGCGACAACATTCAATACCAACATTCCGCCTCTCACAGGGGCTAGCACAACCAATGTGTGGAAAGCGTCTCAACGCTCACACCGCCAATTCGATCATACTCGGGAGAAAGTATCAAAATGACAACGCGAACATCACACATACATACCCAGTCCTCAAACGGGAATGGATAGGTTTTAAAAACGAAAACCTCATTTTGAAAATAATTTGAAGAATACCGATTGATCTTGAGTATCACCTTTCAAAAAATACAAACGTGAAACATCGTTATCGAGACATTGGAGAACCATTTCGCATTTGATAAAAATGAGGACATTTTCTCTTAGTGAAATCTTTCAAAATATTCGACCCTCGGGTCTAAATAAAAGTGTTGAAAATATCTCAAATATTTTGGTCCTCGAGGTAGAAAAATTTTTTGAAATACATTGTGGCACCTAGGATGTACCACAAGAAAATAAGTCATTTGAAAAGTATGTCTCGAAGTTTATTTTTCTAAGATACTCAAGGTTTTCAAAAATCCAATAGGCCAGAATGCCCAAAACTCACACATACCGACGTTCACTAAAACAACTCCTAGCACACGCATCAAAACGTTTAAAATCAAGACAATACATGTCTTTAAACGAAAATAAACGATAAAATACCACATTCAGAACAAAACCACTGATAAAATACCCTCCCGCACTGGCTAGTGAACAAGTCGAACGCGTATAAGCACAAAGCTTCCACAATAGAACTTGTAAAACGTGCGGATCGATTCGAAATTCATCAGCCACGGACAAAAACAACAATAAAAAGACATCAAAAGTGACGACACTCCTCGTATAAATCAAATACGAGAGTCGACTAAATACATATCGTGAAATCAAAATTCACATAAGAATTCCACCACTTAACAAATAATCATAAAAATAGCTCGTGTCACACGAGGCACAACACAAAAAGGGAGACTTACTTCCACAGGTCGCACGAAGATGATGATCGCCCCACGATACTAATCACGACCAACAAACTCAAACGACGCGTCGCGACACGACTCAGTCAGATAAAATCCGACGAAACAAGACTCAAACAACACGACTTGACCCGATAGCCTAGGTTTCCTCAACCTAAGCTCCGATACCATTTATGTAACACCCCCAATCCACTCAGGGATATTACACGCCGTAGACCCTTTCCTCAAGGATCTACCAGGCTGGTAACGACATTTAACATCTCAACAATGCCTTCGAGGCTACAATGACTCAGTAGACCGATTTGGTCTTTCCACAAATACATACAACTCAAATACAACTCATGCCCACGCAGGGGACAAAATACAACTACACCCGTACAACGGGAACAATACAGCAGCGGAAAATAAAGTACAACTGAACCAACACACGATGTACGGTTCCTCATGTGATTAGTATCGATCATCTTTCATCATCCTTCATGCTGACCCTGTGTTATGCTCCAAAACCTGAATGCAAAAACAGACATCCACCCCCCGATTACTCGGGGGTTAGCAAAACTCCACTGTTTTGCTAGTGCAAATACAAAGTGCAATTACGAGCCATACAATTCACATTCCACGAATAACAATAACCGAGGATCCTCAAAGATCCAAACGAAACGAAAAGTACTTCCCGAGGCAAGGGTTTGAGAAAACATCTCAAAAACGAAATATCATAAATCAATGGGAATAATTTATAAAACGGTTTAGAATGCCATCGAGAGTTTTAATAGAAAACAATTTAGGATTATCAAATCCTACTTTTCAAAATAATATAGACAAAGGTGTAACCGCCCAAAAAGTTTACTATCCGAAAATGACATTAACCAACCGTTGGGATTTTAGCCCCAAATCCGTAAAACGACTTTTACAAAACCATTGGGATTTTAGCCCCAAATCTCATCAACTCACAGTACACAAGAACGACCACGAGGTTCGTCTCCCAACATCAAAATCCACAAATAAAGGATTTAAAACATAAACCACAAAATACTCTAGAGCCATCCTAGCCAAGTAGGCCAAACGAACAATTTACCTCTTACACACTTAGTCAATGCATGCAATCATGAAAACCGTTCAAAAGCACTCATTTCCGGAAATGCCAATATCAAATCACATTTGTAAAAATGCACCACAATTAACCGCGGACCCACAGCTTCGTGGATCCCTGCCGAGACCCCGTCGGATCTAACCCACAGTGGTTAAAAGCAAGCTCGCGGTCCACAGCTTCGTGGAGCCCTACCGAGACCCCGTCGGATCTAACCCGTAGTGAGCATACACACACACACGTTACTCATGCAATACTAACATGCTAAGAATGTAAGTTCATTAAGAATACTCACTAGAGATGGCCATTAACTCGACACCATTACCAAACTCTTCAAAATACAATAACAAGCTTAAATACGGAATACACGATTCCATAACTTTAAACAAGAGGAGTATCTTCATAAAATCCTTCAACGTTCAAAATAATCGAATCATAATCAATTCTCAAAACACCATTCACAAAACACACGCGTTATGAAAGAAAGCCTTTAACGAGGCCAAACCGAAATCTTTTGAAACTTCATTTCAAACAACCAAACAAACACATTAAGACGACCACCGATCATCATATACATAAACGAGAAAAGTATGGGCAAGGTACTTGCCTCAAAATCGATACGCAAGTATTCGGCGAACACGGCTCAACGGAAAGCTTCAAACGCCCAATGTTATCGAAGCGGAAGACGGCGGCGAGCGAAAGGGTTCAACACGGTTTCTTCGCAAGAAACACGACCCTAACATCATACAATCAATAAATCATCGACCATACGAGGAAGAATAATCGTAGAACGCCCGAAAACCCCTCTAAGACATTTTACCGGACACCTTCAAGGCGTCGGTCAAGAACTCGACTCAAACAACGAATCGATACGATCCAACCATGGAATAATAAAGGAAATGATATAATACATCTAAATAATCATCAATCCATCAAAATCCTAAGTTAAATCGGATTAATCGGACGAAAACAACAAAAACTCCCAAATTCCCCAAAACTAAATTTCTAGGAAATCGGCCGATTCGCTCGATCAAAGGATGTTATAGGACGGATGATTGATGATATGAACCTCAAAACTTCTTGTTTTTTTTTTTAAAAAACTTGGCTACAATCTTGTAACCCGCCAATCTGCTCAAGATAAGTGGAAGAAGGAGAAAAATGGCGAAAAAAGCATCACTGGGCTTTAAATAGCACAGCAGACTCGACCGTGTCCGCTGACACGGTCGTGGCGCGCATGATTGACAGCGAGGACTCGGCCGTGTCTGCCGGACACGGTCGCGGCGGAGGGCCTTCCGGCGATGGCCGTCAAGCGACTTCGGCACGACTCGGCCGTGTCACGGAACACGGTCGGGCGTGTCAGCGATCGTCTCGTGCCAATCCGGAAGAGTTCGGCACGGGCCGTGTCGGGCGACACGGTCGGGCCACGAGACGAAACTTCCGGCTTATCCGGACGAGCACGGCACGGGCCGTGTCGGACGACACGGCCGAGTTCGGCCGGCAGTGATCGGCCAATAACGAGCGGGCGAGCTAAAACGACCATAACTCTCTCGTCCGGACTCCGATTGACTCACCGTTTGAACCATTGGAAAGCTAACTCGATGCTCTATAATATTGCAAAGATTCAGAATTTTTGGGGTTACCAAAAATTAATGGTGACTTTACAAAGTCGAACTCCCACGTGAAAAAGTCGATTAAGGACACGGAACTCAATAAAACGACACCGAAACGAACTCGGATGACAAAAAGTGCGGAATTAATCATTCTCGAAATGACGAAAGGTCATGAGCGAGTCGTCAAAACGAACTTCCTCCGAAAAAAGAAAATTACCGAAATTCGAAATTGCGGATATTACATTCTACCCTCCTTAAAAGAAGTTTCGTCCCGAAACTTAAAACAAGTAGGGAGAAGCAATATTCCGCCAGGAAAACTCAATGAGATACGCAAGAAACGCGTAATTAATGCCAAACGGCGAAACGTTACATACAACGCAACGGAACATACGGCGTGAAAACACGCTCCACGGCGACCAACACAACGTCGCTGTTAGGGATATAATAAAACCAACAAATGACAAGCGTCATCAAACGGATAATATAGCCAAGTCAATTATCCGACAATCACAAAACACAACGAACGAAAATCAATATGATTGACCAACCCAACGGTGCATCAATCAAAACGCGAGCCAACCGCTGAACAAACACGGAATCCCACCGCCTAAGGGATGGAAGATCGAAAACGAAACTAATTTCCCGAATCAAGGGAATTACGAAGGAGTCCGAATGCTCAATAATCACGAAACGAGAACAAAAACCGAACAAACAAACGATCGAGACAACAAAATCGAACAATCATGTCCGAAACACGAAGGATAATAAAATTCAAACAACAACTCCAAGGTTCACATCTCGACTCGAGACAATATATGATCCGGTGAAAACAACAGGATGTGCATTCACATAAGAACCACAGGAAAGGGAATAGCAATTGAAAAGTCACAACGACGAACGAGTTATTAGAACGATACCACACTCGTTCGATAAACAAAAACAAGGGGCGGAAAATCTCAGAAATGTCAACAAACATAAATGAGTCGACAGAGTCGAAAACATAAGAGTTCCAAATCCGATCCACTTCGAATAAAAGAACTAGTAGAACCAAATGATGTTACTTAGAACAAGGTTCACAAGAATCGAACCGAACTCGAAAAAGTAACATCGATAACTAGATCGACCCACAACAAGGTCGTAGCTCGTTCGGACGATGAAACCGAATTACAGATCAAGTTCGTAAAGTGCCAACGAACATGAGCGAATCGATAGACTGGAGAAAGAGAAAATACAGAAGTCAAAATAGTACGGGCATTACCTCCGACCTCGTCCACGAAATTCACAAGAAACGGGAGCAAGGTAACAAGACATTAAACAATCGACGCATAACGGAACCATCACCGATGCACACGGTCATACCATACCAACCTCTAACAGCTCGCACACCCTCGACAACGCAGAAATCGCCACGAGGCGACAACATTCAATACCAACATTCCGCCTCTCACAGGGGCTAGCACAACCAATGTGTGGAAAGCGTCTCAACGCTCACACCGCCAATTCGATCATACTCGGGAGAAAGTATCAAAATGACAACGCGAACATCACACATACATACCCAGTCCTCAAACGGGAATGGATAGGTTTTAAAAACGAAAACCTCATTTTGAAAATAATTTGAAGAATACCGATTGATCTTGAGTATCACCTTTCAAAAAATACAAACGTGAAACATCGTTATCGAGACATTGGAGAACCATTTCGCATTTGATAAAAATGAGGACATTTTCTCTTAGTGAAATCTTTCAAAATATTCGACCCTCGGGTCTAAATAAAAGTGTTGAAAATATCTCAAATATTTTGGTCCTCGAGGTAGAAAAATTTTTTGAAATACATTGTGGCACCTAGGATGTACCACAAGAAAATAAGTCATTTGAAAAGTATGTCTCGAAGTTTATTTTTCTAAGATACTCAAGGTTTTCAAAAATCGATAGGCGAGAATGCCCAAAACTCACACATACCGACGTTCACTAAAACAACTCCTAGCACACGCATCAAAGCGTTTAAAATCAAGACAATACATGTCTTTAAACGAAAATAAACGATAAAATACCACATTGAACAAAACCACCGATAAAATACCCTCATGGCGGCTAGTGAACAAGTCGAACGCGTATAAGCACAAAGCTTCCACAATAGAACTTGTAAAGCGTGCGGATCGATTCGAAATTCATCGACCACGGACAAAAACAACAATAAAAAGACATCAAAAGTGACGACACTCCTCGTATAAATCAAATACGAGTCGACTAAATACATATCGTGAAATCAAAATTCACATAAGAATTCCACCACTTAACAAATAATCATAAAAATAGCTCGTGTCACACGAGGCACAACACAAAAAGGAGACTTACTTCCACAGTCGCACGAAGATGATGATCGCCCACGATACTAATCACGACCAACAAACTCAAACGACGCGTCGCGACACGACTCGATCGGATAAAATCCGACGAAACAAGACTCAAACAACACGACTTGACCCGATAGCCTAGGTTTCCTCAACCTAAGCTCCGATACCATTTATGTAACACCCCAATCCACTCGGGGATATTACACGCCGTAGACCCTTTCCTCAAGGATCTACCAGCCGGTAACGACATTTAACATCTCAACAATGCCTTCGAGGCTACAATGACTCGATGACCGATTTGGTCTTTCCACAAATACATACAACTCAAATACAACTCATGCCTGCAGGGACAAAATACAACTACACCGTCTGCAACGGAACAATACAAAGAATGAAAATAAAGTACAACCGAACCAACACACGATGTACGGTTCCTCATGTGATTAGTATCGATCATCTTTCATCATCCTTCATGCGACCACGTGTTATGCTCCAAAACCCGAATGCAAAACAGACATCCACCCCCGATTACTCGGGGTTAGCAAACTCCTTTGTTTTGCTAGTGCAAATACAAAGTGCAATTACGAGCCATACAATTCACATTCCACGAATAACAATAACCGAGGATCCTCAAAGATCCAAACGAAGCGAAAAGTACTTCCCGAGGCAAGGGTTTGAGAAAACATCTCAAAACGAAATATCATAAATCAATGGGAATAATTTATAAAACGGTTTAGAATGCCATCGAGAGTTTTAATAGAAAACAATTTAGGATTATCAAATCCTACTTTTCAAAATCCAAAGACAAAGGGGTCACCGCCCAAAAGTTTACTATCTGAAAAATGACATTAACCAACCGTTGGGATTTTAGCCCCAAATCCGTAAAACGACTTTTACAAAACCATTGGGATTTTAGCCCCAAATCTCATCAACTCACAGTACACAAGAACGACCACGAGGTTCGTCTCCCAACATCAAAATCCACAAATAAAGGATTTAAAACATAAACCACAAAATACTCTAGAGCCATCCTAGCCAAGTAGGCCAAACGAACAATTTACCTCTTACACACTTAGTCAATGCATGCAATCATGAAAACCGTTCAAAAGCACTCATTTCCGAAAATGCCAATATCAAATCACATTTGTAAAAATGCACCACAATTAACCGCGGACCCACAGCTTCGTGGATCCCTGCCGAGACCCCGTCGGATCTAACCCACAGTGGTTAAAAGCAAGCTCGCGGTCCACAGCTTCGTGGAGCCCTACCGAGACCCCGTCGGATCTAACCCGTAGTGAGCATACACACACACACGTTACTCATGCAATACTAACATGCTAAGAATGTAAGTTCATTAAGAATACTCACTAGAGATGGCCATTAACTCGACACCATTACCAAACTCTTCAAAATACAATAACAAGCTTAAATACGGAATACACGATTCCATAACTTTAAACAAGAGGAGTATCCTCATAAAATCCTTCAACGTTCAAAATAATCGAATCATAATCAATTCTCAAAACACCATTCACAAAACACACGCGTTATGAAAGAAAGCCTTTAACGAGGCCAAACCGAAATCTTTTGAAACTTCATTTCAAACAACCAAACAAACACATTAAGACGACCACCGATCATCATATACATAAAACGAGAAAAGTATGGGCAAGGTACTTGCCTCAAAATCGGTACGCAAGTATTCCGACGAACACGGCTCAAGGAAAGCTTGGCGCCCAATGTTATCGAAGCGGAAGACGGCGGCGAGCGAAAGGGTTCAACACGGTTTCTTCGCAAGAAACACGACCCTAACATCATACAATCAATAAATCATCGACCATACGAGGAAGAATAATCGTAGAACGCCCGAAAACCCCTCTAAGACATTTTACCGGACACCTTCAAGGCGTCGGTCAAGAACTCGACTCAAACAACGAATCGATACGATCCAACCATGGAATAATAAAGGAAATGATATAATACATCTAAATAATCATCAATCCATCAAAATCCTAAGTTAAATCGGATTAATCGGACGAAAACAACAAAAACTCCCAAATTCCCCAAAACTAAATTTCTAGGAAATCGGCTGATTCGCTCGATCAAAGGATGTTATAGGACGGATGATTGATGATATGAACCTCCAAACTTCATGTATATGTTGTTAAACAACATGGCTACAATCTTGGAACACGCCCATCTCTTGAAGAGAAGTGGAAGAAGGAGAAAAATGGCGAAAAAAGCATTGCTGGGCTTTAAATAGCACAGCAGACTCGACCGTGTCCGCCCGACACGGTCGTGGCGCGCAGATTGACCGGCGAGGACTCGACCGTGTCTGCACCGGCAGTCGCGGCGCGGAGGGCCTTCCGGCGATGGCCGTCAAAGCGACTCGGACGCGACTCGGCCGTGTCACGAACACGGCCGGGCGTGTCAGCGATCGTCTCGTGCCAATCCGGAAGAGTTCGGCACGGCCGTGTCGGACGACACGGTCGGGCCACGAGGCGAAACTTCCGGCTTATCCGGACGAGCACGGCACGGGCCGTGTCGGACGACACGGCCGAGTTCGGCCGGCAGTGATCGGCCAATAACGAGCGGGCGAGCTAAAACGACCATAACTCTCTCGTCCGGACTCCGATTGACTCACCGTTTGAACCATTGGAAAGCTAACTCGATGCTCTATAATATTGCAAAGATTCAGAATTTTTGGGGTTACCAAAAATTAATGGTGACTTTACAAAGTCGAACTCCCACGTGAAAAAGTCGATTAAGGACACGGAACTCAATAAAACGACACCGAAACGAACTCGGATGACAAAAAGTGCGGAATTAATCATTCTCGAAATGACGAAAGGTCATGAGCGAGTCGTCAAAACGAACTTCCTCCGAAAAAAGAAAATTACCGAAATTCGAAATTGCGGATATTACATGAAAGACATCTGAGAATAAAATTAAAACACCATTCATCACATAATTCGACGCAAAATATATTAAAAAATCTTAAAACACAATATATATGCAGTCAACCAATACCTCAAAAAACTGCACATGCAAGCCACGTTAGTGTGGACGTTTACATATGCATTTTTCAAGTAAATTTTAATGTCTTTAATTCTACTATCTAGTCAAGATGCGTATTGACAAGTAAAATTAATAGTTGGTTCCTCTTGGCCATGTATTAAATTAACATAGACTCCGATGGGGAGCTTATTAATTAGTACACCTAAGTGAGCACCATAATTTAACAATCCTTAGAATATTATTTAATGTTAATAGTCCTACAGATGGAGAGGTCCTATCATAAAAAATAATATTCACCTTTTTGCTATCTAATTGAAGTTTAAAACTAGTGAGCCAATAATCAGCACATCCGATGTGGAGGAAGACTCTAATATCAACGCGCATGCTAATTATTTCACAATTTAAACCAATTATGGAGGCCAATTTGATTTTAAAAAATCAATTATTAAAATCACTTAGTTATTTTGAAAAATTAAGGTTTTTAATTTTCTCGTCCTAACATGCAAGAAACATATCACGCATACATCCATACATGCCATTCATCAAAACAGTAAAAACCAACATAAAAAAATTGGATAATTAAATCCAATTATCATGACTTTTATTCATCTACTATCCTTAGTGTATGTTACCGTCCAATGATAGCTTACTGCCTCATTCCTGTTCTCTCTTACGTACGCTACATCAACACCGGTACGCACATAATCAACCATACTTAGCATACGCTATATACATCACTTAGCGTACGTTAATCCCCGTTGACCCAAAACTGTCCAGGTTCATGCCGTGGGAATCTACAAAACAGTGGAGTTTTGCTAACCCCCGAGTAATCGGGGGGTGGATGTCTGTATTGCATCCAGGTACTTGCAGGTTCTTGGGGAGCTAATCACAGGATCGGTACGAAGGATGATGGAAGACGACGATACTAATCACATGAAGACTAGTGTTGAGTATTTTGGTGAAGGCATGTTGTGGTGTCTTTTCCACTGTTGTATTTTCTGATTGTAAGAGTATGGTTCGTGTATTTGAACCTGGTTTGGGTTTGAGTAGTATCAGAGTTTGTGTGTCTGATTTTTAAATTGTGGTGAAAGACCAAATCGGTCTAATGTTTTCGTTATTTAGTCATGTCGGCTTGTCATATAATGTATTGTTTATGTTTTTAGCCTGGTAGGTCCTCACGGAGAGGGTCTGCGGCGCTATAATATTTCCGAGTAATTTGGGGGTGTTACAATGCGTTGGGCCTACATGATTGTTTTTCATGCTTCGGTCGCCATATGTCATGCTACGGTGCTTCGGTTGCTTATGTGTCACCCCCGCATGCTTCGGTTGACACATAAGCTACAACTAATTAAATAGTAAAAAGAATAAAAAAATATAGCCTACAGGATTTGAACTCGAGTTAATATAAATTATCAAACAATATATACAAGTTTTCACCACTTAGTCAAATCAACTATATGGTAATAAGATACAACAACTTTATGATATACATACTTAATTCGACATATCAAAATAAAAGATAGTAAAAATACAAAATAAAAAAGAAATCATTAAATCATAAATCTACCAAAATAATTCAAGAACTTATTTAAAATTTAGTTCAAATAATATATAAATTATAATGCATATTAAAAATAAAAAATAATTATCATCCTATTTTTTTCAAAACAACCTTTCACCTTCTGATTTTTCTAATATTTCTTCTATTCACCAAAAATTTACTCTAATTCAGTTGATATTAACGTTATTTCTGCGTCTTTCTAAGTGTATATTATTCTTTTTTTAATATCTAGAGTTTTTGTTCTAAATTATATGATTTTTTTCTTCATTCATCTCAATAAATTTTCTTCAATATTTATTTTAATTTGAAATTTCTTCTCAAAAATGGAATAGTTAGAATTTTTAAACCATAAAACACAAAATAAATTATGTTTTTTTAGAAAATATAAATTGAGTTAAATTGTTAAAATTAAGTCCGGTTCCGCTATATAAGAGAAGCAAAGCGGTTTTGATGGGTGCCATAATTTAATACACGTGAATAAAAAACTAAACATACTTACCTATTTTTCTACTTCTTACAAATATATTCATAGAATATTTAAGCCATTTAGTTTTAATAAAGCATATAAATTATTAGAATTGTTTTTAGAGAATAAAATTAATGTACTTTTAAATTGATTGGATAATTATTTAACTATCTTAAAGATTCATTCATTCAAAAAAATTGCAGGTGATATTTATTTAATTATGCTATAGCAAGAATAATTCAAATGGCCAGAGTTATTATTATTTATTTTATTTTTTATTATAGTTTGGTTGATGCTCATTTGCATTATTCTGGTTATGGATCAATTAATGCTCTGATATTTATATATATTTGGAATTTACTTATATTAAATTTTATAATAAAAATTTTATTATATTAAATATATTTCAGAAATTAATTATTAATGATAATATATTAATTAATATACTCATACTTCATAGAATAAAAACTTTAGTGGACAACATAATTATAAATATTCTAAACATAAGTAAAAAAAAGTATCTTAAATTTCAATTTTGGTGGGTGTCATAATTTAATTACGTTTGTCCACTAAAAAAAGTATCTTAAATTTCAATCTTTGTAAAATAGAAAATTCGTGTCAAAATAGAGAAATTATTTAATTGTGTAGTTGTAGGATTATTTGATTTCTTGCGAGAATTTGCACATTTGTACCGTTTCATTATAAATTCTGTCCTAGCATTACATATATTTTATTATATTAAATTATACAATTCCTAATTTTATATATTTTCAAGCATATATTCTTAAAATATATAAAAGCAATTTTAATAAATATCGAATGAATAAGAACTAATTTTGAGAGAATAAAAATTGATTTTGATACAATTGTTTCCATAACATTCATATACGTTAGGTAATGAGTGTTCCTATTATATTTTTTATATTATACTCTACAATTTAACAGTAAAGTATATCCACAAATAATTTCAAACTCATCAGATAGTAGATCGGTTTAAGAAGCGACAGTTTCCATTAATTATGATTTTCTATGTTTATGCACTATCTCATGTCGAAGTATATCTTCCAAGATCGGTGTTCAATCATGGCCAGCTTTATGTAGTCATATCAAAGTGAAGAGCACGAACGACTTGAATTTTTTATTGCGACAAGAATGGTATAATCGTAAATAGAACAACTAATGTAATTTATAAAGAAGTGCTACAGAATTTATGGTGAACAATTTACATCATGCGTTCCTATGTTCCCGTGTATTACATGGGTGGTACACTAGTTACTATAATAATCTAGGATTTGAATCCTTTGCAGTGTGGCTTTGCACAGCAGCATGTGTAGTGCTCCATACGACGCCGCTTCATCTTACTTTTCCTCACGCCTCACAACAATCAATTCCTTTTTTTTTTCTTTTTCCCCTTCTTTTCTGTAAGTGTAAAGACGAATGTTACCCTCCTGTGAATCTCTCGAAAATTTTCTAGAAATTTTGGTCTGGAAAATTATGAGAAAAATTATTAGAAAAAATATTTGGCCATAGAAAAATATTTTGCCATTGAGGTTTAATTAATAATTCATCGTTGATTCTCAAAAATTATTAGAAAAATAGACAAATATAGAAATAATATTATGAAAGCAATTGTACCAAAATATTACAAATATGCATCATCCAAAGCATATTAAAAAATAAAATAAAGAAAACTAGAGTCTCTCACATAATGAGTTATTCTTGCAATAACACAGTAATTTCATTCTTTTCTCACACGAATTTCCTCTTTTTTGAGTGACTGAAAATTAAAAATAATTAACACGTATTGAGATACACATTTAAAAAGATTTATAGTCAATTTTTATTCTCTATAACCCTATTTTATTTAGAGATCACTCTATTGATAAATAAGTTATAAAAAATGCTTACAAATTTTAGGATGAAAGATTACACTCTGATCCTATGAGAATTTTTTAAAAATAGATTTGGTTCCACGTCTTTTTTTGCCAAAATGGACCAAATCGTTAAGTATTTAATCCTTATATTTAAAAAAAAATACATAAATTATTTGGATATAATTTAAAATACAAAAGAACATTCAAAACTTTCAGAAATATATAGTTGATTTCAAAAGTAAATAAATTACAAATCTTTTAAAACTAAAAAAAATAAAAATCACTTGAAAATCACTTTAAACGATCAATTTTTATTTTCTAAAATTCGCTTTGTACAAAGACGAATCTACGGATTAGTATATTATTATTAAATTTATTATTTATGTATTTTGAAAAATCATAAAATCAGCAATTATATAATTTAGTAAATATGAGTTTTTCATTTATTTTGTTATTTTATATTAATTAAGTAAGATTTAAAACTAAGATAGAGTAATTGATTTATTCCATAGTTTTTTTGAGTTATTTATAAATAATAATTTAAACCATTATTTCTACACTTTCATAATATTTTTTAATAAGATTACTTCAATTTATTTAATTGATTAGGACTTTGAGTATTTTTTAATTATATATATTCAACACTTCTTTGCAATACTCCCAATCATCTTTCATTTTAGTTGATATTTTTATATTAATATACCTAATTATAGTGACTAACTAATATAAATTAATTAATTAGTGGAATATATATTATTTTCTGCGAGATTTTAGGTTTTAGTATTTAATATATAGTACACACTACTATATTAAATTTCTCTTTGTTTGGTATTTATGTTTATTTTTTAATTAATAAAAACGTGAAATATTTTTGTAAATACAATCAATTCCTATTTTTCATAATTCATATTCCTTAATTTGTAAAAATTAATAGGGTAGGTAGGAGTTATTTCAGGTATAATTATAATGTAATTAATGCAATGATGACTAAGTCAGTAATTGATTATGTGTCTAAAACGAAGGCCCAGCGGAAGCGGTAAAATGAAAATAAATTCTATCTGAATCCCTACGAGGATCGATCGAGCTACATATATACGAATATTCTACGAAACACAAGAGATACAAGAAACATACCCTTGTAATCCGTTGATTTAAATGGTGTCCTTATCTTGAGCTATTCCACAAGCTTTAGTTGATTTCCCTACGATCCAATCCGCTCCAAGCTCTTGGATGATCCAACGCCGAAAATACCGCGTCTCTACTTGCCACGCGCCGGAGAAACGAATAGAACGACGATCACTCAATTAACCTCTAAGATTACAGCTAGAATCAAGTGATGGAAGCTTTCTTATCAAGATTACAGCACTCTAAGTGTTTAATCTATAATCTCTCAAAAATCTTATGAATTTTCTCCTAGAAAACTCAAAGAAGAAAAACAAGAAGATATGAAGACTATGGAGAATTGTTTCTCTCTCTCTTGCTTTGCTAGAACCGTAGGAATCTTCCCCATATGCAAGTGAGTTGTCTTCCCTTTTATTCTTCTTTTCCACCTTATGAAACACCTTTCCATTAAAATAATAGAAACTATATCTATTAAGTCTTTGTCTTCCATTTAAAAAATAGTGATAAAGACTAAAAGAAGGTGGGTGGAAATGGAGCGGCCATCATGAAGAAATTGGACGTGTTCGGTTCGTTTCGGACTCCTATGAGTCCAAACAGATAAACTTCAATTTCGTTCTGATGTATTTATATAAATTAATTAATCTAATCATATCAAATACAAAACAACATAATTAATTTCTGCAAGAAATAATTATATCTTCGAATTAAATTAATCACCAGTAATTTATTTAATTTATTTTAAATTAATTTATCCAATAAATCAATTTGGACATCAAATGTCCCCAAAATTAGATATCTAATATTCATAATGAGAGAATAAGCTCGATTCATTCCGTCGTCAATCCTATTGCGCGACTCGGTAGGTTCGTCTCAGTTAGCAATGGGAGGAACCAAAGAGTAGTAGCACCACCTAACCAGCCTGGCGGCCTACACCGTACCCCAACTGAGAACGAATGATTGGGATCATTCAAGAACCATTCTATTGTGAATACCAGTATACGTATAAACCCTTCTTTCAAATATCCCGATCAAGTTATAGGGTCACGGTCAGTCAAACCCCATCAGTGCTTGCAAATCGAGATCATCGAGCTCTCGTGTATCCAATACAACTAGCTCCAATGCTTTGGCCAAAGACTTATGATCTCATCTGCCAATAACCGCATAGGACATATAACCCGTTCACGAACAGGAGAAAGAATTCTATCTTGGTATTCAGTAGGACCTGCTACTTGCCAGTCAAGACGCACGTCGAGGTTGACCCACGTCTTCCGGTTTACAGGGTCGAACTACTCTAATGAAAATATTGACGTCACAAGCACATCCCTATTAAATCCTCAAGTCGAAGGTTCACGAATACCTATCACAACCTTTCGATTCCGATCATTGACTGTCCCAGAGTGAAATCCGTGTGATGAATCGAGGGTGAGTCAGTTCGAGTATACTAATCCAATTAGCATACCTATAACGTGTGCTCCCACTAACTATTAGTGTTCGACAGGCACTCTCCACGTTAAAGAACACGTCATACAAGTCTTCACATAAACTTAACGCCCGGTTAAGTTTCATCGACTTGCGAACGATTAAGTATTTGAGTTATAAACCTTTCCAATGCCGATCTCCTTATCTAATAAGAAGTGGAATGTTTTGCTGTCAAATACACGGACTAGTTTTTATATATATATATATATATATATATATATATATATATATATATATATATATATATATATATATACGAGTTAGGAACGCCAGTAACTACCAGTAAATAAAGAAACATCCATTGCGTTATATTAATGATTTACATAATAACAAGTACAATGTCGTCACTCAACATCCTTCGAGTGGCATTCGAGGGCATACTCCTAACAGTTTTCCTAACATCTTAGGTTTGGGAATTTGGGAATTTTGCTTGATTTCGTCCGTTTGATCCGGATTAACCTAGATTAGTGATGGATTGTTGATTATTAAGTTGTAATCTACCAATTTCCTTGTTGTTCCATGGTTTGATTTCTAAAGATCCGTCGTTTTGTTGAGTTCTTACTCGACGCCTTGAAGGTGTTCGGTGAAAGTTCTTAGAGGGGGTTTTGGGCGCCTATAATTATTCTTTCTCGTACGATCGTTGATTATTGATGATATGATGTTAGGTCCAGGTTCCTTGTGAAGAATGCGAGTCGGAACTCTTCCATTCGTTGTTTCCCGATCGATCGTGTTATCGTTGTTTCTGCCCGTAGAATTATAGTTGTTCAAGGTTTCCCGGTTGAACCGTGTTCGTCGGAGTGTCCGGTATCGATTATATAGGCAAGTATCTTGCCCATACATTACGTGTTTTGTGGATATAATGGTTGGTAATCAACGATATGTGCTAAATGAATGTTTACAACCATTTTCAAAAGAATCGGTATATCTACAATCATGGTTTTCTCAAAAGATGACTCGGGTGTTCCGTGAATTAATGTGCTTAATTGAATGTGTGTGTTAGTATTGAGTATAGGATCGCCTTACTTTCGTGTGATGCCATTATGTATGATTATTTCGTCAGTAAATTTGAAGTTCAATCCTTTTGTTAAGATGTGTGTGTGGAAACATGTGGTTGTCGATGAATATGTGAGTTTGTGTGATATTGGTTGTGTCGTTCGGTGCTGTTGAGATAGTGTGCTTTCTTGTTGATGGTTTTGGTTCTAGGTCGTGAGTATGTATTGGATAATTTGGTCATTCTAGCAAAATACCCAGACTATATATATTGTGATTGAATCTTGGGAATTGTGGTTTGGAAATGTGAACTGATGAGAGTTGTAAGTTGTTCTCGGGTACTCTCACCTGGGGTGGCTCGACGGGGCGCACAGGGATCTGGTGGCTTAGCGGATGGACCGGGTTGCGAGGGTTACTTTCGAGTGGGCATTCTCACCTGGGGTGTGTAATATCCGCATTTTTTCTTTCCCCTTGTATTTTCCTTTTCGGTGTATTTCTCGGTCATAGTGACCCTCATGTACCTTACAGTGTATCTTTCCCGTCATCTATTGATCTGAGACTCGTTATTGTTGTGCGGAACCGCTGTTTTGGGGTTGCCGTGGATCCATTCTATGTTTTGATGCGCTTTGAGGTGTTCCGTTTGATGTTTCGTTCATATTCCGATGTTGTGAACCGTTTATATTTCGTAACCTAGCGCACGCTATCTGTTCTGCATAGCGCGCGCTAGGGGCCCCTTAGTAGCGCACGCTACGACTGATTCGTAGCGCGCGCTAGGGAGCAAGCCCTGGGAGTGGCAGTGCTATTTTCCAGCCTTCTGGATTGGCGTATTAGCGTACTCTACGCAGACTAGCGCACGCTAAGGTCGGGAGGCTAGCGCACGCTGATGATACCCGGTAGCGTGCGCTAGCGTGAGTGTCAAAGATCGATCTGCATTACCGAACCCGGCCAGTGCCGCGAAGCGCACGCTACGCTTGTATGGTAGCGCACGCTAACGGATCGTGGGTTCTCGACAGCTTTGTCACCGACTCGATCGATGTCCGTAGCGCACGCAATTGGTCGATACCGCTCGCTACCGATAGTATATTAGTGCACGCTAAATTTGGGTTATCGCACGCTAACGCCGAGGTCCGCTACCGGATGGACACTAACTGTTTGGTCTATATTTTTATCCCGTTAGCGCACGCTAACCTTGAGGATTAGCGCGCACTAACACTCCCTGGTTAGATAAACCAGGGAGTTGACCGAGATGAGCGTATTATTTCCATTTCCTCCTCCTTTCCGCGGCTGTGGCGATTTCGGGCGATTCTTGGCGATTTCTTCCTCCAATCATCTCATCCAACATCTTCCCTAAGTTCTTGGTGTATTATATCAACATCAACACGAATCTTTCATCCTAATCCAAGGTAAATCTCTTAGAACCCTACTTTTGGGTGATTTGGGGGTTTTGGGATTTTCTCCCGATCCGTTCCGTTTTGTTGGTGGATTCATGATGAATATGATTAATCTTGTTGGTATAATTAGTTTTCCTACGGATTCATGGTATATTTTCATGATTTTGTGAAATCGAGAGGGTTTGGTTGTGGTCCGCCCTCGTTGTTATTTTTGTACGAATATACATGAATCGTAGGCGGGTTTTCGGGTGTATTCCATTTCCGTAATCGTTTAGGAGTGGTTGTGATTGTGTTATTCGAATCGTTAGGTTCATTCGTCGATTCCTCGCGGTCGCGCTTGATTCTTCCGTTCCGTTCGTGTCACCGTCTATTAATCGAGGCAAGTATTCTTATGAACTTACAATCTTAACGTAGTAGTATTGCATGAGACTTGTGTGTGTGTGTATGCTCACTATGGGTTAGATCCGACGGGGTCTCGGTAGGGGTCCACGGAGGGGTGGATCCGCGAGCTTGCTTTTAACCACTATGGGTTAGATCTGACGAGGTCTCGGTAGGGGTCCACGGAGGGGTGGATCCACGGTTAATTGTGGTGCATTTTTTACAAATGTGATTTGATTATGGCATTTCCGGAAATGAGTGTTTTGGAACTATGTTTTCTTGATTGCATGTATTTACTATATGTGTAAGATGTAAGTCGTTCATTTGGTTACTTGTACTAGCGTAATTGCTAACCCCTCTGGGGACCCGTTTTGGGGAAATTCGTTTTATGAATTTCAGGTCAGGTTCATCGAGACGAGCGGGCGCTGGACCAGTACACGGATGATGGCCGTGCGTGATGATTGTGCACGAGTGACGTCTTAGTGTCTTTTATCTTTTCATCTTTTGTGGTCTTTGAAATAATAGTAGTACTCGAGTACTTAAGAGTTCTTGTTCGTCCGGATTGTATTGTTGCCTATTATGTTTGTGTTGGATGATGATGTTATGTTTGACCGGTTGAACCGGGTGGATTATTCTGTTTTGCGTCTTTATGACGTGGTGTTATTTTGTCGTTTCTGTGAGTCGATGAGTATGATGCTGTTCAGCCTGGTGGGTCCCATATAGGGATTCACGGCGCTGTAATATACCTCGAATATCTTGAGGGTGTTACAGAAAATGGTATCAGAGCACTAGGTTTATAGATACCTAGGCTTGTCGGTTTATTGGGTCTTGTGGTGTTTTGTTTTGCACATCATCGTCACGCTGCCATGATTCCGGTACTACCAGTGTCCGTAAGTTTTTCCTTCCTCTGTTCCTTATTCCCGTGTACCGCATCTTTGATTCTCGATTTGTGATTGTTCTTTTCTTGTACTTACCATCGTATGGATTTTGCTACTTATTTAACATCAGTATGGATGCTGGAAGAGGCCGTGGTCGTGGACGCGGCCGAGGACGTGGGGCAGCCGGTGGGGCGGCCACGTCGCAGTCTTCGGGAGCCGGCAGTACCGGCGACCGTCATAGCCATGCTTCTTCTTAGGAGCGTGCCGACCTTGGTATTGCGGCCGTTATGCAGCAAATGGTGAATCAAATGGCGGCAATAGCTCAGGCGGTTCAGAACCCGGATCAGGCCCACGCTAATCGGGGCGGAGTGGATCGTTGGCTCCAAGATGTTATCAAGATGCATCCTCCTCAGTTTTCGGGAGCTTCAGACCCGATTGGCTGGGAAGGGTGGATCAAGGAGATATCTAAGGTCTTCATTGCCACTAACTGTCCCGAGGACCGTAAAGTCCCTATTGCTCAATACTTTCTCACAGGGGACGCTACGGACTGGTGGGAGGCCGTTGGGCCCAAAGATCATGCTGCTTCGTGGGCTGAGTTTCAAGAATTGATGGAGACTGAATATTGCCCGTGGCCGGTCAGACAGGCTCGGGTACATGCTTTTTATGATGCTCAACCGCGGGATATCCCCGTATCTCAAGCTATTGCTGATTTTAACAAGGAGTTGGGTTATGTGAAGACCCAAGTTGTCGAGGAGAGCGACAAAATTTTCCATTTCTCCAGACGGATGAAGTTGTCGATTCGGGACTATATGTCGGTGCTCGTCTGTACTACCTTGAAGGATTATCATAGTAGGGCCCTTGCTTACGATATGTCTGTGACGGCGAGTGAGGCGGCCCGCGAGAGCAAGAAGCAGAAGTCCGCCGGGAATTTTTCGGGCCACAAAGGTAGGGGTCAGCAGAAATTCCAGTCTGCTAATTTTTCTGCCGGTGGTGGCCCAGCTCGATCTACTGGGTTTCCCCGTAGGGCTGCCAGTGCCCCTTCTCGGGAAGTGAAGTGTTTTAACTGTGGCCAGCCAGGCCACATCAGTCGTAATTGCCCGAGTCCTTTGTTGACATGTAATCAGTGTGGCCAACCGGGCCACAAGGTGGCTTTCTATGCCGAGAGGGAGAGAATCGTGGGTGCCCGGACTTCCATTCCAGCGCCTAGGGAACCGAGTGTGAATCAAGGATCGTTTGCTTCTCAGTCCCCACCGAGTGCCAGTCGAGGGAGAGGTTGGGGTCAGACCGCCAGAGGGGGAGCTTCTAGTGTCGGCTCCGCCCATCCGCGGGTTTATGAGATGCGGAAAGTCGATGACCCAGCAGCTATTGTGGCGACAGGTACCGTTCATATTCTTTCTCATCCTGTCAGTGTGCTTTTCGATTCCGGTGCTACGCATTCGTTCATATCTTGGGATTGTGTGCGCCGTTTGAGTCTCGACTGTTTGATGCCTTGTGAACCCTTCATCGTTAAGATTCCTAGCGGTGATAGGATCGTTGGCGATCAGGAGGTTCGAGACTGTTCTGTGCTTATTTGTGAGAAGACTTGGCCCTCTAATCTTATTGTTGTGGGTATCGAGGGTGAAGATTTGATTCTTGGGGATGATTGGCTCGAGCGGCATGGTGCGATCATGAACTACCGCACGAGAATCATCACTATGTTAGCCGAGGACGGCACCGAGCACTCTTTCGCAGGGCGAAAGAGGGGAAACCAGAAGTTCGTTATTAATGCCTTGAAGGCAATGAGACTCCTGCGAAAGGGGTGTACTGGTTATTGGTGCTATGCCTTGAAGGCAGAGAGTAGTGGAGTTGAGCTGTCTTCGATTCCAATCGTTAATGAATTACCTGATGTATTTCCTGACGAGTTACCGGGATTACCACCGGATCATGAGGTCGAGTTTGCTATAGAGTTAGAGCCGGGCGCGGCTCTTATTTTGAAGGTGCCGTATCGCATGGCATCATCAGAGATGTCCGAGTTGAAGAAGCAGTTGAGTGAGCTTCTTGAGTCGGGGTATGTTCGACCGAGCGCCTCGCCATGGGGCGCACCGGTCCTGTTTGTGCGGAAGAAGGATGGTTCACTACGTTTGTGTATCGACTATCGCGAACTAAATAAGGTGACCATCAAGAACAAGTATCCTTTGCCGAGAATTGATGACTTGTTCGATCAGTTGCAGGGAGCTGCGGTGTTCTCGAAAATTGATTTGAAATCGGGGTACTATCAGCTCCGGGTGAGAGAGTCCGATGTGCCGAAAACAGCTTTTCGGACGAGATACGGACATTATGAGTTCGTAGTTATGCCTTTCGGGTTAACTAATGCGCCGGCGGTGTTCATGCAGTTGATGAACAAAGTCTTTATCGAGTATTTGGATAAGTGTGTCGTCGTCTTCATAGACGATATTCTTATTTACTCGAGGAATGAGGAAGAGCATGCCCATCATTTGCGGGTAGTATTAGACATTTTGAGGACCGAGCAACTCTATGCAAAGTTCTCGAAATGTGAGTTCTGGCTGAAGGAAGTGATGTTTTTAGGTCACGTGATTTCAGCCGAGGGGGTTCGTGTGGATCCGCAGAAGATTGAGGCAGTGTTGGATTGGGCACCGCCCAAGAATGTGAAGGAGATCCGTGGTTTCTTGGGTTTAGCTGGCTACTATCGTAGGTTCATCGAGGGCTTCTCGAAACTGGCTCGGCCACTTACGCAGTTGCTCCATAAATCCGAGAAGTTCGTCTGGAATGACGAGAGGCAGTCGAGTTTTGAGGAACTGAAGAAGCGTTTGACTTCAGCCCCGGTTTTAGCGTTGCCATGTGGCAACGAGGGTTTTGCCGTTTATAGCGATGCTTCGGGTCAGGGTCTTGGGTGCGTATTGATGCAGCACGGCAAGACCATTACTTATGCATCGAGACAGTTGAGGCCGTACGAACTTAACTACCCTACTCATGATTTGGAGTTAGCGGCAGTTGTTTTTGCGCTCAAGATTTGGCGTCACTATCTTTTCGGCTCTGCATGTCATATTTTTACCGATCATAAAAGTCTGAAATACATATTTACTCAGCGGGAGTTGAATATGAGGCAGAGGAGGTGGTTAGAGCTGATTAAGGATTATGACCTAGAAATCCTTTATCATCCGGGCAAGGCGAACGTCGTGGCTGACGCCTTGAGTCGGAAACCGGTGGCATTGCGAATGCTTGAGATCCTTACATCTCAGTCTGAGCTTCGGAGGGCTTTGATCGAGTTAGATGTTGAGGTCTTGTTGCCTGGAGCTGTCGGGCAACTTTGTGCTTTAGAGATTTCGTCATCTTTGATCGATGAAATTAAGCTGAAGCAGTCAGTGGATCCGATGATTACTCAAATCCGAGAGAACGTTCTTAAGGGAAAGTCTCCTGGGTTTGTGATTCACGAGGATGGTATTTTGAGATTCCAGAGTCGGCTTTGTGTGCCGAACGACTCACAGTTGAGACAGAGTATTTTGCGGGAGGCCCATGCTACACCTTACTCCGTTCATCCTGGTTCGAGTAAGATGTACAAGTACTTGAGAAGGAATTTCTGGTTGAATGATATGAAGGAGGAGGTCGCACAGTTTGTAGCGAGATGTTTGACTTGTCAGCAGGTCAAAATCGAGCATCGGCCGACCGGTTATTGCGATCACTTCGCTCCGAATGGAAATGGGAAGATATATCGATGGATTTCATTACGAGTTTGCCGAGATCGAGGTCGGGCATGAATATGGTATGGGTGATTGTTGATCGTCTGACCAAGTCGGCACATTTTCTGGGCATCAAGGACACTTGGGGTCCAGAGAAGTTGGCTCGTGTGTTTATTGCGCAGATTGTGAGGCTTCACGGTACTCCAAAGTCTATTGTTTCGGATCGTGATGGCCGTTCCGTATCGCACTTTTGGCAGGCGGTGCATAAGGCGTTGGGTACCCGTTTGCATTTGAGTACCTCTTTTCATCCCCAGTCAGATGGACAGTCGGAACGCACTATCCAGACATTCGAGGATATATTGCGTGCTTGTGCCCTCGATTGGAGTAGCGATTGGGAGGAACATTTGCCATTGATCGAATTCACGTACAACAACAGTTGGCACGCGTCGATTCGGATGGCACCGTATGAGACACTTTATGGGCGGCGATGTCGATCACCAATTTGTTGGAATGAGACGTCCTATTTAGTCGGGACCGAGCCGGACGTCGTTTTAGAGACGAGGCGGAAGATAGAAGTAATTCGAGAACGGATGTTGACTGCCCAGAGTCGACAGAAGTCGTATGCCGACGTCCGTCGCCGACCTTTGGAATTCGAGGTGGGAGACCACGTTTTGCTAAAGGTGTCGCCGACGAAGGGAGTTTTTCATTTCGGGAAGAAGGGGAAGTTGAGTCCGAGATTTATTGGACCCTTTGAGATTCTCGAGCGAGTCGGTGAGTTGGCATACCGTTTGGCGTTACCTCCAGCCTTGAGTCATGTTCATAGCGTTTTTCATGTTTCCCAGTTGAGGAAATATGTCCCGGATCCTAGTCACGTCATCGATTATGGTGAGATTGATGTCGCCGAGGATATTACTTTCGAAGAGCGTCCCTTGAAGATTTTGGAGCATCGTGAGAAACGACTGAGGCATAAGACCATACCTTTGGTCAAGGTGCAGTGGTCGAGACACGGTGTCGAGGAGGCAACTTGGGAAACCGAGGATAGCATGCGTGCTAGGTACCCTGAGTTGTTTATTTCTTAAGTTTCGGGGCGAAACTTGTTTTTAGAGGGGTAGAATGTAATATCCGCATTTTTTCTTTCCCCTTGTATTTTCCTTTTCGGTGTATTTCTCGGTCGTAGTGACCCTCATGTAGGGTTGTTAGCGAATCGAATTTTTTTGATTTGATTCGTGATTCGAATTCGTTTAGACCGATTCGTATTCGTTTTTTTCGAATTCGAATTCGAATTCGAATTCTACTTTATATTCGTTGACATAACGAATCAGAATACAAATCTGATGGTATTCGATTCGTTTTGTTCACGAATATTCGATTCGAATTAATTATTTATATATTTAGTATATTATATATATAATCAAAAGGGTTTCATTTCATTTCTCCGCCTTCTTCTACTGCTGGTCCTGTTTTCATATCACATTATGGTGGTTTTTGGCTTGTATTGTTTTTTTTGGTGAATTGTATTGTTATTTTTAGGTTGTATTGCAACTTTTTTATGATAAAATTTTGAATTTTTCATTCAATTCTAAAAAAAATCAAATCAAATCGAATACTCGAATCGAATTGAATAATTCGAATATCCATATAGAATCGAACTCGAATCAACTTTTAATATTCGAAAAAAAAATCGAATCGAATCGAATAGTTCGAATAGCTTCACGAATACGAATCGAATACAGTGGTATTCGCTTCGATTCGATTCGTTTACAACCCTGCCCTCATGTACCTTACAGTGTATCTTTCCCATCATCTATTGTTCTGAGACTCGTTATTGTTGTGCGGAACCGCTGTTTCGGGGTTGCCGTGGATCCATTCTATGTTTTGATGTGCTTTGAGGTGTTCCGTTTGATGTTTCGTTCATATTCCGATGTTGTGAACCGTTTATATTTCGTAACCTAGCGCACGCTATCTGTTCTGCATAGCGCGCGCTAGGGGCCCCTTAGTAGCGCACGCTACGATTAAATGGCGCGCTAGGAGCAAGCCACAGGAGTGGCGATCTTATTTTCCACCTTACGGATTGGCGTATTAGCGTACGCTATGCAGACTAGCGCACGCTAAGGTCGGGAGGCTAGCGCACGCTGATGATACCCGGTAGCGTGCGCTAGCGTGAGTGTCTAGTACTGGACTGTTTACTACTGAACCCGGTCAGGTGCCAGTTAGCGCACGCTACGCTTGTATGGTAGCGCACGCTAACGGATCAGGTGGGTTCTGGACAATTTGTCAATGGACTCGACTGATATCCAGGTAGCGCACGCTATTGGTCGATAGCGAGCGCTACCGATAGGTTATTAGCGCACGCTACATTTGGGTTAGCGCACGCTAACGGCCAGAGGTCTGGCTACTGGACTGGACACTAACTGTTTGGTCTATATTTTTATCCCGTTAGCGCACGCTAACCTTGAGGATTAGCGCGCGCTAACACTCCGTGGTTATATAAACCAGGGAGTTGACCGAGATGAGCGTATTATTTCCATTTCCTCCTCCTTTCCGCGGCTGTGGCGATTTCGGGCGATTCTTGGCGATTTCTTCCTCCAATCATCTCATCCAACATCTTCCCTAAGTTCTTGGTGTATTATATCAACATCAACACGAATCTTTCATCCTAATCCAAGGTAAATCTCTTAGAACCCTACTTTTGGGTGATTTGGGGGTTTTGGGATTTTCTTCCGATCCGTTCCGTTTTGTTGGTGGATTCATGATGTATATGATTAATCTTGTTGGTATAATTAGTTTTCCTACGGATTCATGGTATATTTTCATGGTTTTGCGAAATCGAGAGGGTTTGGTTGTGGTCCGCCCTCGTTGTTATTTTTGTACGAATATACATGAATCGTAGGCGGGTTTTCGGGTGTATTCCATTTCCGTAATCGTTTATGAGTGGTTGTGATTGTGTTATTCGAATCGTTAGGTTCATTCGTCGATTCCTCGTAGTCGCGCTTGATTCTTCCGTTCCGTTCGTGTCACCGTCTATTAATCGAGGCAAGTATCCTTATGAACTTACAATCTTAACGTAGTAGTATTGCATGAGACTTGTGTGTGTGTGTGTATGCTCACTATGGGTTAGATCCGACGAGGTCTCGGTAGGGGTCCACGGAGGGGTGGATCCGCGAGCTTGCTTTTAACCACTATGGGTTAGATCCGACGGGGTCTCGATAGGGGTCCACGGAGGGGTGGATCCACGGTTAATTGTGGTGCATTTTTTACAAATGTGATTTGATTATGGCATTTCCGGAAATGAGTGTTTTGGAACTATGTTTTCTTGATTGCATGTATTTACTATATGTGTAAGATGTAAGTCGTTCATTTGGTTACTTGTACTAGCGTAATTGCTAACCCCTCTGGGGACCCATTTTGGGGAAATTCGTTTTATGAATTTCAGGTCAGGTTCATCGAGACGATGGTCTTTGGACCAGTACACGGATGATGGCCGTGCGTGATGATTGTGCACGAGTGACGTCTTAGTGTCTTTTATCTTTTCATCTTTTGTGGTCTTTGAAATAATAGTAGTACTCGAGTACTTAAGAGTTCTTGTTCGTCCGGATTGTATTGTTGCCTATTATGTTTGTGTTGGATGATGATGTTATGTTTGACCGGTTGAACCGGGTGGATTATTCTGTTTTGCGTCTTTATGACGTGGTGTTATTTTGTCGTTTCTGTGAGTCGATGAGTATGATGCTGTTCAGCCTGGTGGGTCCCATATAGGGATTCACGGCGCTGTAATATACCTCGAATATCTTGAGGGTGTTACAGGGTGGCTCGACGGAACGCACAAGGACTTGGTGGCTTGACGGCCGGACCGGGTCGCGAGAATCGCCAAAGTGTTTTTATTGATGATTAGTTGTGATATGTCCGGAGTATCACAATGCTTTGTGCTTGGGGTCGAGAGACATTATATATCGAGTCTTGGTGTTTGGCTAGAATAGCATAAGAGTAATGTGTTGTGTGTAATGTGTCCTTGGAAATGAATTGAAGTGGATGGTTGGGTCTTGGACCTCGTGTTTTCTGAACGGATTTGTATTTTGGAAAATAAAACTATTTGCTGTGACCCTAAGTGGCTTTCGATAAATTAAGAACTTTTCAATCACAAATGTTTTCAAAACTGCCGAGATCCTGAATCGATTTTTAAATGACCCATGGTTTCTTTATATTTTTTATTGTTTGAACTACTTTATCCACATGAAATATCTCGGGGAGTCATTCGTTATATTCTCGGAATGTGTTGTGTATGGCTCGTATTTGCATTTTATACTTGTACTAGCAAAACAGTGGAGTTTTGCTAACCCGCGAGTATTTGGAGGGGTGGATGTTTGTTCTGCATCCAGGTACATGCAGGTTTTGGGAGCAAAACACAGGATCGGTGCGAAGGATGATGGAAGACGAATAATACTAATCACATGAAGGCCAGTTTGGGTGCAGTCAGTCGGAGTTCGTTATATGGTCTTTTCCGCTGTCGTACTTTTTGTTTGTGAGTGTATTTTACCCTTGCATGGGTATGAGTCCAGACAGAGTTATGCATGTTAGAGTTGTATGATAATGATGTAAGATCAGATCAGTCTATTGATTCATTATTCTATCACGTCGGTATGTAATGTATTGTATTGTTTCGATGTCTAGCCTGGTGGATCCTCACAGAGAGGGTCTGCGGCGTGTAATATTCCCGGTTTGATTCTGGGGGTGTTACATCCATGACCATCTGTACCGTGGTCACGACCGCGTCCTCTGCCCCTCGGCATACTAAGTGGCTACTCACTCAATACGATGGCACAACATCACAAAATAATATACTAAAGTGCCAACTCAGCGCGACATTTCACATAAGACAACTAATAGCAACTCGATAAGAAGATCCACGAGGTATCCTTTTAAATGATATCATTTGAAAATCTTTGGATTTGTATGTTATTAAAGATAAAACTTTGAAAGTATTTTTGGTACCTCGGGCTGTTTTATCAAAACTTGTAAACAAAAACTTTAACCGTCTCATTTTGAAATTATTTGCAAAACAATATTTCGAATTATCAAAATTCCCTTGGAAACAGCATTATCATCACCGTTAATAACAAACAAGGTAACCACGCAATGTAATATCCGGAATTTCTACTATTATTGTTTAACATTATTTTATCTGAGTTATGTTGTACAGCGTGGAATCTGTACAGTATGGATAAAATAAATGAAGGACTGAGACATCTATATTGGTATAATTGTCGTACTTGGTCGATAATAGCATTTGAGGATAGTGTGTATCCAATGAGAATATTATTGGAAAGAGTATACGTATTCAGTATGCCGTATGTTCATATCTAGCATGTTGAGACGTTGGATAAGGATAGCTGAAAATGGCTAAGTATAGCCTTATTAGCGCACGCTAATAGTTAAGCATAGCACACGCTATCGTGCAGGTTTAGCGCACGCTAAAGGCAAAGGATAACGCACGCTAGTACAGACCAGATTAGAAGGAATCTATGTGTGGACCCGGCCCCTTTCGACGCATGTGCCGACGAGGTCAACGGATGTTTGTTGTGAAGGGTTAGCGCACGCTAATGCATATTGTTAGCACACGCTAACATCAGATCGGTCTAAAGGGAATCTTATCCTAGTCAGAGCTGTCGGCGTGTGGACCCGTTTTCGGAGCATACAGACAAACGAGTCAACTATGAGTAGCACACGCTATGATCGAACACTAGCATACGCTAAATAGAAGAGATTACGTACGCTATTGCATGGGCATTGCGTACGTAAATCATTATATGCAGTAAGGCAGTAGCCTCTGGACTGCGATAGCGCGCGCTAACAAAGACAGTTAGCGCACGCTAATAATAGTCAGTATATATATGTGTAGTTGGCCATTATTCTTCATTTCGTCTATTCTTTCCTTGCAACCAATAGAGAGAGTTTTTAGAGAGATGTTTGAAGTTCCAAACACTGGATTATGGTGGAGTTGATCATCCATAACAATATCAAGCTTAGAAATGAGTGAGAATGGATTCAACCTTGGAAATCAATCTGATCCTTCAAAGAGGTAATTACTCTTCACTTTGGGATTTCGTTTTGGATTGTATATGATGTCCTTGAGTTGATAATCGTCATGTATATGAGTTAACAAGTATGATTATAAAATTGGTTACCGAGTTATGTTGATGTTATTGTTGATATACGGGTATTGATATGATTCGAATGATTTAGAATTGTGTTATTTATCTTCAAAGAGATATGTTGGCTAATGTCTTCCTTCAATTCGGGTCTTTGATGTTGTTGTTGTTGATATCACCTTCATATGATGATAGTTATGGTGTTGTTTATCTTCAAGAGATATGGCGATTTATGTCTCCCTTCATTTCGGATTTGATGTTAAGATGATATATGGATATATATGACTTGGGTGATTATTTACATGTTAGCATATCGGATTATGATGGTTGTCATGAACATGATTATGGAATCATGGTATTCTTGGTATTCTTGGTATATATCACATCAAAGAGAAAGGATATATATTGGTTTGATTATAAACATGGATAAGATAATTGAAACTAACATTATGTTGATTTTAGTGATTGAGTTCGTATGATAAGATATGGATCATGATGATGAGATTAAACTTGGAAAGGTTGTGTTTGATCTTGGAGTATAATTTTCGTTACATTCGTATTCGTAGTCGCAAGGTGTTAGTCGATGCTTGGAATGCATGCAACTGTACAGCATTAGCGCACGCTAAGCTTACTGGTTAGCGCATGATAACGGGAGCGACTTAGCGCACGCTACGTTATGTGTTTAACGTGCGCTAAGTAGGCAGACAGTGCAGTATTTTCGTGTTGTGGTTATGAATTCATTATGGTTTGAATTGGATTGATCAGACTAGTGGTTAATCGAGATATTGTAGAACCATTGGTTGTTGATTGAATTGTTGATTGTTATCGAACTTGTTGTTTATCGAATTACTGTAATAGGTTGAGAATATTGATCGGTGATTATAACCGTGTGTTGCGATCGAGTTCGAAGATGTTCGTGAATTGCATTGATCGGGGCCGAGGAACTTATGGACGACAACAATGAATTGGTAACGGCTTCATCGGCATCGAGGCAAGTTATTACTTGCTCAGTTTATAATATTTAATAAATGGTTCAATTTCATTCGTTTATAATTCGTATAACAATGTTTATAATCGTAATCACAGGAGATTTGGGATTATAGGTTGTATTCGAGTTTTGGGAATTAAATCATAATGTATATGATTTACATTTATTATTGGTATACTTGGTATCGAGGATACATTGTGGTATAGACGAAGACGTGAATTATCTACCGTCCGTGATATTTTGTACCGTCGAGTATTGAGGATAATGGTTCGTGATGGTTTGGACATCGAGATTGCTCTCGAAGGACTCGGGGCAAGCCAAGCACTCTAATCATTTTTCTCATTTCGTGTCGATCATGTTGTGTTACATTTGTGTATCGTTGTTGTCATGTATTGTGTATCATTGTTATATGCATTTTTGCATTGTTGTCATATGTCCACCTCGTGTTGGTCCGACGGGATCATCGGGGGATCTATGCTAGCGTGCGTTGGATCATCAGACATGTTTTCCACCACGGTTGGTCTGAAGGGGTCATCGTGGGATCTATGCAGTGAACGCTGGATCATCGGATTACCATGTGTTATTATTGTGGATATGTATATTATGGGTTTGCCATAAGTATACATTGTTGTTATTGATGTGAGCATATTGATGTTATCGTATGAGTACGCATTTGTAGGTCTTGTGTTAGGACCATGTCCGCATGTTGTGTTGATCTGATCTTGGATTAGACGGACGTGATTTCGTTGTGGCATTTCATATCCTGAGGTATGTTCCGTATTTTCTTTGGTATTTGTCTTTGATGGACAATCGATTATCGTGTTGAGATGTGATGAGGTTACCCGACGGATTAGGTTGGACAAAGTTAGTAGATTTTGTAGCAGTGAGTTATGATAATGTTTTGAGAACCTTGGGTATTGTTGAGGTACAGTACATGATACGAATTACGTATATAAGTGTACGTAAAACGTATAAAATACAACGGAAGATTATCACGGCTTTTACAAGTATCAAAGTAATAATGAAAATAAAAGGTGGTGGCCGAATTTATGTGGTTTCGGCCGTGAGGTAGGGTAGTGTATGGGTTTGAATGTGTTTTATCGAATTAGACCTATAACTCGATAAAGATAATCTCTCCTCAAGACCTATTGAGAATTGATCAAGTTATAATTCGAGACGCGTCGAAATAATAACCAAGGTTTTGTTGAACTCGTTCAACGTATATTTCAAGAGAAATACAATGTTTATAACTTTCAAGATACTTACAAAAGCTTGAGGATGAGGCCTATATATAGCCATTACAAGATCACACAAAAATCAACTAATATCAAACAAAGATTAAACAATTCTAACAAGACAACAAAAATCAACACCAAGCTTCCATCCTCCTTGGTTTGGTTCGAATTATTGAAGTGTGGAGGGACCCAAAATCTTCTCCATTTGATTTTCTTGTAAGACTTTGAAAAATGTAGGCATTAACTTGAAAAATGAAGGCATGGAAAATCTTCATCAATCTTGGACAAAATCTTCACAAATCTTCATCAATTTTCGGCCATAAAAATCACTGCACATTTGAACGGTTCGTGTGGCTTGATAGAAGCATAATTGGACCTTCGACCGTTTCACATGATTTATAGATCTTTCTTTTATCTTTCCATGGCCGCTTGAATCACCTAAATCGGACTTCGTATGAGAGAGTTATGATTAAAATACCAAAGCTGTTAAGTACTCATACGCGCGAATTGGTAATTTTGTCCGCTTTTCGCCTTTTTCACTCGGACTAGTCAATACAAAAGCCTATTATATTATGTCTAAAAATACTCCTAACCTATATGGTAACCTAATAGACTATTATTTTATTAAAATAGACTCCTAATATACTTCTAATACCGAAAATACTGACACTCTAATATCAATTCCGAAAATGACAATAAAAATAACAATAATAATGTCTTCTTCACTCGAGCTCGTCAATCCCGTATCATCCCCTCTCCCTTTAAAGGGAATTGTCCTCAATTCCGCAATCCCGTCGTCATCAAGATAAGGAGAGAGATCAAAATTATCGGACGTTCGAGTGTGGTTCAACACTTTGAGGCAATAGTAATATTTCTCAGAAGTGCCAACAAAATAACTATCATTAGTTATAAAAAAATAATAGATACTTTGTGAGGTAAAACCTCTATCATCGTGGTTGAACTCATCGGATGCAATTTCAAGACCGAAGAAAATTGCCTCGTAATCGTCTTTCATGCCAATCGGGTGTGATTTCACTTGTGAACAAATTTCACAATCGCATTCGTCAAAAATAGGAGGTTTTGACCAATCAACAACAAGATCTAAACTTGAAGATTCGGAGAACGGATAACAGAAATCAAACATTTTTTTTTATTTTTTTTTTTGGAAAGAAAAATGGATAATAAAATACCTCAACAAAAAAATTCGTTGAATAAATCGCCCAAGGAGATGACCTTGGGCTCCGATACCACTTATGATACGAATTACGTATATAAGTGTACGTAAAACGTATAAAATACAACGGAAGATTATCACGGTTTTTACAAGTATCAAAGTAATAATGAAAATAAAAGGTGGTGGCCGAATTTATGTGGTTTCGGCCGTGAGGTAGGGTAGTGTATGGGTTTGAATGTGTTTTATCGAATTAGACCTATAACTCGATAAAGATAATCTCTCCTCAAGACCTATTGAGAATTGATCAAGTTATAATTCGAGACGCGTCGAAATAATAACCAAGGTTTTGTTGAACTCGTTCAACGTATATTTCAAGAGAAATACAATGTTTATAACTTTCAAGATACTTACAAAAGCTTGAGGATGAGGCCTATATATAGCCATTACAAGATCACACAAAAATCAACTAATATCAAACAAAGATTAAACAATTCTAACAAGACAACAAAAATCAACACCAAGCTTCCATCCTCCTTGGTTTGGTTCGAATTATTGAAGTGTGGAGGGACCCAAAATCTTCTCCATTTGATTTTCTTGTAAGACTTTGAAAAATGTAGGCATTAACTTGAAAAATGAAGGCATGGAAAATCTTCATCAATCTTGGACAAAATCTTCACAAATCTTCATCAATTTTCGGCCATAAAAATCACTGCACATTTGAACGGTTCGTGGCTTGATAGAAGCATAATTGGACCTTCGACCGTTTCACATGATTTATAGATCTTTCTTTTATCTTTCCATGGCCGCTTGAATCACCTAAATCGGACTTCGTATGAGAGAGTTATGATTAAAATACCAAAACTGTTACGAAGTACTCATACGCGCGGGAATTGGTAATTTTGTCCGCTTTTCGCCTTTTTCACTCGGACTAGTCAATACAAAAGCCTATTATATTATGTCTAAAAATACTCCTAACCTATATGGTAACCTAATAGACTATTATTTTATTAAAATAGACTCCTAATATACTTCTAATACCGAAAATACTGACACTCTAATATCAATTCCGAAAATGACAATAAAAATAACAATAATAATGTCTTCTTCACTCGAGCTCGTCAATCCCGTATCAGTACAGATATTCCGGTATGAGCTTATTGTGTTGTTGAAATGATACGAGATGTGAACTTTGGTAATTATTATCACGAGTTGGTAAAGTTATGGCGGTAAGATTACATTGGTCGTATTCTTACTTAGTATTTTCATTGGTATGTAATTATTGACGAGATGTGATGGTTATCATTGTTGGATATTATGGTTGACCCCGTCATGGCCTTTCTTTTTAGGTTCTTGGATTATCAAGCTTGTAGCGGTCGTGGAGAGATGAGCTTCCCGGAGGATACTGGCTAGGGCATGTATTTGTGTATTGAGTTTCCTGATCAGTTCTTGTATTTCCACTGCTAGAGTATTTTTAATCGTTTGTCTTTTTCCGTTGCGTGAATATTTTAAATGGCCTTTTGGTATCTGGTAACTTAGGTTACTTTGGCAATCATTTTCTAAAACATTTTGTTGATACGTGTAAGCGATAGCTTAACATATGTTTCTATACTGTTGAGTTTTGGCATTTTGGGCCTTGTGGTTTCAAATGAGACTTTACGATGGTTTGATAAACGGATTTTATTAAGTCTTCGAATGTTTTTAAAGATAGTACCGTAGTTCGCCTCTTAGGCGTTTGAAAAATGTTTGCGAAAATTTTCTTCAGCCTTGTAGGTTCTGTAATATCCGAATTTATTTTTGTGTATTTCATCTGTATTCGAACCCCGTATTATTCGGATTTGTGATATCGATAATTGGAGTATGATATTTCTCGCATTAGTATCTTTGTACATAAGTATATCATCATGCAAAATTTCTCATGCAAACTCGTGATAGCGCACGCTAAGCATGTAACTTAACGCGCGCTATCGGCTACTACTAGCGCACGCTACAAATGAAGAATTGCGTGCGCTAGGCCATCAATTATTGAGCTGGGCGGCTAACACATGCGCTAGCCGGACGTAGGACCGGATAAAATTCCCGCGGATGAACCTGGACAGTTTTGGAGTCAACTCTTATTAGCGCGCGCTAAGGATGTATGATAGCGTGCACTAATCTGCTAGTGTACAGAAAGTTTATATATAGGCCAGCACTCCATTTTCTTCTCATTTCTTTCGGGCATCCTTCGTTCTTGAGAGATCAGAGAGCATATCATATTCCTTAGACATACTTATAACACATCCACTTGATCATTGGACATTGGATATTTCTTGTGATTGAGCATTAAAGAGAAGTAGCACCTTGGAGTGGCATATAACCAACCGGAGTCAGATTCTACCTTTGGGGTTCAGTGATTTCGTCATATTAAGGTATGTTAATTCTATATCCAGCCTTAGATTCGGGTTCTAAAGAATAAGATGATCATGCTAGCAAGATATTGAGTTCCTTTGGTGAATTATTCAACAAACATCATGTTTAGAAGATTGGAATGTTTATGCTTATGATATTGTCGTTGGAACCTCGTAGTTGGAACCTTAGTACGTCAAATGTTGAGAGGAACATTCTGAAGATGATTATCCGTATGAATTATGTTGTTTTATTGATCATAAAACTTGGAGATGATATCACTTTTGGTTATAAGGACTTAATAAAGAATCATCTTAGATTGCATTCTTTCTTATAAACTGGAATTGTTAGTTTATCTCCATGGTTAAATCGGGATGTAATGATGATATTGAAATCTAGTGCGTCGACCTTAAGAACACCAAACTTCACATGAGAATTGTAACCAAGATGAATTGTGGTGTTGTGATGATAATACGTATTCTTGAATTCGAAGTTGTGGTTATCCGAAATATCATTCATAAACCGAATGAGCATGATATGCATGGAGATGACATGTATTATCACTGAAGATTTCATGAGTTTCATCACCGTTAGAACTAGTCTCACGCCAAGAGGAATCGCCATGCCGCATTAGCGCACGCTAAACTATGTAGATTAACGTGCGCTATCGAGCATGAGTTAACGTACGCTACGTTTGGTACGTAACGTACGTTAGGCCATCAGGCGAGTCAGTCGGCTGATCAGTGAGGTACTGACCGTGCGTAGTTAGCGTACGCTAGGCTTCGTTGTTAGCGTACGCTAACGAACAGACTTAACGCACGCTACGTATAATACTTAGCGTACGCTAAGAAGATCAGGCAGATTGCGTTTTATGAACTCTCGGCCGTAAATTGAATTGGTAGACATTCGTACGACGTGAGATAAATTCTATGTTATTTCTTTTGTTAAGGTTCGAGCTGGTTACGTGATTGATTGAAGGGGCGACCTTCGAGTGTTTCTTTTTCGTGGAAATATTGTTCTTGTCTTCGAATTGAGGTAAGTACCTTATTTGTTTTACGTATTGATGTTATACATATTGTTGTGCATATATGTCGTTGTATGTCCACCTCGTGTTGGTCCGACGGGATCATCGGGGGATCTATGCTAGCGTGCACTGAATCATCGGATGGGGTTTTCCACCATGGGTTGGTCTGACGGGATCATCGGGGGTTCTAGGCAGTGAACGCTGGATCGTCGGAATTACCATGTGTATGTTATGATGTCATGTTGTGATTATCAGTTGTGTATGTTATTTATGAGTTTCTCGCAGGAGAAGACTCGTTGGTATTTTGTCATTTACGTTATTATTATTCTTTGTGAGATGTTGAATAATATGTTGTGGTACTTGTACTAGCATCGTTGTGCTAACCCCTTCGGGGGTGAACATTTTGTTTATGTTCAGGATCCAGGAGAGCAGGGAAACAACCACTGGAGCTGCATGACGATGAGGATGCAGAGTGATGTTCCGGTCGGGTTTATTATCTGTTGTTGGTTATTTAATAAGTACTCGAGTGCGTCGTAATTTGTGATGTTTTAGATTTCAGTGATGTATTAATATTCTCCATTTGAACACTTGTACTTTCGGTATTGAACCAGAACTGTCATATTTTATTTCAAGTGATTTCACTAGTTGGTATTTATTATTGTCGTTTCATTTATTCAGCCTTGTAAATTCTTATGTAAAGGATTTACGGCGCTGTAATATTCCTGAATATATCGGGGGTGTTACAAAATATGGTATCAGATCTAAGATTATGGATATCTTGGCCATTGGGTTAAAATAGGGGTCAAATATGTCTTTTGAGGTAACCGGCCGCGAATAACATCACTGTACTGCCTACGTCTTCGTGCGGGCGGTGGTTATAAGTTCCTAAACTCTATCTCGTCCTTTACATGTTATATTTCCTTGTACTTGAGCATTTGAACGATATTGTTTCCTATATATTGAGTATTTATGCTTACAGTATGTTGAGAGGTGGACGTGGACGTGGTCGCGGTCGCGGACGCGGACGAAGGAATGCTGAAAGGGAAGCGTCGCCTTCTAATCAGGCCAGCCACAGTTCAGGCGAGCCACAGAGATCTATCAATAACGAACCGGAACCTGCTGTACCAGAGATCCTTCGTCAGGTGGTGAACCAGATGACTCATTTCGCTCAGGTCGTGGACCGAATGCAGGTGGCGGTGGGATTACAGCAGGGACATAGGCAGCAAGGGGTCCCAGATATGGGAAATCGAGATGACCGATGGCTGCGAGAGGTGGCGAAGATGCAACCACCCAAATTCGACGGTATTTCTGAGACTCCCACCTAGGACCATTGGTTGAAAGAACTGGAGAAAATCTTTGCCGGAATTAACTGCCCAGACGACCGGAGAGCCTCTATCGCTCAATACTTTCTGATAGGGGAAGCGTCCGAATGGTGGGAAGCCATCCGGCCTGTAGACCATGATGCTGATTGGACAGAGTTTAAATTAATGATGGAAGCTCAGTACTGCCCTCGTCCTGTGAGGGAAGCCAAGGTTCGGAGTTTTTCTCCGCTCAACCTTCAGAGGTGCCAGTATCTCAGGCAATTAAAACGTTTAACCAATAGCTGGCATTTGTTCGACATCTAGTCAGAACAGATGCTGAAATGATGATCCATTTTGACATGAGAATGAAACCAGAAATCCAGAGGTACATGTCCGGTTTTGAATGTACCACCCTCCGCCAATACCAGGATAAAGCATTGGCGTATGAAATCAAGGAAGCAGCAATGGAGAAATTTACGGAATCCAAGAAGTGGAAAGTCTCTGGGACTTTTACAGAGCACAAGAGCAGGGGGCCCCGCAGGGCCCAGTCATCCTTTCATTCTTTCAAGAAACCTCCGCACCCAGTTAGGAGCGGAAAAAACTTCGGAGCAACATCAACCATGACTGATGTCACCAGGAAATGCTTTAACTGCGCCCAGACGGGGCACTATCGATGGAATTGCCCCCTACCTGCCGTGACTTGTTTTGATTGTGGTCGAGAGGGACATCATGCGGTGTTCTGTGAAGAGGCTTCAAAGTCTTTTAGAGCCCGTACACCACAGCCAGTCCAGAAGGAAGCCAGTATCCAACAGACGCAGCAAAGTGTTCAGATGCCTCAGAATTTTGGCCGCGGGCGAGGCAGAGGACAGTGGGACCGAAAGGGCACATCAAATGCCGGGTGTGTTCCCCCACGTCTGTACGAGATGAGGAGAACAGACGATCAGGATGCTACTGTCGTATCAGGTACCGTTCAGATCCTTTCCCAGCCAGTTAGCGTTTTATTCGATACAGGAGCTACGCATTCATTTATATCCTTATCTTATGTAAATCGTTTGAATATTTCTGGTTTTCATACTTGTGAACCTTATGTTGTTTTACCGAGTGGAGAGAGGATTGTCGGGAATTTAGAAACTAGAGATTTCCCTGTATCATTTGGAGGCAGAGAGTGGCTCTCAAATCTAATTGTAATAGAAATGCAAGGAGACGACTTGATACTCAGAGACGATTGGCTTAATCGATATGGAGCTATTGTAAACTACCGAAGGAGGAATATCTCGCTGATCGCTGACGATGGTTCCGAAATATTGTTTGAAGGATGGAAAGCAGGAAGCTCAGGAAAGTTGATCAAGGCGGTGAAAGCTGTCAAATTGTTGAAACAGGGCTGTACCGGATACTGGTGCTATGCAATGAAGAAGGAAGACGAAATTGTGGAACTTTTATCCATTCCTGTTGTGAACGAATTTCCAGATGTATTTCCTAACGAGTTACCTGGACTACCTCCACGATGGGATGTAGAATTTACTATTGAGCTGGAACCCGGAGCTACAACAATTTCTAAGGCGCCGTATTGTATGGCACCTACTGAGATGTATGAACTGAAGAAGCAACTGGAGGAATTACTGGACAAAGGCTATATTCAGCTAAGCGTTTCGCCCTGGGGAGCGCCAGTTCTCTTTGTCCGAAAGAAGGATGGATCGCTTCGACTGTGTATTGACTATCGAGAGCGGAACAAGATGACGATTAAGAACAAGTATCCGTTGCCACAGATTGATGATTTGTTTGACCAGTTGCAAGGAGCAACAGTATTTTCTAAAATCGATCTGAGATCAGGATATCATCAGCTGAGGATTAAGGAATCTGATGTTCCGAAATCAGCGTTCAGAACTCGTTACGGACACTATGAGTTTGTAGTGATGCCATTTGGTCTCACTAATGCACCTGCTGTATTCATGCAATTGATGAACCGAGTGTTCATCGAATATTTGGAAAAATTTGTGGTCGTGTTCATTGATGACATTCTGGTGTATTCTAAGAGCCCGAAAGAGCATGCACAGCATTTGCGGATTGTATTAGAACTTTTGAGAAGCGAGCAACTGTACGCCAAACTCTCTAAGTGTGAATTCTGGCTAAAGGAAGTAACGTTCCTCGGTCATGTGGTATCAGCTGAAGGAGTCCGAGTAGATCCTCAGAACATTGAAGCGGTTATGGATTGGAAGCCTCCAAAGAACGTGAAGGAAGTCCGAAGTTTCTTAGGACTTGCTGGGTATTATCGTCGGTTCGTGGAAGAATTTTCCAAAATTTCCCGCCCACTTACTCGACTACTGCAGAAAACACAAAAGTTTGAGTGGAACGAGTTGTGTCAGATTAGCTTTGATGAATTGAAGAAGAGATTGACGACGGCACCGATTTTATCACTCCCACATGGAACTGAAGGATTTATAGTTTACAGTGATGCTTCGAACCAATGACTCGGATGCGTATTGATGTAGAATGATAAGGTGATCATTTATGCGTCATGACAGCTGAAACCTTATGAAGTGAATTACCCAACACATGATTTGGAACTAGCAGCAGTAGTTTTTGCTTTGAAGATCTGGAGACATTATCTGTACGGGACTCACTGTGATCTTTACGGATCACAAGAGTCTTAAATACATCTTCAGTTAGAAAGAGTTGAACATGAGACAGAGGAGATGGTTGGAGCTGATTAAGGACTACGACTTGGAAATTTTGTATCATCCAGGCAAAGCGAATGTAGTGGCAGATGCACTTAGCCGCAAGCCTATTTCTATTCAGATGCTGGAGACTCTGACCTCCCAACTTAGCCTTCAACGAGAGATGATTCGAGAAGGAATTGAAGTATGGTTACAAAAAGTCCAAGGACAACTGTGCGTGATGGAAATAACTTCATCATTAACCGAAGAAATCAAATCTATACAGACAGATGATCCTCTGATGATTCGGTTACGTGATGAAGTGATCAAGGGTAAGGCCCCCGGATTCGTAATTCATGATGATGGAGTTTTGAGATTTCAGAACCGACTCTGCGTTCCCGATGTCGATGTTCTGAAACAGACGATTATGAAGGAAGCTCACAGTTCACCCTATTCTATCCACCCGGGCACCAGTAAGATGTATAAGGACTTGAAGCAGAATTTCTGGTGGGGTAACATGAAGAAAGATGTAGCGGACTATGTTTCGAAATGTTTGACTTGTCAGCAGGTTAAGATCGAGCATCAACGACCTGCCAGGATGTTGAATCCACTCCCAATTCCTGAATGGAAGTGGGAGGACATATCGATGGACTTTATTACTAGTATGCCGAGAACCAAGACAGGAATGAACATGATTTGGGTGATAGTTGATCGTTTAACCAAATCAGCTCATTTTCTAGGTATTAAGGACACATGGGGACCAGAGAGGTTGGCACGAGTATTTATTTCGGAGATAGTTCGATTGCATGGTACGCCGAAGACCATTGTTTCTGATCGAGATGGCCGTTTTGTGTCTCACTTTTGGAAAGCAGTTCATAAGGCCTTGGGGACCGAATTGAACTTCAGCACAGCTTATCACCCGTAGACTGATGGACAATCCGAGAGGACTATTCAAACGGTGGAGATATGCTGAGGGCTTGTGCCATAGATTGGTCAACTGATTGGGAAGTTCATCTACCGTTGATTGAATTTACCTACAACAATAGTTGGCATGCTTCCATTAAGATGGCACCGTTTGAGGCATTATACGGGAGGAAATGCAAATCGCCTCTATGTTGGGACGATTCATCAGACTTGATCGGGACAGAACCAGAGTTGATCGTACAGACTCGAGAGAAGATAGCCTTGATTCGTGAAAGGCTGTTGACCGCCCAGAGTAGACAGAAATCTTATGCAAACGTACGCCGTCGCCCTTTGGAGTTCAGTACTGGAGACCACGTACTTTTAAAGGTTTCTCCTACTCGGGGAATCTTTCGTTTTGGAAGGAAAGGAAAGCTGAGTCCGAGATATATCGGACCATTCGAAATCCTTGAGAGAGTTGGAGAGTTGGCATACAAATTGGCATTGCCGCCGTCGTTGAGCCATGTTCATAACGTTTTCCACGTATCCCAGTTACGGAGATATATACCGGATCCTAGTCATGTCATTGATTTCGGGTAGATCGAAGTCGCTCAGGATGGGACATTTGAAGAAAGACCGGTTAGGATACTCGAGAGTCGAGTTAAGCAGTTGAGAAACAAACCTATTGCTTTGGTCAAAGTTCAGTGGTCACACCACGGAGTGGAAAAATCCACTTGGAAAACGGAAGATAGCATGAAGTCCAGATATCCAGAGTTATATTCGTCTTGAGTTTCGGGACGAAACTCCTTTTTAGTAGGAGAGTATGTAATATCCGGATTTATTTTTGTGTATTTCATCTGTATTTGAACCCCGTATTATTCGGATTTGTGATCTCGATAATTGGAGTATGATATTTCTCGCATTGGTATCTTTGTACATAAGTATATCATCATGCAAAATTTCTCATGCAAACTCGTGATAACGCACGCTAAGCATGTAACTTAACGCGCGCTATCGGCTACTACTAGCGCACGCTACAAATGAAGAATTGCGTGCGCTAGGCCATCAATTATTGAGCTGGGCGGCTAACACATGCGCCAGCCGTACGTAGGACCGGATAAGATTCCCGCGGATGAACCTGGACAGTTTTGGAGTCAACTCTTATTAGCGCGCGATAAGGATGTATGATAGCGTGCGCTAATCTGCTAGTGTACAGAAAGTTTATATATGGCCCAGCACTCCAATTTCTTCTCATTTGTTTCGGGCATCCTTCGTTCTTGAGAGACCAGAGAGCATATCATCTTCCTTAGACACACTTATAACACATCCACTTGATCATTGGACATTGGATATTTCTTGTGATTGAGCATTGAAGAGAAGTAGCACCTTGGAGTGGCATATAACCAACCGGAGTCAGATTCTACCTTTGGGGTTTAGTGATTTCGTCATATTAAGGTATGTTAATTCTATCTCCAGCCTTAGATTCGGGTTCTAAAGAATAAAATGATCATGCTAGCAAGATATTGAGTTCCTTTGGTGAATTATTCAACAAACATCATGTTTAGAAGATTGGAATGTTTATGCTTATGATATTGTCGTTGGAACCTCGTAGTTGGAACCTTAGTACGTCAAATGTTGAGAGGAACATTCTGAAGATGATTATCCGTATGGATTATGTTGTTTTATTGATCATAAAACTTGGAGATGATATCACTTTTGGTTATAAGGACTTAAGAAAGAATCATCTTAGATTGCATCCTTTCTTATAAACTGGAATTGTTAGTTTATCTCCATGGTTAAATCGGGATGTAATGATGATATTGAAATCTAGTGCGTCGACCTTAAGAACACCAAACTTCTCAGAGAATTGTAACCAAGATGGATTGTGGTGTTGTGATGATAATACGTATTCTTGAATTCGAAGTTGTGGTTATCCGAAAGATCATTCATAAACCGTATGAGCATGATATGCATGGAGATGACATGTATTATCACTGAAGATTTCATGAGTTTCATCACCGTTAGAACTAGTCTGCTGCCCAGTAGTGAACTGCCATGCACAGTTAGCGCATACTAAACTATGTAGATTAACGTGCGCTATCGAGCATGAGTTAACGTACGCTACGTTTGGTACGTAACGTACGTTAGGCCATCAAAGTAGTCACCGGCCGATCGGAGGTAATCGACGGCCGTGCGTAGTTAGCGTATGCTAGGCTTCGTTGTTAGCATGCGCTAACGAATAGACTTAACGCACGCTACGTATAATACTTAGCGTATGCTAAGAAGATCAGGCAGATTGCATTTTATAAACTCTCGGCCGTAAATTGAATTGGTATACATTCGTACGACGTGAGATAAATTCTATGTTATTTCTTTTGTTAAGGTTCGAGCTGGTTATGTGATTGATTGAAGGGGCGACCTTCGAGTGTTTCGTTTTCGTGGAAGTATTGTTCTTGTCTTCGAATCGAGTCAAGTACCTTATTTGTTTTACGTATTGATGTTATACATATTGTTGTGCATATATGTCGTTGTTGTATGTCCACCTCGTGTTGGTCCGACGGGATCATCGGGGGATCTATGCTAGCGTGCGCTGGATCATCGGATGAGTTTTTCCACCACGGGTTGGTCTGACGGGATCATCGTGGGTTCTAGGCAGTGAACGTTGGATCGTCGGAATTACCATATGTATGTTATGATGTCATGTTGCGATTATCAGTTGTGTATGTTATTTATGAGTTTCTCGCAGGAGAAGACTCGTTGGTATTTTGTCATTTACGTTATTATTATTCTTCGTGAGATGTTGAATAATATGTTGTGGTACTTGTACTAGCATCGTTGTGCTAACCCCTTCGGGGTTGAATATTTTGTTTATGTTCAGGATCCAGGAGAGCAGGGAAACAACCACTGGAGCTGCATGACGACGAGGGTGCAGAGTGATATTCCGATCGGGTTTATTATCTGTTGTTGGTGATTTAATAAGTACTCGAGTGCGTCGTAATTTGTGATGTTTTGGATTTCAGTGATGTATTAATATTCTCCATTTGAACACTTGTACTTTCGGTATTGAACCAGAACTGTCGTATTTTATTTCAAGTGATTTCACTAGTTGGTATTTATTATTGTCGTTTCATTTATTCAGCCTTGTAAATTCTTATGTAAAGGATTTACGGTGCTGTAATATTCCTGAATATATCGGGGGTGTTACAGGTTCCATCTCGGGGCACACGATGCTGTAATATTCCTGGTCAGATCTAGAGGTGTTACACGCAATACCATCAAACCCTTCGTACAAGTACTAAACATTCCCACCAATCAACAATCATTTTGGAGTAAGTCAAGATCAGCGTACGATGACTGGTTCAGTACAGAAATTCTTTCCAAATCCCAATTTGAAGTTTAAATCGAGTAAGATTTTTCCTCTTTCACTATATATTTTTGAAAATAAAAATCGCATTGTATTTTGAAATATAATTTTTTTTCATGGTGTGAAAGATTTTTGAAAATCATGTACTCGAATTATTTAAAAATAAAACAATACATTAAAAATTATTTTCGAAAATCCTTTCAACACTAAACAAAAATCAACGACGGTAACATTTTACAAAATATCGAAAGGTACTTTAAAATAAGTCTTTCAAATATCGTCGAGGTTTTATTTGAGAATCCTAGGCCGGCTCGCCAATTACAAATAATTTTCAAAGTCTACATGAAGCCGCCGATTAATCGAACCGCCAAAACTTTTTTCGAAGTTGCTTTTTTTTGCAACTTGCACAAGTGTATGATATTTTCAAGAAAGCGTTTTCGAACACATACACACAACACACATAATATATCAATTAATCAATTACCACCTAGCACTACGAAAAGTCATAACACACATTCACACACAACAGTTGTCATCACTAGACAACACACATAGAATACAGTCACAGGTGATTGACTGCAAAAGTTAGACCTAACGGCTAAAAAGACGGTTCCATAGCCTCTGCCCAGGCTGATTAGCGCGCGCTACAACAAAGATTTAGCATGCGCTAACCATGCTGCATTAGCGTGCGCTAGCCTCACACTTAGCGTGCGCTAATTGCTCTAATCCAACAACATGATTGCTAACATATATATGACATTACTTGAACCGAAGATTACAACATACGAATCTAAATGCCATCGATTCACATAATTACAACACCTCACGAGCAACCATCAAAAGACAATTGTCATTCAAAACCGAAATTTCACCTCTCAATAAAGAGGGCTATCTCAACGTATACATACCGAACGACTCAGCATTCACATCACTATTTTAATCATAAAACTGGACACTACTGCCCAAACAACAAGAACATCATCACATACTTCTTGACTAACAACCATGAAACCGAAAAGTTGAAAGCGAGAGTCACGTCTTGAGTACATTTTGTAGACCTCATTTGAGTTTAAAAATCGTGTTTTGAAACTTATAATACAAGATGAAAATGAAATATCAGTAGTTTGAATTCTCAAAAAAATTTCGACCTTGAGGTCATGATACGAAAATCAAACTTTTTCCTCCTTTGGATGATATTTTAAAACAAAATTACGTGACTCCCCAAAAAACGTTAAAAGCTTTAAGGTATCACATTGTTGAACTTTCCTTGCGTAACCACACCAAAGCCATTACTCCTGTAAAAATGATTTATACAAAGATGTATATATATACATATATATCGGCACCACTTTTCATTCTTACCACAATACGAGAATCAAACAAACATAGGCCACATAATCACAAATCACATTTAAATCTTTCTCCGTAATACTGTATCACACAACTAGCTTGTATAGCTCAAGGCACAACATGAAGTAAGGGAGACTTACATTCACAGATCGCACGAAGATGATGGATGCACCTTCATACTAATCACAACCGACATTCAAACCGATGCGTTGCGACACAACTCAGTCAGACATAATCCGACAGGACAAGACTCAACAATACACGACATGACCCGACAGCCTAGGTTTCCACAACCTAAGCTCTGGTACCATACTCTCCAACACCCCCAAATTACTCGGGAATATTACAGCGCCGCAGACCCTCTCCGTGAGGATCTACCCGGCTAAAAACATAAACAATACATTATATAACAAGCCGATATGACTAAATAATGAAAACATTAGACCAATTTGGTCTTTCACCACAATTTACAAATCAGACACACAAACTCTGATACCACTCAAACCCAAACCAGGTTCAAATACACGAACCATACTCTTACAATCAGTAAATACAACAGTGCAAAAGACACCACAACATGCCTTGACTAAAATACTCAACACTGGTCTTCATGCGATTAGTATCGTCGTCTTTCATCATCCTTCATACCGATCCTGTGATTAGCTCCTCAAGAACCTGCAAGTACCTGGATGCAATACAGACATCTACCTCCCGATTACTCGGGGGTTAGAAAAACTCCATTGTTTTGCTAGTGCAAGTATAAAGTGCAAATACGAGCTATACACAATATACTCCAAGAATATAATAACTTGATTAATTCCACAATCCAACCCAACAAAAGACTTCCCGAGATATTTCATTGGATAAAATTAAAAAGTTGGAATGAGACATGTAGACACTTTGAAAAGCATTTAAAAATTCTCGGGAGTTTTACAAAGACATTTTTAGATTAATGAATCCTCAACTGATCGAAAACCACATAAGGACACAGCCCCAAATATTGTTTTCCAAAATGCAAATTCGGTCACAAAACACGGGGTCCACGACCCAATCATCCACATTACATACTCGAGTGAATAACCCAATGGTCAAACTCGACACACAACCAAACCACAATACACGGAATAATCACAGGGCCCACGTCCCTATACCAAAATATCACAACCAAAAAACGAATCATATACGACACTTATACTGGTGCCATTCTAGCCAAGTACCAAGACCCTACATATGATGTATCTCACATCGAGAATGAAAATGTTGTGATATTCTGGATATATCATAATTATAGAAAACAACATCATACCACAATCATCATCACAAAACAACCTCTCGAGTTGTACTGGCCTTGTACCCACATGGGATACACACCCCAGAGAGTCCTCGTCAGGCCCTCCCCGGCGTACAACCCAACCGAGTGATCTGCAGAACTCGAAGTCTAATGGATCCCAAGAGACCCTCGCTGGTTTTACTCGGATCGCACACAACTCAATAACCACATGGCACAAATCACATTTTCTGAAATTACCACTTTTCACAACATACTTTCACAAATTCATTTCCCCGAAGTAGATCAAATGTAAATCAAGGTACTTGTTAGAAATGGTCGCTATATCCGATACATACTCACATCACACAACATCACATACTCATCAATAACACACATGTCCACACACACACACACACACACTTCTTGACAAAAAGACATAACTTTAAGTCCACTATCAACATAATCACACACAACGGTATCATACGCAAACAAGATATTCCAATGCACAAAACTAATACACATTCTCAAAATAACACATTCGTTCACAAACACACAAGTAGATTATAAAGAAAGCCTTTATCGAGAATATACCGATCCTTTTATAAGTTCATTAAAAATATTCCAATCGCACACATAGTCAATTACCAACTATTACAGCTACAAAACATGAAGTGTATAGGCAAGATACTTGCCTCGAAACCACGAGCAATGGAACAAAGAACAGACGCGGTCGAACAACCCTTGAACTTCCAAAAACGACCAAGAATCTCGACAGTCCCACGAATACTACGAGAACAATACCATCACAAATCAACAACACTAATTGAAATCCGAATCGACACTAAGATCAACAAGGATCTAAGGATTTCTTAAAAAAATCAAGAATCATTGTTCAGGGTGATATAAAATCAAAAAACGAGTTACCAAACCGAAGATCACGACCAAGACAACAAGAATACATAACCAATCGGATGAGATCGGGTAAGAATCATGAAACAAAGGAAAACCCCCAAATTTTCCCAACTAGGGTTCTAGGAATGAAATACTTCGATCCGGAATGAAAATAAGTTAGATGATGTGATAAACACGAAGAAGGCTTACCAAGGAGAAGCTTGATACTGAAGATCGTCCAAATCACCCCAAGAACTCGCTCCCGACGGAAAGAAACGAAGAAGAATGAGAAATGACGAAATAAAAGCTGATGTCCAGTATTTATACTGGACAGTTATTAGCGTGCGCTAAGTGCACTACATTAGCGCGCACTAACGGGGTCAACTCTCTAGAACATTCTGCCCCCAACACTGTTAGCGTGCGCTAGCCAATATACTTAGCGCGCGCTAACGAGTCACACATCCAGTCCCGTGGTTTCTGGACAATTCCGCACTTACCAGGTAGTATGCGCAAAGCCAATCAATAACGTGCACTAAGACGGACGATAGTGTGCGCTAACCACCGAGTTTATCGTGCGTTATCAAGACTCCAGTCTTAGTCCATTAGCTTATGGACTGTCTCTGAACTGCCATTTAGCGTACGCTGCACACCCAGTAGCGTGTGCTTACTGCGACATAGTAACGCGCGCTACACCACAAGCGATAGCGTGCGCTACACGACAATGAACCAAAAGCTCATGCAACGATCTGAATCGAAATCTAACACGTATCCACTCATGACAGACCCAAACGTGGCGTAAAATTCCAAAGATATGGACAACACCAATCCGATAACCCGCAGAAAACTCAGCGAACTGGAGAAAAGATTTCGGGTGTTACACGCATCCTGTATTAGTATATAGTGGAGATATTCAATTTTATTTAGAAAATTGAATTTTGATTATAAATAACTAAAATTACTAACAAAAATAACAAGAAGCATAGTAGAAATCTAGGCAAGCGAAATCAAGATGAAAAGGGGATTTCAAGATTATGATCTCGAGATTATATTTTATATATCTAGAGATTGTCGTAGATAATATTATTAAGTGTGGTTGTCACTTCTTCACATTTAGAACCAAATTTATAACCTATATGTGGGTCATTTATATTGTATTATTTAGTTGAGAGTTAAACATTTGTATTTAGTACCATTATGTATAACCCTCTAACCTCTCACTATATAAAGAGGTTGTGGGTTCTCATTTTGACTACACTCATTTTGATATATGGAAAGCTCTCTCTCTATACTTCTATCTCCCAAATTTGCTAGTTAATAGACTCACTCACGACACGTTATCAGCACGATCGAAGATTGGGGATTGTTGTTTGCCGTCATCAACATTATTTTGATAATATGTACTAATCACATGTTAGATACATGGTATCACATAAGTTGCATGACGCTAAGAACACATGAGAATTGGACCTAAAATAGCAATCATATTGAGTTAAGAAAACATACAAACATCATGTTGATTTGTAAACATATGGATCTTTGTATGTTATTTGTCATTAACCATAATTCTCTGGAACATGAAATCGACCTTAGAAAAACTTGACACGTGAATTCATGTCCAAAAAATAAGCTAAAGTTTGTGATTAATGGTAGGAAATTGAATCATATGACTAGTATAAAAAGAATGTATTACCTATTGAATAACATTACATCCATCCTAAGTGAAATAATTTTTGCATGCTTATAAATGTTGGAATATTTTAAGTCAAAACAACAATTAAGATAACAAGAGTCAAAAGTGCAAGAGCTGGCCAGAAAATCAACACAGTTAGCGCACGCTAACAGACATACTAGCGCACACTAATAATTAAGGCATAACTCGCCAAAGAACGAAGCAGTTAACACACGCTACGAAAAATAATTAGCGCACGCTACATCAGTGAAGTTAGCGCACGCTACAAGTATCAAATCGCACGCTATGATATCAAGTACAGGGTATGGAATCATGACAGAAAGGTCTGCAAATGAGAGTAGATTGTTGGAAATAAAATATAGCGGAAGCATGGGGTTTAGGTTTACTAAAATCGGCCCTCAAAATCGGATCTATTTAAGCTCGTCAAATAATTAATTAAAGAGATTAATAAGCAATTTAAACGAGTAATATTTATTTACACGTCTAAATATGATAATTCGTAGTATTCTATCTAGATCTAAGAGAGCTAAGAATACATTATCTTTGAAGCAAAGTCTTCGACTTTCTCCTTGATATTCTTGTATTTCTACCTTTAGATCTTCTAGAGTATATTCGGCCTATATCCAGATGTCGTGTGGGCAATAATCTACCGGACTTCCTTGAACAGTAAATTTGGATCGGCCGAACCCCTGTGGCTTAATGTCACTCGATTTCTTTTCCTTTATTCTCTAGTATTAGTAAACACTCTTAGAAAAGTAATGTGTTATCTAAATTGTGGAATCAAAGACACAAGTCAAGATCCACAATTAAACACAAGAAAAAAATTGAACTCTCAAGCTTGTGGAAGTAAGTTTCGGCCGACCCCTATTATTGTATTTAGTGGTGTTATGGACTACTCTACGAATCTTAAGGAGGATTAGGAAAGGACTCCTAATAGACCTCAAATTTACATATTAGGTCTTTCCTAATATATCGAGTCTATTAATATCAACTCAGTCCATTAAAGAGTTAATATTGCATTTCCTATCCAAATCCCAATATACGAAATCGGGCTCCTTATTTAAATATATTATTTTTCTTGTTTAAGATAACGAATGTCTATTAATTAAGCTACTGACAGCTTTAATTAATTAATATCTTATCCAAGAGTAGTACCACTCGAACCTTATTATTATATCGGAACTAAATCCACCTGCAGGGTTTAATATAATAATCATTATCGAGCTCTTCAAGGGGACATCATCAACCCGCACAAGTCGGGACACGATTTCTAGTTATAATAATAATTGTCATATAAATAATATTATTGCCCAAGATACGAAGCTTATTGAGTCAATCATTTTGACTCTCACCCATGATAAATCAAAGCAATAAATATTATAAATACATAATTAAATACCATATACTTAGAGTTGAGAAATAATAATTCTCCGAGATTTATATTCTTCTTACAGTCAGTACAGAAGACACTATCTCACTTCGATCATATTCAATGTATGCAAATACGCTAATGCATGCTAATAGTCAAGTCCAATTAATCTCAAACATACACTACAACCTTTCACATAAGTTATATAATAATTATATAGGTTGTGAACTATTATATTATTTTATAAAGCACCAAAATGTGATCTTTCGTGTGACACAAACACACCACATTATCTACAACATAAAATAATTAGACATTTCATTTGCATAACCATAACGTGAATAAATATGCAAAACATGTGATTAAATGTAACAGGAGTTATAGGGAAATAAGGTAATACAAGCATAAAGTATGCTTTGCAGTATACAACCCTAACACAGATAACGCACGCTACATGGTGAAGCTAACGCACACTAAAGTATCACCTTAAGGCACGCTAAATATCATTGCAAGGCACCTAAGGTTTAAAATTCCTACCGTTGATCTTATATCCTTTAGATACCTTTTTAACGCGGAGATCAGGCGTAAATCATCCGAATCTGAATCTGGACTTTCAAAGTTGACTATTATTAACGCACGTTATGATGTTCAATTAACGACGCTAGATTCGAAATACGACCATTGGACAAGATTGTCAACGCAACATTTCAAAACCGACAGGCGACGATTAGCGCACGCTAATGAGCATATTGGCGCAGGCTAAAGACAACATGCAGTAGCGGCTATACAGGCTATTAAGCCTATAAATACCACCTCATTTGGTATTCATAATAAAACAACTTCACGGAACTTCAATATACATCTGAGATTATTGTATATATTATTGCTGTAATAATCGAGCTTAATTGATAAGAGTTTGAGTGTTTAATTCACCCAATCATACACGAGAGGAAAGAAAGAACTGTAGATTTGATTCGGTGTTATTAGGATCGTTGATCCGACATTATTAGAATCATAATCTAAATCCAAGTGAGGTTTTTCTAGTACCAATAGAAAGCTAGAAAGATAGTTTCCTTATCATATAGAAAAGGAAAAACAGTTTATATTGAACCGACAAAAAGACTGTAACGGTTTATCTTGGGCCAATTGAAGACAAGATTATAACAGCTTAACTCGGACCGATAAAGACTGTCACCTTTTTCTGCACTAACTGTTGGAAGAAAATCCTTAAGACGAAGGTCTATCCCAAAGGGAGAAGATTCTTAAAAAGTTAACCACATCTATCCCAACGTAATTCTTGTTTCAAAAGGCAAGAGATAGAAACTGAAAGACAAAAGGAAGTTGTTTTATCATCCGTGCAAGTTAATTCGGGAAAAGAAAAAATAGGCCCAAACAAATTGTGGAGATTTATCTCCAAGTTAGGAAGCTCAGGAAGGCTCTTCAAGGATGTGACTTGATTCTAGCGAGATAAAGTTACTGCATTAAAGAAAATCATATACTTGTTAAAAAAATGTATCCATCATTTAAATATAAAAACAATGATGCAAGTAGTAATTCATATTATTACCATATTATGTCTCCCCATATTTTCCAGACAAATGTAATTCATAGTGAAATCCACTATATAAATATGAAGTATAATTTTTTTTTTTTTTTGAACGGCGAATTTCAACTTAGACTCAACCACCTGCAGGACGCAGGCCTTAACCATCACTAGCCCAGACTATGTTGTCTTAACCGGGCCCACGCTGGTGACAAGTGAGGCTACGGATTCACGAGGAAACCGTACCGCCTCCACACAAGTTTCCTTGCTGGAGTAACGGCCGGATTAAAACCCCGCTCTTGCTCAGACTCGAACCCCAACAACTTTGTCTAAAGGTTCTTGTATTCATTGCAAATAACCATTGGGCCGTACGCCCCTGGGCGTATATAAAGTATAAATTAATACTACTATTATTTTAACTAAATAAATTTGTCGAAACGAGAAGCTGATTTATATAAGCACTGACACCTGAACAACATGGGGCCCTCAATATTTATCCAAGTGAATCTGACAGACACAACACCGAAGAACTTGACAAACTAAGCTCAGCAGCCATACCTACTACCTTATAGTGAAACCACCGGCGGAGAGCGGAGAGCAGAGAGCGGACAGCGGACAGCGGGACCTCGTCGGAGAGCAGCACTCGGCACGCGGACAGCGGCTATTCGTTGGAGCTTTTTTAGGAATATGTCTTCGAATGCCTCTCAGAAGATGAGAAAGTGTGAGTATTGTATTGTAATTATGAACATTTAATAAGTCATTTATTATTTCTATATTATTGTATATCACAGGTATTATGATTTGGTATATAAAAAAATAGTCACTGCATTTAAGAGCAAACATTCCACTTCTTATGGAGATAAGGAGATAGATACTGTAAGTGTTTAGGGCTCGAATGCTTAATTGGTTCGCAAGTCGATAAAACTTAATTGGGCAGTAAGTTTAGACAAGACTTGTATAACGTGTACTTTGACATGTAGAGTGCCTGTCTTCACTAAGAATTGGTGAGAGCACACGTTATATGTATGCTAATGGTATTAGTATACTCGAACACAACTCACCTCGATTCGGTCACATGGATATCACTCAGGGATTGTCAATGACTGAATTGAAAGGTTGTGATAGATATACGTGGACCTTTGACTTGAGGTTTCAGTAGGAGATGTGCTTATGACATTAAGTTAGTCATTAGAGTAGTTCGATCCAATGTGGGGTCAACCTCGAAATGCAACTTAGTGGGCAAGTAGCAGTCTCTACTGAATACCAAGATTGGATTCCTCCTCCTGTAAGTGAGCAGGTGAATGATCTATGCGGTTAATGGCAAATGAGATTATAAGTCTTTGGCCAAAGCAGTTAGAGCTAATTGTATTTGATACACGAGAGCTCGGTAATCTCGGTTTGCATTAACAAATGCATAGAGTTAAGTTACATTAGGGTTTGACTTTACCGTGACCCTAATACTTGACCGGGACATATGATTGAAGGGTTTATACGTATAAAGTATTCACGACATAATGGTTTTGGAATGATCTGATCACTCGTTCTTAGTTGGGTTACGGTACGGAGCACTAGACTGGCTAAGTGTTACCCCTACTCCTTGGTTCCTCCAATTGCCGACTAAGACGGACCTATGGAGTCGTGCACTAGGATATCTCATGGATAAAATATGTATTTATTATCTCTTCATTAATATTGGATATTGGATATTCAATTTGATTTATTTGATAAATCATTGCGGTCTTGTAAATTAAAATTAATTATTGGGTGATTAATTTAATTCATAAATAATTTATTTCTTAGAAATATATTATTATTATAATTTTGTATTTGATAAAATTAATTAATTGGAATAATTAATTAAGTATAAATACATTTGAGATAAAACAAATACTAGTGGGCTACTCCCTCATCTCTCCCCACCTTCCATGTGATTTCTTTGATTGTCATGACATGGTGTGATTTGATTTATTTTCCACGCGGTGATAAAAGAGATCAAGATTGTTGTTATCTTTGAAATCTTATCATAACATGTTATAAAATAAAGTAAATAAAACACAATTCATGTGTGTGTTCAGCCGTGAGAAACTAAGGAAGGGGAGAGAAATAATTTTCTTCCATCTTATTCATCTTAGACAAAAAGAAAAGGAAAGGAAAGAGAAAAAAAATACTATATCAATTTCTAGCTGTGTTCTTCAAGAACAAATTGATATATAATTTTCCCGATCAATATTCGACGCGTGATAACATAGAGACACTCGACATATTCGATGTTCGATCATTCATCAAATTTGAACGAATTGGATTCGTGTACGTGTTGATGACCGGAAAAAGCTTGGCTCGGGTTTTTCCTTCAAGAAAATATTATCAAAGGTCTACGAGGGTGTGACTTCTTAATTTTATCTTCGTAAATTTATATTCGTTTATATGATGCTTGATCGATCTATTTTAGGGGTTTGGTTTTTATCCGGTTAGACCGGTTTATTTTCCGCTGCGTAACTCGATTTTAATCACCGAATCCCAAGAGTGGTATCGGAGCGTGGTCTATGCGATCGCACATTCGATATTTGCACTTGGAATGCTTGGTTGTATGTTTTTTGAGATTTAGAATCACAATTATTTTAATTATTAATATTTAATTGTTCATCTAAAATTTATTTTTCATGATTTTATATTATAATATAAATCTATTTTTCTTTTGAAAAACTGATTTATATGTGTAATATAAAAATTAGAAAAATACCATTTTTGGATTCAGGGCGAAAAGACGAGCTGAAAAAGTGGTCGGACCCGGCAGCGGACGGCGGACAAGGGACAACGAATGGCGGCACCTCGTTGGTCCGGAGGACCTGTGTTGTGAGGAAGGATACCGATAGAATTTGGGATACGATACGTATAGAATTTTGTGAAAATTTCTATGGAAAAACTATTGTGAATTAGCAGAACATATTAGAACAAGAAGGAAGAAGTCATTTTTCTGTGAAAAGAGGATAGAAGCTTCTCTGTTAAAATAGGATTAGAAGACGGGAATGATGAAAGAGTCCGCGGGTCCTAATTTACTTAGGATTTTAACAGCGGTTGTGGACAAAAATCGTTGTTAATATATATAATTTAACAGCGGTTGTTACACAAAACTGCTGTCGAATTCTTTGTTTTTTAAGGATCTATTAACAGCGGTTGTTTTAACAACCGCTGTTAGCCTTATTCTATTTAACAGCGGGTTTTCACAACCAATGTTAAAATGATACTTCAACAGCGGTTTTTCCAATAACCGCTGTTAGAATTTTACACAAAAGTTACAATTTATGCCACCACGTCATTTTAACAGCGGTTTGTTAACAACCACTGTTAAAATGGCGCTGTTAAAGACCCGTTTTGTAGTAGCGATCACTTACTCACAAGAGAGATTAATTAAATTTGTAGATTAAATAATATATAATAATGTTTGCACTCAATATATAAAATTTTGTTGGTGTCCGGCCAATTATGGCCAATGAATGTGGCTATCAACATAAGAAAAATTCAAAGGCAAATTGGAATTGCCAAGCCAATTCAAAGCAACCAAGGATGAGGAAGAAAAGTTGGAATGAAACTTGTCAATTCACACGTAATGGTTTGCTATAAATAGATGGAATGGCTCATTTGGTGAATTCATTCCTAGTGAATCAAAAGACAGAGGCACAACCAAGTGAAAAATATATAGTGAGAGAGAAAAAAATAGAGTGTTGTAAATCCTGAGAGTGTGGGAAAAATACACTTGGGTAGGTATTATTTCTATTATTCCTTTAATATTGCTAGTTGTCAATATTTGGATAGGAGTGGGTCTCACGGGAAATACTATATTGTATCTTTTGAGGGTTTCAAGAGAGGAAAAAATATTGTAATTATTCTTTGATATAGTGGAATATTTTTCGGAGTTTGTCCCGTGGTTTTTCCCTCGGTGTTAGAGGATTTTCCACGTTAAATACTGGTGTATTTTATTTTCAGTATATTTTGTGTGTGATTGGGATGTTCTTTCTGTGTGTTCATACAAACTTGTTTCCGCACAAAAGTTCTGTTGAGGGAAAACTATTTGTTGTTTTATAACAACTGACGTCGATTTTCCCAACAAATTTAACTCCCAAAAGTATGAGATCTAACATCTTCACGCATAATTACTGATTTTACAACTAAGCAACTAATCTATATCAAATATTGAAAATCTCATTGAACTAATCTCTATTAACAAATAATAATTTTTTAAATATGGAAAACTAGTGGCATAAACTAATACCTGGGATTTCAGAGATGTCATTCAATAATAATTGGTAGTAATTCAGATATGTTTATTCATACAGCTAGATTGCTACAGTATCAGTTATACAAAATCAAACACCAATAAAAATATAAATAAAATACATGTAATGCTTGTGGTATTGCACCTCATTAACAAGTGTCCTTGCCTTAATTAGACTACGCCATATATAGCTCGATTGAGAGTCAATTTGTGCTGCATCAATAGATGCACACAAATCCAGCTGCATGAAGGATAAGAACCTTAAGCCATTAGGTGCGGGGTTGAGTGAAAGCAGACAGCTTTTATCCTGGACGTTCTCCGTGAGAAAGCTTGTGTGGCGCGACGGCTTCTCGCGAACCTATTATGCCCCACTTACTCCTGTGGCCTGACATAACATAAATGCTGACAAAGTGGTGGTTAGGGCCCTCCGATTTGGAGAGTGGTCAAGTCTAAATTGAAATTCGCCATTAAAAAAAAAAATAGATGCACACAAGAAATACCAACCTTTCAATACCCTTACCCTTGCATAATCATAGATTATGTATAGCAATCTTCGGTATTATTTTGCAACATGGCTAGATTAAAGAAGTGCAACTCCTGAAAATCCTAGGCCTCCTTCCATCTTGCATCAAGTAATCTTGGCCCAACCAACCCAATGATGCTTCCGTTTTGAATCCGTCCTGGTTGTTGTTATTGGGAATAAGAAGCAACAAATTGCAAAAGTTTGTATAGCTTGTATTACTATTTTTATTAAGATCTCCCGCCCTTAGCGTCTTTTTCTTCCATGATTTCAATCTGCTCAAAACCCATTCCACAACCATGTCGAACACTTGCCTTTCTTGATCGCCTAGTAATGGTAGGAAATCCAAGGTATTTAGGGTGCGTTTGGTACAAAGAATGGAATTGCAGAGAAATGATTGCAGAGAAAGAGAATTGGTCAGGAGAATATGAATTGACTATCCTGTTTGGTAGCACAGAGAATTCAGCAGAGAAATGCAACAGAGAATCATTTCTCTTGGTCGGTGGCGGTGGTCGATGGTGGTAACGGTGGTGGTGATGGTGGTGGTGGTGGTGGCGATGGTGGTGGCGGAGGCGGTGCTGATCGGTGGTGGTCGGTGGTGGTGGTGGTGGCAGCGGTGGTTGGTGGCGGTGGCGGTGGTGGTGGTGGTGGTCGGTGGTGGTGGTGGCGGTGGCGGTGGTGGTGGTGGTCGGTGGTGGTGGTGGTGGTGGTGGCGGTGGTGGTGGCGGTGGTCGGTGGTGGTGGTGGTGGTGGTGGTGGTGGTCGGTGGTGGTGGCCCTTACAGAGAAATCAATTCTCTGAAAAAAAACAGAGAAATCAATTCTCTGAAAAATACAAAGGGATCAATTCTCGGGAATTCAAATCCATTCCCATTTCCATTTCCCTTACCTACCAAACAAGATAATCCATTTCCATTTCCATTTCTCTCCTCCCATTTCTCTCTACCAAACACCCCTAAGTGAATTACTCTGTTTCTCGCACTCGGATCAAATGAGCAAAAGCTTGACAATCGTTTTGAGAGATGTTTGAGCTAGACACCAGATGCGACCTATCGGGGTTGATACGTAGTCCTGAAGCAACCTCACATATTGTTAGTAAGTATATGGTGGAGATTAAGTGACGTAATTATTTGATATGAATGTATAAAAATAATAAATATGATTTTTTTTAAGAAATATAAAATAAGTAAGCATAAAATTTTGAGCAAGCAATATTGTAATTAAAAAAAAAAAAAAAACTGCAACATTGAGTATTGGGTTTGGGCCTATATTAACCCAACCATTGCCCACAATCATTTTCACTGGAACTAACCATTTTCCATTGGGCTGTTTCCCCAAGAAACTCATTTTCTAGCAGAAAACCTCACACTCATCTTGTCTAATGTCTTTGTGCCTGCAAAGGTGTAAACTCCGTAAGAACTGGTTTCCTTTCGATCAGAATCAAATTCAGTATTTCCAGCTCAAATTTACATGAAGTTATTACAATTTCTGTAATTTCTGCCATCAGTTGGCCCCGATACCGACCTAAGAAGATCAGCAGCTCCAAAAACTTCACCACTTAACCCGTGAGGCCCCGGTGATAGATGATGATATGACGAGAGCATAGGTTTGCCTACATATTTTGCAGCTATTCCAGATACCCCCCCCACCACAAAAGCCATGGGAGTTGTAATCGAATCCGAAGTCTGGGAACCAAACAAGGCGCTATACATAATCTTATTCATCTCCTGCCTTTTTTCAATTTTCTTCTTGCCCACCAAATCAGTTACAAATGTCGTCGAGCACGCGCCGGCAGCTTCTTTTATTCGTTTCGACCGCAAGTTTCTTACCCTCTACGCTCTCGCCTCAGGTCTACATTTTTCTACTTTAAACTCACACATACTTTTATATATATATATATATATATATATTTGGCTGATTCCAATTTTTTTTTTTTTTTTTTTTGGGATGTAAAAAGTGATGCAGGGGTTGTGGGCTGTGTTTGGAGAGTACGAGTTGGCCTATTTTGGACTCAGTAAAGAGAAAATGCTTACATTTTTTTCGGTTGGATACGCCGTCTCTTTGTTTATTGGGAGTTTTCTTGGAGTGCTGTCTGATTTAATGTGAGCATGAAGTACTTCTTCACTCTTTGATCGAGCCATTCTCTCTTTTTTATTGTATGAATTTCTGTTTGATCTATGATGGTTTGTTAACTTAAGTGCCTATATTTTTCAAAGATGTCCTTTGAAAATGTTCGTGTATTGAAATTTCGCTGTTTTGTTAAATAATAAAATGCCTTAGTTACCTATTTTTTCGAACATTTTGATTAAAATTCATCCTCTATAAAGATTTTAACGTCCCCACGGTTTTGTCTTGCGCAGAGGCCATAAGAAGTTGTGCTTATTGTTTTACATGCTGCATCTATTCGTGGCCATATGTAAGATAGTTATTGGAACTCCAACTATTTGGTTGATAAGTATCTCCCTTTCACTGGCATCTTCAATATTTTCCTTTGGGTTCGAGACATGGATGGTAGTTGAGCATGAGAAGGTCAGTCTTAAGATTGTATGTAAAGTATCACTTTTCATATGTTATATACACTCCGTCCCGTTTGAAGAGTCCGCTTTATTGAATGTACAACTTTTGAATTTTAGTCATTTTAACAAAGGTACAACTCTTTTTTTCTTGGGTCCAAATCCAATAGGCTACTATTCTTATTTGTATAACAAAAAAATATTAATTTAAGAAATATTCTGTAAATATTAATTAGATATTAATATTTTATTTTGAAAATCGGTTCTTCTATTCGGACAAAATCATTTCATAAAGATGGGACTTTCTAAGTGGGATAGAGGGAGTAATTTTTTTTTTCTAACATTTTGCAGCTTGGGCAAAGGCAAGATTCGCTGAATGATATGTTTTGGCTGATGACTTTTTTTGAGTCTGCAACTTTCATTGGCAGTCAGATGGTTGCAAATTATCTGATTGATGGTAATGTGAACAAAAACATTAAATCAACGTGGAATGGGGCTGTGGTTCTCGCTGTTGCTGCTACCATATATGTTACTCGAAGTTGGAAAGAAGCTCCACAGATAGCAACTATCAGTGATTATCACATTTCATTGCATAGACATGCTATTAGTGGTATGCATATGGACTTCATTAATTTGAATCAGAATATTCAAGTTTTTCTTTTAATCTTATTTTATGTCATATTCATACCCAAGTTTTGAGAAATTATAAGAGGAATATGTTAATATGTGAGTGTTTTTTTGGAGAAACTAGTATATATTTCAAAATATATCCAAATTGTCTAGGAAGACTGAATATGCATTAGTGAATAACATTATGTTTTCTCATTTGTTAGATAAGAGGATATGGTTGTTATCGTGGGCACAATCTTGCGTACACTTTTCTGTTGCGGTGTTTTGGGTTCTTTGGGCCCCAACTATAGTGGTAAGAGTTTTGTACTGTGATATTTTTCCCTTGATTTGTTATAGTACTTTGAGTAATGTGCAATTAGTAGTTTTTTCTTGCATATTTATGATATTTTTGCTTCTTTTCTTTTAGATTGGACTACGTAAGAGAGATAAATAATGCTAATAAATTATTTAAATCTGAAAAATTAAATTTTTTTCTTTCATTAGAAGTATATATATTACTATGCATAAGATACCGTTGAATGATTATTTTGAAATTTAACTTTGAAATATTACTAGTAGACACAATGTTGCTACCTCTCATAGATTCTCTCGTCATCAAGATTTTCAAAATGAATCTTGTAATATTTCGTTATTACTCCGGTCGTTTCCACATCAAATTGTTTGCTCGTGATTCTTTCAGAGCTGAAGATAATGGAATGGACTAGAGTAATCATGTTCTTCACGAGTTTTTGGTAGTTGTAGCAGAAACATCTGCTGCCAATATCTCTATATTCCATTTAAATGGTGACGTTCCATTTAGAACTTGTGTGGTTTTTGGAGCATGGAAAGCATAAGCTCTACTATTCATTTCGTATTTAATCCTGATTGTTGGATTTGAGCTTCAACATTAAATCACTGTTGCATGCCATTATTAATCCATTATAGTTGTGTTTTAATTCAATGGTTTGATGATAATAATTATGGATAATTACATAAAGGAATCTTGAGGTTTGATCTAATTACAAAAAGGACCCTTGGGGTTTGATCTAATTTCTTCATAAACGTGAAGAGGGTTTTTGAAATGTTTTTAAATGTAAGACAAAATAAAATCTCCGGGGTGTTAACTTCATATGATTACTGCATGTACTATTGGTTTTTCCGCATTCCCTTAACATTGAACTCCTCTATTTATTTCTCACCATTTTTACTCAAAAACAGAAGCTCTTTCTTATGTAATCACTTGGCGAAATTCCATTTTGAATTTCTAAGCCTAATGCATTCTTTAGTCAAACTAAAGAATTTCTAAGCCTAATATTTATTTGTATATATTTTAGTTGATATTCTCGTTTCTTTCTCGTTTCACAATCTCACTATTATGTCAAAATCTTGGTAGTTTTTTTGACCTGTATTTTATCTAGGCTGATGGAAGAGAGGTATTGTTAGGGTTGGTATATCCTTGTTTGCTGGGTTCTAAGATGCTTGGTAGCACATTATTCCCATGGTTCTTTCATGGACGATTTATGCTGCGGATTGAGGAATACCTATCGTACGCCTTTGTTATAATGGGCCTGGCTTTGTCAGTTGTTGCCTATGATTATCAGGTGCCCAGCAACTCAATATAAGTCAATAATTTGTCGGTTGAAGAACTATTTGTTTAACCTTGTTCTAAAATCCTAGTCTACTTTTCTCAGGAAATTGGGGTGCTTATGTCACTTTTCTGCACATTTCACGCTTGCATGGGTGTGGTTTTGCCATCTCTTGCCACATTGAGAACCATGTAACCAACCTATTATCGCTTTCTTTTTTAAGGGATAGTTCCAAATACTAACCCTTGTAGTTTAGCCTAATTACCAAAAAAAAAAAAAAGATTATCTTTTGAGAAACTACAAATATTTATAAATTGCACATATGCCGTTGAGTATGTTTCTACTTGTATAGATTGCACACATTGAGCAAAAATGCTATGGTGCGAGCAGTGGGCACCACTTATGGGTTTCGGGGATGATGTATTGACATGCGTTCTGTAATGATTTACATTTGGGGCAAGTGTCACATGGTTGTCAAGTCGGTAAGTCGAGTCAAGTCGACAGAGTTCCGAAACTGAGCGACTAGTTGACTAGTCGTTGACTAGTCGTTAAGTCAAAATAATATATATATATATATATATATTTATATATATATGTATATATACACATGTGATGACATAAATTATAACATGTAACAAAATAACTTGAAATGATGTAGCAAATCTCCCAAAAGATAACATTCAAGTCCAACGCAAGGTTCAACATATAAAATCTTTCATGAGTTCTAGTCATGGTTGTCAAGTCGTTGACAAGTCGCCGACTAGTCGCCCACTAGTCGACTAGTCGCCCACTAGTCGACCAGTGGACCACTAGTCGATCGACTATCCATCTTTGCTCTAGTCGAGTGACCCAGTTGTTCAGTGGTTTTCGTCTGGTCGACTAGTCGACGACTTGACAAGTGACGACCATGAAGTGTTACTACATCATTCGCTGATGGGCGCCATAAGGCGTGCACGTCTGGCGCCATAGCATTTTTGCATATTGAGGGGGTAATTTAAAAAACAAAAAATAGAAGCCTCAATGCGTTATTTGTAAGAATGTTTTTAACTTCACAATATAACTGTTTTTTTTTTTTTTGGGTAATTAGACTAACGAATAGGGTTGATTCTTGTAATTTCCCCCTTTTGTCATTATGAAACCCTTCTTGTCTCAGCAAGATGGATATTTTGGTTGTCACTTATGTTTGTTCTAATAGGAGGATATGTAATACTAGCAAACCCCATATCAATAATCTCCATAAGAGTACCAGAGAATATGGTGGAACACCAATATCTGTTCTCGACTTTTTGCTTTCTAATCCATGCGCGCACTCTCGGTAGGTACGTGCCAAATGAAATCCGTGGAGGAATAATGAGCCTGTCTCTCATGCCAGCAAATGCATCAGTCTTGTTTCTTCTAGTCCTGGTACATTCTTTTACCCCATTCCAGAATTAACCCGAAAACTATTAAAATTAGTGGTTTTATATCTGTTCATTTTGCTTTTCTTAATTTATTCAGTATTTTCCTACTTAAGGAGATAAGATCATGTCATGTCGATGTTGCAGAGAGGTTACTATCAATGTATTGGAAATTCAACTATCATATTCTGTGCGGCTCTTGGGCTTTTCTCAGCTGCTGGATGCATGTATTTTCTTAAAAAATCGGGACGGCAACTCCACCATAGTCGACACCACTTGTGATCAATCTAATCTAATCAAGAGATGATGCATGGCATTATGCATCGTCATAATTCCACGAAGCATGTAATTTAAGCTCCTGCTGCATGAGGATGGACGTCCTGTGGTAATCCACCTTTCAAATAATGTTCATGGTTTTATTTAATCAAGTTTGTGAGAATTGGGGAGACGTGGGTTACATACGTACATACCAAGCCGATGCAGAAAATGGAGAGAGCATAGACAAGGTAGCTCTTGATCGTTTACTAATGTCCATCTGTTTTAGCCTCTCCAATGCTCTTTTGGTTGCGTGCCTGAGAAACTGGATGAGCGACATGGAATGCGACGCTGGTAAGCCGGACTTTTTTTATTTTTTATTTTTGGTTTTAATTGGAGGCAAATGCCTAGTATTCTCTTCATTAACGGTACGTTTAATAGTTTTGTTGTTGGTGAATTAGTACAGTAAAATTTCCATAGATTACTCGATGAAACTAATAACCTCTCTAACATAATAATTTTCATCGTTCCTACTTGGGCCCCTTAGTAAATCTATAATTTTGCTGAATTAATAAGATAATAAATTTTATAAATACCTTTACATAAATATACCGTTATGTCGAGGGGTGGTATATCGTATCGTACCGATATTTTTGCTGATACTGTATACCGTACCGAAATTTTCGGTACAACAAAATTCATACCGATACCGTACTGAAAGTTTCGGTATACCGAATTTTATTTTGGTATCGGTAAATACCGAACTTATCGAAATACCAAATTGCTAAAATATTGAATTTTTTTTAATATATTGATATATATCGAAATCAAACAATTAAAATATAAAAAAAATCGATATACCAATATATATATATATATTAAAGTACCGTTTTTTTTGTATTATCGAAAATAAAAAAAATTCATATTGTTACAATTCGGTATTTCGGTATATTTGCCACCCCTAGTTCTGTCGACATCATAATCTAATAATTTTCAGAAGTTACAAAGATAATTAGGATAATATAGTAAAACATGAATATTATTTCTTACTTTTTTTGTTTGGAATTTAACTCAAAATGATTATTTGGTTAGCTCTCAGGTTGTTACTTTAGTCCATATTTATGGTCACAATGCTACGTGCACAATCAATTTATGCAATTAAATTTTACAACATATTATTTCACCCCACATTTATTGTTAAATTTATTATTTATTCTATCACATATTCCACTACCCACACAATGAATGGTTCACAACAATTGCGATCATTACAATAGTTGTGATTAGGGGTGGACTCGGTTCCATTCGTTTCAATTTTTGACCGAAATCAATAACCGAACCAAATATTCGGTTTCGGTTTGGTTCGGTTCTTTTTGAAGTTCGGTTCGGTTAAATTCGATTTTATAAATATTCGGTTCGGTTTTGGTTTGGTTTGATGTTTTTTCAAATTCAAATATTATATTCAATAGAATAAGTTATATATAACAAGCCAACAAAAGTGATATATATGCTCAAGATAAGAGGTAGACTTGCACAACAATTTACAAATATCTCAAAAGATATAACAATCACAAATCACAATAAATCATTCTCTAAACCTAAATTAATTGAATCACGAATTACACGAGCATAATATCGGTCTTCCTTGGATCAATGTGGGTCTTAAAGAAGAAAAAAAAATTACATTAAAATCTCAAACACATAAAATTCACAAAAAGATGTCATTTTAGTATGTGACTTTGACTTTGGTCCATTTCGGTTCGGTTCGGCTCTGTCCGACCCCGAACCGAGAACCGAACCAAACCAATTCGGTTTGGTTCTGTTTTTCTATTTTTCGGTTCGGTCTTCTTTGGTTTCGGTTCTTCGGTTCTTTTTTCGGATTTTTTCGGTTTGGTTTCAATTTTCGGTTTCGAAATGCCACCCCTACTTGTGATTGTACCATTTGTTATTTTTGGGTTGCATTTTCAAATCTTAGGCTCGTTTTTTTTTTTTTAGCTTAATTTTGTTGAATTAAAGTTTGCCGAATTGAACTGGAGTGTGCTGAATTAAATTGAACTGAAGTGAAGTTACTGAATCATAATAATAATACTAATAATAATAATTAACAATACACATATAACATCTATAATAATAATAATATATTTTTTCCGTCCCGCTAATGGTTTACATTTCTATAAAAAAATAGTCCCTTTAATAAGTTTATATATATATATATGTGGGAATCAATTTTTTAATACCAAAGCATAAAATTGATAAGTTCTATATCCTCATTCATAAAACTATAAGTTTTTGGTACCATTTTGATTGAAAAGACTAAAATGTCCTCTCTTTTTGTGTTAAAAGTTGACTTCTCTTTTTTTTTTTATATATTTATTTTAAACTACTTTTCTTCTCTTTTTTCTTTTTTACTTTCCTCCTCCGATCGATATTAATGTCCAGGAACCAAAATTTAACTACAAACATATACATCAAAACAACACAGCCATTTTATTTTTGACAAAGGGTCTCTCAAAAAATCTTATAGAAATCACAAGATTGTTCGAAAATAAAAGTTGACGTTGAAATAGGACTTCATTTGTCGTGCTTCTGAGTTCATAAAGAAGGTATGTATCATTATTTGAACGATGAAAAAAAATTCCAGATCTGTTCTTACGGACACGATCGCTGCACACGATGGGAAGCCACCATGTGCAACGATCTTGTGCAACGATCGTGCACAACGACCTTAACATCGTGCGCAACACTAACGTGTACACGATCGTATAAAATCGTGTGCAGCGATCGTGTTCATAGACAGAAACTTACACACGATCACTGCACACGGTAGTATACGACCGTGTGCATCGGTCGTGTCCAAGGCAGACCGTAATATTGTTCGCTCATTTTTCTGAATAGTTATTCATCTTTTTGTAATCAGATGTCGTGGCAGCGTATTTTGATACATCACGGTGGTCATTGGGAGCGATCGACATATGTAGACGGGGACTCCTTTTTTGTCTATATCGACACGAGCAAAGTTAGTCGTGCAAACCTCGTGGGGGTTATCAGAGAGGGTTTGGGTGGTCCAAATGAGTCCGATTACAAATTATGGTACTTGACACACATGGCCAAAGGAAACAAAGTAAAAGTCCTATTAAGGGGCGATACCGAGATACTTCGATTACTAGTAGAATACAAGGAGGATCCTTAGGTCTATGTTGAGAACAACAGCTCCTCCACTCCCGAGGTTAATATGGGATGTAGCTGAGAGTAGAGCCCGCAACATAAATTATGACATGCCTTCCAAAGAGTATCAATACGAGGAAGATGAGGAAGACGAGGAAGATGAGGAAGATGAAGAGGTGCATACATCCGAAGATGAAGATTGTTGTAAAGACTTGCTTGAGTCACTATCTGCGGAATTTCTTGCTTGGGTTCGCCAACCGCCCAAATGGATAGGATTATGAGTCGTCGAACTTCTCATCCGACCATCAATCTACGAGCGAGCATGAGCATCTACAATCAATGCGTAATCGGATCATTCCATTTTCGGACTTAGTGCCGGGACTTTGGGTTGGGTCGAGCGGCCTCCACCTTCTGGCCGCCTATAGGTGGGGTCCACCTTTCGCTCGAAGACGAGTTGAGGATAAGCGTAGGAATGTATCATTTGGAAAACATGCTACGTGTATCACCGATCGTCCGCCGATAAACGTATAGTGTTTGTCTGTAAGAGTGGGCGAAGAAATTGTCGTTTAGGTTGTGTGCTATTGAGGGTGCAACTATTTGGAGAATTACTAAGTTGACATTGGAGCACATTTGTTACTCGATTTGAACTGCCGCCGCACGATCGGTCACTTCGAGGTTGCCGCCATTATTTTGCTAAAAGATTGACCATGAGGGGGTCACTTTGAGGCCAAAGGAGATGATTGCAGAGATGTGTAGGAGTATGGCATTGACATGCTATACGCTTTGCTCTCCGGACGAGGAATATAGCGATAGAGAATACATATGGCGGCTTCGATGAGTCGTATCGAGGCTCCCATCTTATCCGTATTTGTTAAAACAGCGTAATCCAGGGATAATTTATGATTTGCAGACGACTCGTGAGGGAGTGTTTCGCCACATGTTCGTTGCACTCGGACAGAGTATTAGGGCATTTGATACGTGCCTTCGACCGGTGATTATAGTTGATGGGACCCACCTAAAGGGAAGGAATAAAGGAACTCTATTTGCGGCCGTCACATTTGATGGGAACGAGCAAGTTTTTCCTCTTCTTTGTTGGTCTCGGTCCGATAGAGAACGACGAGTCATGGACTTATTTTCTGTCTAACTGCGCAGATGCTACAATCCGACTAAGATTTACCGATTGTGAGTGACCAACATAAGAGCATTCGTAATGCCGTTCGAGCCGCCTATCCGAATGCATTCCACGAGTTTTGCTATCACCATCTTGCAAAAATCGACCTCCTATGGTGCGCATGCTATAGACTCTTTAGAATCGCGCCTACACGCATCGAGAAGAAGTTTTTGAAAACTACTTTTCGAAACTACATATCGAAAGCCCTAATGGGGCGCACAGGCGTCTTTACGAAATTGGGCCGGAGAGGTGGGCTAGGTCGAAGTGTCCTAGACGACGCTATAACTTCTTGACATTCAATGCCGTTGAATGCTTTAATAATCGTATGTTGTGGGCTAGACGTTTACTGTTTGCTCGTTACTTGAGATATTTCGCCTAATTTTAGAGAATTGGTTTGATGAGAAGCGGGGAGAAGCTACGTCAAGAGACCATGAGTTGACAATGCACACTTTTGAAAAGCTTTCTAACTCTGTGCAAGCCAGTCTGACTCTTACCGTTCGAGCTACCACCCCACTTGTTTATAAAGTCGAAGAAAACAAAGTTTCTTATGAGGTCGACCTTCGAACATGGACATGTTGTTGTCGTGAGTTTGATTTGGATCGATTCCATGTCGTCATCTTCCGCCGCTATAAGGTACATGTCTTTGCTGTTGTGTGCACGATCGTTACCCACGATGGACACGATCGTTACCCACGATGGGCACGATCGTAACCCACGATGGGCACGATCGTAACCCACGATGGGCACGATCGTAACCCACGATGGGCACGATCGTAACCACGATCGCCCTTATCGTAACCACGATCGCCCTTATCGTAACCCACGATGGGACACACGATGTGCACGATCGTAACTCAATGGGCACGATCGTAACACACGATCCCCGTGATCGTAACACACGATCGTAACCCCACGATCCCCGTGATCGTAACACACGATCGTGACCCCACGATCCCCGTGATCGTAACACACGATCGACGCGATCGTGTTTTCCCATCGTTTGCAAAACAGGGATGGTCTGGATTTATCACCTCATCAATATAAAAAATACATTATCCTATACAACATCCTTGACATAATTGCTTATTGTAACAGGCGCGCCGGCAATGGTTTGTCCGTGTATGATTTTGTTAGTCGTTATTTCAAGCAACAAGGCCTTAGAGAGACTTATAAGGAGCATATTAGTCCCATCCCACATCCGGTTGAGTGGACGGTCCCACCGAGATCTCATCCATCGCTTGCGTACCTCCGTAAGAGGCGACAAGCGGCCGACCAAGGATGAGTCGCGCACGGCCCGTCATTGAAAATTTGCACGCAGTGGACGGCCTCAGTGTGCGGTAGGTGTAAAGGAACCGCCACAATAGAAAATCTTGCAAAGCATTCATTCCCATAGGGGGTGTGGATTTGAATATCCTGAAGAAACTCAAGAAATCGATGCACAACCGAGGCAAAGGCGCCTAAGAAGAAGAGGTGTAGCATTTGCCGTAATGATGACCATGACATAAGGGGATGTCCATACCGTGAAACTTAAATTGCTTATGTATTTTTATATTTTGTGACTTACTAGCAACAATCATGTGTTGATATTTTGATCCTCGATGGACCATGTATTGATTCAGTATTCTGATTATTAGTTGAAATGCATAATTTTGTGTATATTTTCTTTACCTTTGAATTGAAATTTAAGTGTTCAGTAATGTAAAGCAAATAAAGGTGACTATGGAGCCAAACATTATTCGGTTTCTCGTAATCGGCCGCTCATTTCGCGTATTTGATTTTAATGAATTTTAACTGATGTTAATTGATTAGGGTTTGAAGTGAAAAAGGGGTGGAGACCGACCGACGATAGGATTTTAAAGTAAAGGGGGGGCCTGGGATTTTATAATAAAGGGGAGGGGGGACCGACTTATAATAAAGGGGGGGGAACCGACGGGATTTTATAATAAAATAATTTGACCTTTGAAGTAAACACGATCGTGTACACGATCGCCGCGATCGCGTGTTCCAATCGTGTGACACGTTGGCCACCAGGTGTCAAATTGGCGCTGTATCCACGTATGCACACGACCGTGTACACGATCGCCGCGATCGTGTGTTCCAATCGTGTGACACGTTGGCAACCAGGTGTCAAATTGGCGCTGTATCCACGTATGCACACGATCGTGTACACGGTCGTGGCCACGATTGAACACACGATCGTGTGCACAAGAACGTCAAGAATTTTCACCAATTTCTCAAATTACTCGTCAATTTAGGTGTTAACACTTATATATTAACAATTATTTGTTAATGATACATTTATATAAAAAGTTATTGATTGAATTACCATAATATATTGCATATCATGTGTCGTCCAATTGTTCTATTAGTACGTACGGATAAGTTCAATCATCTGGATGAATGACCTCATATACTAATGAATTACAACGAAATGACAAATAGGAGTTCATATAAGAAGCCATATTGTAATTAATGTTTGAACAAGCGATGTTTGAATCACAAAACATCATTCTAGATAACACAATACTTCAAATTTGCAAAAATACCAAAAGTTCATATGCATACGATCGTGTACACGGCCGTTAATGATTGAACACACGATCGTGTGCACAAGAACGTCAAGAATTTTAACCAATTTCTCAAATTACTCGTCAATTTAGGTGTTGTTACTTATATATTAACAATTATTTGTTAATGATACACTTATATAAAAAGTTATTGATTGAATTACCATAATATATTGCATATCATGTGTCGTCCAATTGTTCTATTAGTACGTACGGATAAGTTCAATCATCTGGATGAATGACCTCATATACTAATGAATTACAACGAAATGACAAATAGGAGTTCGTATAAGAAGCCATATTGTAATTAATGTTTGAACAAGCGATGTTTGAATCACAAAACATCATTCTAGATAACACAATACTTCAAATTTGCAAAAATATCAAAAGTTCATATGCACACGATCGTGTACACGGTCGTGCCCACGATTGAACACACGATCGTGTGCACAAGAACGTCAAGAATTTTAACCAATTTCTCAAATTACTCGTCAATTTAGGTGTTGTTACTTATATATTAACAATTATTTGTTAATGATACACTTATATAAAAAGTTATTGATTGAATTACCATAATATATTGCATATCATGTGTCGTCCAATTGTTCTATTAGTACGTACGGATAAGTTCAATCATCTGGATGAATGACCTCATATACTAATGAATTACAACGAAATGACAAATATGAGTTCGTATAAGAAGCCATATTGTAATTAATGTTTGAACAAGCGATGTTTGAATCACAAAACATCATTCTAGATAACACAATACTTCAAATTTGCAAAAATACCAAAAGTTCATATGCACACGATCGTGTACACGGTCGTGGCCACGATTGAACACACGATCGTGTGCACGGCCGGTCCCACGATGGTACTCACGGTCGTTGCACACGGCCATGCCCGCCATCGCGGCGCATTAATGACAAAGATCGACGCATGACCGTGGGTAGGTTGCACACGATCGCAACACACGATGGCCACGATCGTGTGCATCCATCGTGTGTAACATGAGCCAACACATTCGATTTAACAACACCGACACATTCATCCAAACTGTCTAAATACAACATAAATATTGTACAACACAACATAAACCATTCTACATGTCTAAAGACAACATAAAGATTTTAGCAATAGGCCATATCGATATTTCTTAATATATTTTTCATTAAGTTCCTTGATTTGGTGCCTTGCTCCCGGGTTTGCAGAGACGAGTCGATCCAAGTACATGCACGCCAAGGGGCCACAATCGTGATTGTCGCTTTGTATGAACCGTAGCTCTCGTGGCATAATTTTGAAACTCATCTCCGTGTCATACTTCATTTTCGATTGGTTGTTCATCCAATACCCGGATTGAGCTAGCACACGAGGCATCGACGCATAATCGGTCGCAGCTTGGTTGAATCGAACGACCATCTTCGTGGTGGTGTGACAAGGAATCGCACAACTCCACGGTCCATGCTATGATGTCAATCTTGATAGTCACCAGTGGCTTTGGTCGAGGCAACAAATGGCAATGATCTGCTCAAACACAATATGTAATCATATAAGAGCATCACATCAAACATAGCGAATCATTTATACATATAAATTTCAAATGGCAACAAATCGTCAATTATTTATAAATATAAATTTCAAACTTACTTCGTTGCAATTTAACCATGGAACCGCATGTGGTGTATCAAGACTGTCATGTAGTCCTCGATGCATTTAGAATTTTCCACTCCTTGTAAACCGGCTTCCGTCACCTTGATGCCAAGTGGATCATCGGATGGAGTCTTGCAAACTCGTTGGCCAAAACTAACTACAAAAAGCCAAACCACAAAATTAAAAATATCGATATCAAACCAATGATATACAAGTGAGTAGGTTATAGAACTTACGTAAAATAGGAGCCGGCAAGTACAAAGGCCAACTCTACCGACACCAACACTACGGACTCCTCCGAAGCCTCGCTCGAGTCGCAAGCACATACAGCCTATCACCTCGGCATCAAAGTCTTCACGGCTAGACTCTATCCGGCCAAATAACGCTGGTGAGAGCATGCCCAGTCTCCAAACACCGACAATAGCATCACGTGGTCGCTCCTCCTAAATCGTAGGTACAACTTCTTGAGCCTCGCTATCTCCGGGAGGCGCAACCACAAAAGGCTCTCGAAGAGCGGCAGATGGTCGACTCACTCGCGGTGGAAGACTACGCCACCCAAATGTCGCGTTTGGCACTCTCACCATCTTCGTAACCCTCGGATCCCTCTCACAACTATAACGATCGAGAGTCAGATAATGGCCGCTCGATCTCAAAATCGCCGCCGACCGAAATGGAGGTTGCCGCCAGACCACCACCTCATCGCGAAACATCGCACCGTAATGATGCTCGCCCCGAAACCACCGAACATCGTCCCATATCACAAACGGCGCCTCAAATGGCTCATACCGATGCTCGTAATCAAGGGGCCGCCGAGTCCGCTCAATGTAATGATGAATCCGAGAATGGTGACCGTGGCCGGACCTCGAGAATGGTGGGTAGGCGGATGCCGAGAATGGTGACTACCGACGCCGAGAATGGTGACTCGAATGATGACTAGCCGACGATGAGAATGGTGACTGTGTCCGCGCTGCAGACCGAGTGACGTGGAGGGTCGGAATCCTCCGCCGGTGCCGCTATCGATGCGTAATGACGAGGCCTATCATGGCTCCCACCGAGTAGTGTACCGGCTCCTAGAACGCCTATGCATAGGTCCGAAGAAATCCACGATCCCGTAAAGCACCGGCGAAACTCGAGCAATAAATCCGACTCGGGATCGTTGCACAAGATCGCCTTCAAACGGCGATCAAGTACTCATCCTCGCGTGTCTGGGTGTGGTCCGACAAGGAAGTCCGTGGACACAACACACCCTCTCTCGTCGCCTCTCCTGGTCCGATGTCTCGCACCATGTACCGGTGGGGTACTGCCGGCCGCTCGACACTTTATGTGCCGACTCATATGTAATCAATTTTCCTGACCTTTCTCTTCAACCTATCCATAACTTTCTTCCTCGGGATCGGCGCAGGCTCATCCTCCTTATTCCTCACAGCTATTCTTACAGGCTTAATGAACTTAACGTCATAAGGCGAGCCATTCTCAAAGTTCAGGTAGTAGTACTCAGCCTCATCCTCCTCCAGATGCGGTAAAGAGGGAAGTACTTTGTGCTGCAATAATAGTCATTAAAGCATACCATTAGATGGGCAATCACATAATGTTGAAGAGATGAGTGAAGTTAGGAGAAAATACGTTTACAAATTTATGTACCTTATCGTCGAAGAAATGAGTGAAATCACAAAACATCTTCCTCGTAGTCCACATCAAACACCGGGGGACTTGGACAGTTTTATCTCGACTACCACACAATGCTCCCAATGCAGGAATCATCTCATACGACCATATTTGTAAAGCCCAAACAGGACCATATAAGTGATAGTCCTTGTGCTCTTGTCCCTCCTTCATGGCAACGTTGCCTATGTAGTAAGATAAAACCCCAAAGGCATAAGAACCCCAAGGAAACATATCCCACTGCTCGAAATCCTCCACTAATGCCCATTCCCATGTCTCGACCATCATGTCGTCACGGCATAGGATAAAGTAGTAGTATATAAGCAAATTGGCAACCTTGAGATAATCTCTTATGTCTCTACCAAAATCTCGAGCATTGAACCTCTTCCGTAACACTAACCTTAATGTTTTTGCCATGGAGTATTCTCGTGGAAAATACCGCTTGACGGAAAGAGATGGTCGTCCGGGGATGGAAGGTAGAGTTTCCAAATGGAGTCCCGTGATCAAGGCGAAATCACGGGCCGTAAACGAATGGTCCTCCCGCAAACCTCGAACCACGACTCATCCGGGGATTTGATCACCCTCCAATTGACGAGCAATCAAGTGATGTAGGCAAGATTTGAACTCTCATTCCTCCTAACTTTAATCAAGCGCCCAGACCCCCTGGTCAAGCTCTCGATAGCTCGATCAAGAATGGAATTGCGGCCCATACTCCTTAATGTCTCAATGATCTCTTTAAATACCGCCTCCCGTATGTAAAGATTCACTTGACGTGTAACAAAACGCAATGTAGGTCTCTTCCATACGCAACCACCTGCAATATGGACATACAACTCATAAGAATATGATAAAATGCTTAAGAGAACGAAAAAAATTTCGCTTGCACACGATCGCATGCACACGATCGATGCCCGTCCGTGTGAAGACCATCGTGCCACACGACGCTCACACGACGGAAACGATCGTGGTGCTCGCGATCGTGTGCAAGGCAGAGCTTTTGCACTTCTAGCACACGACGGCACACACGATCGACGCACCGCCGTGTGTAGCCATCGTGCCCACAAAAGACCATCGTGTACACGATGGTCTCATCTTCTTCGACGATCGTGGGAAGATGAACAACCGTCGTGGCACGATCGTGTGTGAATGAAAATACACTAACCGGCTCATTGGCGAATTGCTCTTCGGATGGAGTGTCGCTAGCGGAACTTCGGCGTCTTGATTCTCTCGTGGTAGTCGGAGGTCGACATTTTCTCGGCCGAAGGGTTTCACGACGGAGACTTTTTGCAGAGAGGAGGAGAGTTTTTGGAATATTGAGTTGTGGGACCTTTTTATTGTTGTTTAGTTTTAATAATCTTCCTTTTTCTTTTTAGTTTTTTTCTCTTATTGGTAGACTTTAAGGGTAATAAAGTCTTTTAACACATTTTGGTATCAAAAACTTATAGTTTTATGAATGGGGATATATAACTTGTTACTTTTATGGTTTGGTACTAAAAAAGAGAGATCCATATATATATATATATACATATATATATATATATATATATATATATATATTATTTTTTACAATCAAATCAACTAATCATCTTTTATTTTTTATTATCCACCATACATTCATTATAAATATTTTTTATTTTTTAATCTCCACCACACATCTATCATCATTACTTATAACAATCATTGCCTAAAATACACTAAAAATATATCCTTTGTCAACCTTTGGCTGAGACAGAGGAAGTATATTACAACAATAATGAACTATATATATATATATACATATATTAATTAACATTAATATAAAAGATAATAATAATAATAATATCACATAACAATATATGCCACAACAAATAAAGTTAGTTATATATCAACAAAAATAATAATAATAATAATAACAATAATAATAACATTAATAATACAAAAATTTACATATAATACTATTGACAATATTGATGTCAATAATAATAAAATGTGATAAAATCATTAATAATACTACAAATAATATATGACACTATTGATAAATATTGATAATAATAATAATAATAATAAAATTAGATAACATATACATAATAATTATTTATATTACAACAATAAAAATAATAATAATATAATTGATTAATATTATTAATAATAACTTTATATAATATTATTGATAATATTAATTATATCAATATTGATATTCCTAGTAATTAATCATATTAGAAAATGATATATACAACAATAATTATTATTCATATTATAAGAATAAAAATAATAAATAATAATAATATAAAACAATTATAATAATAACTATTATATATATAGTATTATTGATAATATATAATAATAAAATAAAACAAGTATAATAATTATTATATATAATATTATTTATAGTATAAATAATAATAATAATATTATTAATTAATGTTCAACATCTAAAATTTAAGTACAACAAATCACAGTACACTCACGTCATTTTTGACAAATCAGACTCAAAATTCTTATAAAAAATAACACGATTTTTCAAAAAAGAGAAGTTAACGTTCAAATAGGACTTCATTTCTCGTGCTTTTGGGTTCATAAAGAAGGTATGCGGCTATATTTTATTATTGATTTTTTTTGACAAGTTCTTCTCAACACGATGGCTGTACATGATGGCAACCGTGTGCAACGGTCGTATCCAACAGTCTTGACATTTCATGTGCACAACTAACATGTCCATGATCATCAAACACGATCGTCTATAATCGTGTGCAGCGATCGAGTTCAAGGCCATTTCATGGCCAAGAAACTTGCCCATGACCGGTACGACGCTCTAACTTCTTGACATCCAATGCCGTTGAATGTTTTAACAATCGTATATTGTGGCCATAAAACCCAAAGCTCATGTGCACATGATGGCAGTCATGACCGTGCCAACATTCACATTTTTCATTAATTTCTAAAAATAACTCGTCAGTTTACGTGTTGTTACTTATATATTAACAAATATTTGTTAACAATACTTATTTGTAAAGTTATAGACTGGATTAATATAATCTATTGCATATCATGTGTAGTCTATAGTTTTTTGTCATAATACAACCCATACCATCCATCCATCCAAAATATCTAACCAAATAAAGCCGCTCCACACCATATAGTTATAAGTCTAACCACCAAAACAAACACCCTCCACACCATCCATCCACCATAATATCTAACCAAGCATTGAGTTATAAGTCTTAAAGTATGTAATGGAAATAGTTAAACAGCTTAAATACAACGACCAAAAGCCATGAAATAATGTACTTAAAAAATAGAAAATCTAAGATGTAGCAACTCCTCCGGTAATAGGAGTGCCGTTGTCGTTATCACTTGATATTGTGGGACAAAGTTCCACCAAATTGATGTTCATGCTCGGGTTTACTTCGCCTAATTTCTTAAGCACCCAAGTTAGGTTCTCCTGCACCTTCTTATTCACTTGTGCATCTACTTCTTCTTGGACCTTCGTCTCCAACTTTTCTTCCATTTCGTCAACAACTGCTTGCCTGATTTTGGTCTGTCAAGTCACTGATCTGCGAGTTTGTCATGCCAGAAGTGGAGCATTTGTCAGACTTTACACATCTTCCTATAAGCCATGAAGGACCATGTGCTTTTCCATCCAATAGAAGTTCATTGACACCTTCAGTTGGTCTTGATAAATCAGGACCAATAACCTTTTCAATTTTGTCAATTATGAACTTAGTGACTTTTCCATCAGTCATGTACTCGCGACCCTCTTTTCGCTTACGAGTCTTAACACTCCTTAGAAATTTGTTCTAGAATTTCCTCGACTTCGGAAAAGTCGGGTCTCAAAGTTGGATCTTGCTGCCAGCATCTCTCAAGCAGCTCAACAAGCTTTGGATGAGTGTTTTTCGGAATAGTTGGCCGGATACCCTTATGGACCACTCCAACTGCCGCTTGTAAAGGGGTCAAGTACTCATATGGAATCTTTCCTGTCAGCAGGTCCCATAAAACAACCCCAAAACTAAAGACGTCTGCCTTATGATCATAGGGTTTATGTTCAATAACCTCAGGGGCCATCCACCTATATGTTCCAGTTTTTGCTGTCATTACACCTGTTTGTGCTTTCACTCTGGACACCCCAAAATCAGCCACCTTAACAACTTCATTTTCATCCATTAAAAGATTTGCAGCCTTCAAATCCCTGTGAATAATATTGTTCTGATGCAGATAGTTCATGCCCTTTGCTACATCAATCGCTACTTTAACTAAGGCTGGAAGCTTAAAAGTACCCCTTTGCTTGTGGAGGTAGTCATAAACACTCCCACCAGACATGTATTCTGTCACTACACACAAGTTAGGAGGTTTGGTGCACGCCCCTATGAACTGGACAACATTTTTGTGTCGAACTTTTCTATAATTAGTAAGAGGAACAAAGTCAGCAAGGCATACGTGGATATTTTAATCGATCTAACTCATCCTTCATTGTGTCCTCCCAGGAATTCGGTTCCGATTCCATAAGCGCACACACAGACAGAGCAGCTATGCCCAAGCCGGAACCCAGATCGACGGTAACTCGACCTGCCAAACCTCATCCAATTCCAACTCAGGCAGTCTAACTCCGTCCTCATCGGTCTATTGCCGGAACGACATCAATCTTAACCGTCAACCTTCAACATACATCAGGCCTCATGTCAACAATTTGAGGCCAAACTAGAGGTCACTAGAAATCGAGACCCAACTCCACTATGAGAAACAAACCCATCATTGGAATCGAGCCACCCCACGATTCTCTCACTCAGCATCACTATGAAACCCTGAAACAGCATCGGCCATCCGTTCGACTGTCGGGAATCGAACCAGCACCAACCTCCAATAAGGACTCAACCCAATTCCACCCACCGAATCCAGCTCCGATTTGTCGTGCTCCACCATGCATCAAGTCGGTTTCATCTGGGGAACCCCATGAACTGGAGCTTTATTCTCCGCATCGAGCCGGAACCCTGAGCTCCCGTCTAATTGCACACTTCGATCGAATCCGCCTCACTTACTGGTCTCTCAACCGCTGCCCGTCGGTGTTCCTCAGTCGAAAGCTGAGAAGAGAGATATGAGAGTTGGTGGGCGTTGACGCGTGAGGGGGGAAGAAGAGGGAATTCCTCTTTTTACTAGTCTATAGGTTCTCAATGTATAAGTTCGAATATATAAGTTCATCATTTGTACTCCCCCGTTCCATAAGAGTGTGCTCACTCTTTATGGGCATGAGTTTTAATAAAAGTTAGGTAGTGGTAGTTTTGAGTGGAGAAAGGGTCCCATTTTTTATTGCAAATGTATGTTAATTATTGTTGTTGATTAATTAAATGATAAAAAGTGTGGACCATCCTTGATATTGTTGTAAAAAAGTTGAAAAAGTGAAGTAAAAATATAAAAATGTATTTTTCTAAAATAGAATGGGTACACTCTTGTGGGGCGGACGGAAATGGCAAATTGAGCACACTCTTATGGGACGAAAGGTGTATGAAATAACTCATATACTAAATAAGAGTTTGCATACGATGTTATGTAGTTGTTAATGCTTGAACAAGCAATTTTAGAATCACAAAATATCCATATAGTTAACACGATGAATCAAATTGGCCAAAAAAATCCAAAGTTCATGTGAACACGATGGCAGCTATGACCATGCCCACGATGAGACTAACTATAACTCGTCAATTTACGTGTTGTTACTTATATATTAATAAGTATATGTTAACAATATACTTATTTGTAAAGTTATATACTGAATTAACAGCACGATGACCGTGGGCATGATGCACACGATGGCTGCTATCATGTGCAGCCATTGTGTGCAGTACAAGGTTGGCCTCTTTTTTTGAAAGAGAGAAAAAGAGTGGGCTGATGAGACCGTTTAATTAGATTATGTTATTTATTACTTTTCTATTTCTTTTCTCTTTTAATGGTAGACTTAAACGTACTAATATCTTTTAATATATTTTGGTATCAAAAACTTATACTCTTATAAATAAGAATATATAACTTGTTACTTTTATGGTTTGGTATTAAAAAAGTTAGAACCCCTTTTAATATAAATCTCTCCATATAATTTTTATAAATTTTTATAATTATTTTTAATTGAATAATTCATAGTCAATGTTTAACCCAAAAATAAAACTATCAATTATTATAAAATGTAGAATCATCAATATAAATGGATCATCCCACACACTTCGTACGTAAACAGATGTCAGTTTGATTTTCTTAATATTAAATTTTGAATCATTCATATATATTCTAACATAAATATAATAGTTATAGTCATAAATTAAAATTTTAATTTTGTTTTTATATTATTTATTTTATAATAAAGAAACGAGAACAGATATTTATAGAGAGTAGTAGTATTTCAAAAGGTTTGGCTTTACATGAATTTGGCCTTTATTTTCTCAGCAATCGACACGTCATGCCACGAATTGGGCAAATTATGTACCAACGTGTCGCCACTACTTTGCAGTATCAAACCTATAAATCAAAATGAATTGATTATATTCCAACACTCGAAGATAAACCAAAAAAGTGGGGATGGAGAAAAGTGAAGAGAAGGAAAAAGTAAATCTAGAAGAAGGGCTGCCGACGGAAACGAGCCCATACACACAGTACAAGGACTTGGAGGATTACAAGAAACAAGGATACGGCACGCAGGGCCATCTAAAACCTAAACCTGGCCATGGCGCCGCCGCATCCACCGATGCCCCCACCCTTTCTGGCGCCCTCGTCAACCCGAAGGATGATGATGAGCTCTCCTCCACCGATGCCATAAACCGCCAAGGCGTGCCTTGATTAATGTTGTTGTGTTGGTCCATTTATTGTGTTTGTTTCTTAGCATTGATGCAATAGCCTAGTTTTAATTGTCATGGCTGTCTGTTGTTCTGAATATTATGTATAGTACTACCTCCGTTTTTTATTGTAATTTTTATTTTTATAAAATTGGAAAGGTCATAAATGTAAGTCTAATTATCTTGTTTTATGCGGTTGGTCGGAAATATTTATAATATCGAGGCATTCAGACCCGTGCGTTGCACTGGTTTTTTTTCCCGATAAATTATTGAACTCTTGCTTATATCTTAAACTTTTTAATTTGTTATTATAATTTACAAATGGATTCGAGTAAGAATTATGTATTTTTTTTTATATTCATTATTCAAGATGTAAGGGAAGTATTTATTTGTGTTTCTTTTTATTTGAGGTTGAAATTTACTAATGTGAATTTTTAGTGTTTTGGGTTTTTTTTATTTATTAATGTGAAATTTTGTGCCTTCAGGGAATAATTTGATGTTTGATCCGTGCGACACACTGATTTTGTTTTTCGATAAAAAATTGAACTTTTGATTATGTTTAAAATTCAACTGTTTTATATCAATGACTCAAGTTGCTTCGAAACACAAACCAAACAAACCCTTTTCATTTTCTGTGAAAAAAATAAACTACGAACCATCTTGTCTTGTCTTTATTCATATGTTGAGACCTTGAAGATCTTGTAAAAGGTCTCAAGCAGATTGTTTTGTTATGTTTCGATTTTGCATTTAAGACCAATGATGAGTTTTGTGTTCAAACTTTAGAAAAATCTTTAAAGATTTGTATAAAATTTGAACAGATTTGAGGTTTTTTGGTATTATCGTTTGTGTTCGAGTCTTGTCGTATGAGATGGGTTTGTTGTTGGTGATTGTTGGTAACCGTGAGGTGGGATAGGATAATGGGTGGATTTTGTTGTAGTCGGTAAAAAACATACTACGAAAATTGATCAACTATGAGTCGAAATGCAAGCATATCGAGAACACCACAATATGGATGTTGATGTCCACGAAATGTGTTATTTATAGTTAAATTATTTGTGTAATTTGCGGATATGAAAGGACTATTCATATGAAGAAACTTTTCAAATTATTAAGAAGAGCCTTTTGAAATTATTAAGATTGAGATTTTATAATTTTTTAGATAAAAATTGAATTTATTAAGGCTCCACATTAAATAATGGGACTGAATCTTTTAATATGTAATAATATTCTTTATTTTTCAACTTGATTTAAATTTCAACATATATAATTATTTTTTATCTCTCCATGAATACTATATTCATATTCATGAGGTTCCTTTTAATTTATTATTATTATTATTATTTTGAACCTGTTTCAGGAGAAAGTAACAAGCTGTAAAGATGAGTCAATCAATTCTATTGACATTAATAGAGAGGTCTTTATATAGGTTTTTCAATGAGACTCCTTTCATACATAGGATTTCTTACAAAGAAAGACATCAAGTAGAATTCTACTGCATTTAAAAGGATTTAGAATCCCTACCATATATGATATTTATTTTAATCAGTATTAGGTAAAACACATTACGGAAATAATAATTTCTGGAACACTCTCCTATGTCGAGCATTAATACAACAATGGTGCAAAAGATGTCTTAGTAAAAACTTATTCAAACCAAAACAAAATGTTATGGGAAAAATAAAGGCTTGATAAGGAAAAAGATTGCTAATGCACCAACATAACATGTATACTCTCCCTGATATATACATAAAGACTTCCCCTGATGAGTACCTCAAATCATAGAAGTCAGATGCCAATTTGCTCTCACAACTATGCCAAGAAAAAACCCAATGGGAAAAATACCTCTTTGTCTAAGTTGAACAGAAGTACAACGCATCATTGTATGAATGTTTTCATAGGTCGCCTCGTCAAAAACCTTACCAAGCGAAAACTCAATGGGAAAAATAAACTTTGGTCTAAAGACAAAAAGAGCGCGACACATCCGAAGTGCAAGAGTCGCTAAAGACTTATCCGAAAATCAAGTTTTCCAAAGTCTTGGCCTTCATGCACTAAATCAGTCATAACTTATTCGATTCAATAGGTATCAACGAAACTGTATGAACTTATGAAACCTACACACCCATAGCTTTTCATTCTCATACAGTACGTAACCTAGATCGACCTGAGTAGATCACAAAGCTCTATCTAAGTTGAATCAGCAAATTACCGGACATATCCGTCCTACTTTGCAACAATATTAATATGTCACTCAACATGATGGATGTGATCAAATAGTTAGTTTCCTTGAAAAGTAGACACATAAGCTTTCCAATGGTACACATTTCACTATTTTCCAACAAGTGAGCTGCCCTGTAGGTTATATGGGAGTTAGACCAATACATTGTGGGCAAATTCGGATATCAGTTTTCAAGTGTCTTTTTATCGAGATAGAGCAAGCTTCAAGCTTCTTGTCAATCACACATTGCGTGAGTGCATCCTGGCCATCATCATAGTGGCTTTACCGGATTATTACGAATGAGTTTGTGGAGTCAAACATGAGTACATACTACAATACTTTGATAGAGAGAACTTCTCTTAAGACTGCATTACTTAAGTGAGCCAAGTCTTATTATGACTTCGACTAATCATTGGGAATCATATAGGCATTACTTTATCGTCTTTTAGGGAAATCATCCCTTAAATTGCCTTAAACCGATTGATGAATACACATCATCAAGTGTCCCCAAGATCATTTCATTCTTAACTCCAGATTTAGCGGAATCTCTTAGTCTCATAAGAGTATATCACTATAAATTCTTAGTTTTACACGCAAAAGCTTTATATCTCTTCCAAATCAAGTATATACTTAGTGTGCGTTCCGACAATCACTTGTCAACGCGCTCCGTGGGTAGGAGCCACTTGATTTGAGTCTGATCCACCACGAGATCCTTTATCACTTAACTTAGTTCCCCACTAAGATAATATTTAATAACAAGATGCACAAGCTATCTAACTGGCAAGATAGTGGATGCTATAACATCCATTACGATAGCACAACTAAGTTTTGTGTCATCATAGTCGATTCCAGTATGTTCATGAGAAACCTCGCGTCATGAGGTGAGTTTAACTCCTTCTCTCACTCGCCTTAACAAAATATACGGATAGATCTTATCTTTGGAGTGTCGGCACCACTTCAACAAAGGGCTATCACTTTGTTCATGCTAGAGTCGCATATGTTTCTATTTTAGGCCAACGCTACAACATTGTATATTTTCAACGAAGTATGGTTCGATTAAACTCAAATTACACGTCCTCATGAACCAGCTTTATTCATATAGTACTCTTTATGGATTAACATTCATTGAGGCGTCCCCCAATAATGACTATAATCCAGAATCATATAAGACGGATGAGTTCATTTGATGAGATGATCAAGTTTCATGTACCAAACTCGCATACATTCTTAGCGAGAGTATTTATCGAACCAAGTGCATCCCAATACTCTATGAGATCCTAGTAACACCGTCTACCACAATTTGTGGTGTTACCATATCACCATTTATAGGTGACGAACGTCCTTGACCGGACACAATCCTTACAGACATGTTTGCAGCATGTATTTAATCTCGTCACTTTATGGAACTTGGTGAGGCACAGTAGGGACAAACTACGATAATTCCAAGTCGTTCTACTCGAACATGACCGTTCGTATCTCCCCCTAACGATGGGAAGACTGGCTCATCAAAGTAACTTACGAGATCGTCTACTAAGGTATATTTTAAGCGGACTATGAGTGAAAGCGCATGTCATATTCATCATTTATAACCCATCATAATGCGTTGTGGTGACGCACTTTGGCACATGAACATGTGGACGATAAAGGTTTTTCATTGTTAACACAATCCAATTAACAAAATGCATCCTGTTACCCTTGGAACTAAGCATTTAAATGATGATAGGTGTAGGTGAATAGTTATATTGACATATGCTACATAACCGTAGCTACTGGTCTTGAGAATCTAACAAAACTGCCACCATGCACCACCGGGATCGAGCATAAGGAAACGATTGAACCGATAATAGGCCGTTGGTTTTATCGAACCTCTAGTGCTTTCTTGATGAGTTCACTCCCTTCACCAGGCCCAAACACCACAAAATTTCGTGAGCATGTATAAACGGGTGTTAGGATTCCAAACCATCAACTGTGTGGTCGGAAACCGGTCGAAAAGACATCGAACTGGTTGTTGTAATGGCTGATGGTCTGTGAAAACTTCATTTGAGTGGTTCACCTCCTTCTAAGGGTTTAAATGGTACCAAAATTTTGTGAGAAGGTAGTCTTGGATGTTAGGAAATACTGGTTAAAATTTCACTTTAAGACTTAGTCTAAAAGTGGGTGAACCGACCTTTACAATGACTGGTCCGCAAGTTGGAGAACCATAAATTCAGGTTTCATCAACTTATCAATCATTGTTAAAGGAACCGCATAGCATATAAATGTTATCACTTGAGTACGATCATTTATGAACACCATCATAGCATCATAAGCCACCCAGGCTAACACTTATGATCATGCATGTATAAGGACTCGGTGAAAGGGAGGACTCAGCACCATGCTTATGCGAGTTACTGCATTATTCTCTTTAGCATAAGAGGGTGTCTTCTCCTAATGGTGTCAAAGAATAGGCTTTAATCAATGAACATGACTAAGAAGAATCATCAGGGGGTCTTTGGCGTCACACATGCTTAAGAAAGCAAGACGCAGATGACATAAATATCAGCATCGGTCATGATCCCTGCTCACGACTCCACCAACATACTTTTGTGTCTTTGATCCATCCAGCTTCTTTGTTCAAAGAAAAAATGATGTCCATGGCAATATCGTGGTATATGGATCATCAAACTATCAAAACTCCAGACTATTAAAGCCTAAATGTGTCAATGTCCCAATACATCTTTTGGTTATAAAAATCGATGCATGCCATTCGACATTCAACAACTTGAGCATTATACCACTCATTGATTGTGATGACCTAGTAATCATAGTCACAATGGATTTATAACACGAAATCCAAAAATATTGCGTTCCTTAAAAATAGCTTAATAAGAACTCAATTTCGCTTGCAAAACTTTACAAACATGAGCATAGCGAATACCCTAACAATATAGAGATTTTATACCTGATACGATCAAAATGATCTATCATATTGAATGCATAACATGGAAAGATTATATGCCTAAGGGGCAACATTATGACACAAGCATGATGTAAAACTACCATGCACACGCTCGACCTTCTTATAAGGGTGCGTATTTTGGGCTTCCCCAGGGAAAGTGTTTTTCAACATTCGAAAGATGATATTTTGGCGTATAATGCATACCAAAAATCACATCATCTATGACAAATTTGGCCAAAAAGAGGTTGAAAAACGTGTGTCATAAAACCGCTTGCAAATTTAAGATGGGAACCAAGTTGGTTGGGACAAAAGTTAGCACAATCGCTGGAAATAAAATTCCGCGCATCTTGACCTTTGTTCATTAAAACAGCGATAACTCTCTTGTTAAGAAGAATATAGATGAACGGTCAGATATTCTGAAAACTAGACTTCCGTATATTTCTATCCATAGGTCGTGCACCACACGAATCAGTAAACTCAGATCACAATGCATGTTCTAATTAGCTGATTTAGTATTTCCAATGTTTAGTGAGAAAATAAGTGTAATACCCGAGATTCTAATGTGTATTTTGAACATTGTGATATTGTATATGTTGTATTTGATCTGAGTATTATCCAGCATATTTCATGATCCGGTGTTGTTGAGCGCACTGCTACAAAAATGGGCAAAAAGACCTCTAATAAAAGACCTGTTGATTAATACAACGGGTCTCTTTGATATAAGAGATCTAACACTACAAATAACAGGTCTCTAATATACCAAAGGGCTCACCACTTTTTTTATGGAAAGAAATAAGAGATCTGCTATTTAACCTAACAGGTCTCTTATGTGTGGGTCCGCATGGGCAGCTCAACTGGTTCCTGGGTGGCAGATTGCTACAAGGACGCAGGTTCGAGTCCTGGCAGCTGCAGTGTGGGAGTTTTATCCCTCTAATGTGGAGGATAGCTCCTTGTGGGCACCATGCACTGTTCCTCCCACATAGTGGGCCGTTGAGTCACCATGATTTAATTCCTCCACCAATCCCTGTCGGGCCAAGGGGTGGGGCCCTGGGGGCGAGAGATTTTGCCTTTTGCTACAAGGTCTCTTATGTGTGGAAAAGACTAAGGGCCCACCACTCTTTTTAAATTAATTTTAAAAAAATATATCATCGTTTAGCAGCAGAGCTATTTCCTTCACGTCCACTTCCCGTCTGTCCTTTTATCACCTCAATTTAATCCCTCTTCCCATTTCATCGGTTTCTCCTCTCTCTCCTTTTCCCACTTTATTCCTCCATCGAAGCACTGCAAGTCACAACCACGACCGGAGTCAAGAAGCCCAACCGCATCACACTTTCAACCATTGCAACTCTCGAGATATGGAAGCATTAGGGCGCTCCATTTCGCCGCCCTTCAGGAGGCCGGTGAAGCTTGCTAGTTGGTCTTTTAGAATATACAAGCCTTTGAGTAATTCATGGTGAGATGGCTTAATTTGGGGATTTTAATTGAATCTTAATGTATATTATAGGTTAGGGTTCGGGGATTTTAATTGAGTCTTAATTTATATTATACATAATGTTAGATAATCCAGATTTAATACAAATTATTGCTTTGATTTTCATATCTATTTGATTGATGTTGCCATTTTTGTTGTTGAAGTTGAATTACAAAGTATCAATGTAGTGATTTTTCAAACAAGTAGTTAGAAGTGGAAGTCTTTAGTATTCCTCGGTATTCTTATACATTTCTCATCTAATTATGCTAGTTTATTAATTACTTTTTGAGGTTGCAATTGTTGATTATGATTGTTGCAGATTATCTTTTTTTTGTTGCTAAATTTATACATTGCAGAGAATTCGTGCTTTACGACATGTTGCTAGGACTTTTGCATGCAACTGCTGGAAAAGAGGTGAATTCTTTTAATTTTAAATTATTAAATTTTTTACTGTTGTTTATAGGTAATTTATCATCATTGATGTTTTTTTTTCATGAAAAAACTATAATATTGGAGTCCAAATTGTTATTTAATATCTTTTTTTCCTGAGTTTTTTCTTCTATTTGAATGTTGAATTGGGTATATTTTGTTTTATTTTTTTCATATAAGTGAGTAACTTATTTGCATAATTTATGTTATCGGGCTGGTGTTTGATATCTACAAGTTACACTATTAACACATGGAGTATATTCTTGTAAAAGTTTTCTAAAGTTATTACTTGCGAAAAAATTTCAGTAAGTTCTTAGTTTATTCCAACAAGTTTCTATGTAAATGTTAATGTAGTAATTTACTTCTTGTAAGTTTCAATAAAAGTTTACGTAATTTTATTCAATTGTTTACAACCAATATTATTGATGTCTCGTCCATTTTTTAATAGGAAGTATCAGCATGCGAATTGCCGCGTACAAAAAATTAACACTCTCTTCTTCTTCCAAACTACTATTAGATTGTTGAGTGATTTGCTTGTGTTCATTAAACTTTCAAGTCAAACTTTGGTTGTAATATTTATTTTTATTTCTCAAGAGTACGTTACTTGAATTTTAGACTTGATTTGTTTGGTCATAATTTTTATTTATTTTTAAAAAGTACTTTGCACATTTCTGATCGAATTATTTTGAGTATGTGATATAATTGAAAGAAAATGATAAAGATGTTGACTGTATATATTTACTTCCATTGTAGGCATATGTTCAGAAGTTAGTGGCGCTGCAACAACAGAATGTTTATAAGTGAGTAGCTATCCGTTGCTTGTGTACTTTGCTTGCAGCTGTACCACACTTTAACTTCCGTGATAGCTTATTGGCTGCAACTGTGAAAAATATAAGCTCCCAAGATGATGTTGTGAGGTAATTGGAATTATTCATCCTTTTATTTTGTTCTTAAAGTAGACTCATTAATTCAAAGTGTTGGAAAATATGTTAAGTTTTGAGCTAGTTGATGAGGGTTGCTGCTTGTTGGTTTTGTCTTATGTTCATCGTGTTCTTCAGTATTTACCTTTTCATTTAGGTGAATTTTAGTAGTCCGATTAAAGTGACTTTGTGTTTGTTGCATGTCACCAGCTGCTATTAGAGTATACGGAGAGATTTCCGTAAACTTGTAAAATGGTACTATGTCCTTTCTTTTACTATTATCAACTGCTAATGAATTTCTCAGATTGATAAGGGAAAATGCTCACTTCTTGGGTTTTTGATTTTTATGGTCGTTAAAGATTGCCATTATTTTCCTTATAAGTCAAGTGTATAGAACGAGATAGTATGAAGTGGGAGTTCGTCAGGTGGTTGGGAGAAAGAAACCTTTTCGAGTGATGAACGCGTAAATGTTCCCTCCCTATGTGTTAACTGATGTTATCTACAGCCAAAGCATGTAAAATATGTGTGTTAATTCATACGCTGATAAAATTTGGCGAAACTCGTCGAACGGTTTTTGTTTTCTTTTTCTCTTGCTAATTTGAAGTAGAATTATTTATTTTTTGTTTTGTTCCATTAGAACTTGTGAAGAAAGCAATGATGGGCCTTTTGTTTTCATTTTGCTTTTGTTATCAGTTTATGGGTTAGGTGATTTCGTTCTGCACAAAAATCGTGCTGGTAATTCTATGACAAATAATCTGTTCCGGTATACTTCATTTTTATGTTTGCTTCGGTTTTATGTTCAGTTTTATGATTGTGTCTGGTAAACAATATTCTGGAAGTATTATATTTCAGATTTTTGTTTGCTTCAGGTTATTGAAAAAAAACTCACTACATGTTTCACATTCTAGAACTTTGCATTTGTCGATCGAGATTAGCACTTTTTATTTCTAGTTATGCTTACGCTAAAATATATGATCTATGACCCTGTTTGATTATTAAAAATATTATTTATATTACAGTTATTTCCTCAAGAAGCTTATTCATCGGAAAAAGTTGATGAGATAAGAGACGTTTGGGTTGAATATTTGCTCAAGCAAGCGAATGAAGTGCATTTAAGAAATCAAAGATGATGGTATGGAAATTGCCTAACGAGTTTTGGTTCAAATTATTATTGTGAATGACTAGACTTCAGGTTATTTTGATGTTTTTATGTTTTTGGAAATTACAAAATGTCAAGTGGGAGTTATTTTGTAATGGATTTATGGTACACGGTACAAATTTGATGTGGGTGATTTTTTTGTAATGGGATGCACGGATTTTGAATATGACCTTTTTGTCAATGAATATTGCTGATGTGGTTGATTATTGGTGATGTGGGTGTTTTTTTGTAATTAGCTCGATGTATAATGCTGATTTTTTTTTAAAAAAATATAAATGATAAGAGACCCGTTATGTATAAAAACGGCTCTCTAAGCATAATGACAAAGAGACCGCCTATCTATAATATGCGGTCTCTTTGATATAGCAAAGAGACCTCATTTCTTCTATATGAGGTCTCTTTCTTAATGAAGTATTTTTAAAATCGGTAATGTTAGAGACCACCTCTCTGCAATAACGGGTCTCTTTGATATAGCAAAGAGACCGCATCATAAGAGGCGGTCTCTTTATCAAACAGACCCCTGAGATATAGACCCGTCCAGAAGCGGTCTCTAAGGCATATTTGGACGGGTCTCTTTGCCTATTTTTGTAAAAGTGGCGTATGATTTCATGAATGTGTTCAAAATTGTAATTTTGCACTTGTAGCGCACGCTAACGATTAGGCATAGCGTACGCTAATTTGGTTTCGTAGAGCATGCTGTGTATGAACCTTAGCGCGCGCTATACGTAGTCAACTTGATTAAGACAGGGTGGTAAGTGAGATCAGCCGAGGATTTTGGTCGGGACATGTCAGGATGAATCTGGACGGCTTTTGGAATAGTCGAGTCAACGGTGCTTAGCGCACGCTAATGTTATGAGGCTAGCGCACGCTAAGTCTAGTACAGTGAGGTCAGTAAGCTTTCGTTCAGCCGTTAGCGCACGCTATTAATAGTTGTTAACGTACGCTAATTGTTGATTTTAGCGCACGTAAGGCTGTTTAGCGTACGCTGTGCCGAGACCTGTCAGAGTCAGTAGGCTGCAAGCCCGTTAGCGCACGATAGGGATATAGCCGTAACGCGTGCTAATAACCCTTTTCTATAAATAGGACAACACCCATCCTTATTTTTTCAGTTACACCACTTCTCATACTCGGTTTCTTAGACTTGGAGGGTCACTCTCTCCATCCTAAACCTCTCACATCATCATCCTAGCTCGAGTTCGAAGATTCTAGACATTGGAGATTGGTGTTCAAGCTCTCGGTGTTGAATTTCTTCAAGTTTCTCCTTGTTCTTCACTATTTTGACGTAGGTGATTCTTCTCCAACTGGATTAAGTATTCTTAAGGATGTTTTGAACATATTTCGAGATTATCTAGACAGTTAAATTCGTGCGTAGTTGAACATCATGTTGTTAGATGAATATTTTCGATGTTTCGGTACTTCTTCATCGTTTAGAACATTGAACCTCGTAGTGTCTGAACTCCTAAGCATAATCATGAAGCTACAAACCGATTATGGCAAGTTTATGGAGATTACCAAGTTCTTATGTATTACTTAATAAAATTATACGTTTTGGGACATTTAATGGATTGAACTTAGGATATTTTCTTGAAGAAGAAGATGATTAACAAGTGAACCTAGTAATCAAGTTCTTGCGGTGTTCTACGGGGTAATTTCGATATCTTGATCGGCTTGGATAAATGAAGAACATGATTAGAATCATTGTAAGAAAAATTATCCTCTGATGAATTGAAGAATCCGACCGTGGGATACATTTGATCTTAGGTAGGATACTACGAGTTTTTGTCAGGGTTAGCATCCTAATGTTGATTCAAATCTGAATTGATATAGGGCAGCATAGTAAGCTCACATGTTTGAGAATATCAAGCTCTTTTTGATGTTCTTGATGATTAAACCGATTATCCGGAACCGTTAGTTATACCGGTGTTATTATTCGTTGAAGGTTCGGGTTTTGGTGGATTGATCGAGTGAGAGTTCTTCGAGCTGGTTGAAGATTTCTTCTTCGTAGTAACAACCCTTATCGCCATTCTATGGCAAGTATCGTAATTTGTTAATGTTGGTATTTTGAGTTGCATGTGGTTTATTCATGTTGTTGAACATGGGATTTATTTCGTTGAATCGTATGATATTCGTTATCGAGTGTTTATATGTTCATGTTGATGGACATAGCGATTTTGCATATATGTATGCATGAGTTGTGTTTGTGTATGTTGTGTGATCTATGCTGAGGGCGCTGGCTCGGATGTCCACCTCGTGTTGGTCCGACGGGATCATCTTGGGATCTATGCTGAGGGCGCTGGATCATTGGACGGGTTTTTCCACTTCGTGTTGGTCCGACGGGATCATCTTGGGATCTATGCTGAGGACGCTGGATCATTGGAATACCCATATTGTGTTGATGGAATCTTGTGGATTCGCATTGTTGGATTCCTGTAGCGGAAGTCCGTGTTGTGTATTTTGTTATGCATTGTTGTTGCATATTCTATTTGTTTAATATGATACTTGTACTAGCATTGTTTTGCTAACCCCTTCAGGGCTGGACATTTGTTTTGATGTTCAGATAGCCGAGGAGCGGGAAAACAGCCACAGTACCGACGTGACGACGAAGGGGCTCAGTGATGTTTATTATTATTGTGACTTGTCTTTTGGATTATTTTCAGTACTCGAGTACGTCTGTTTTATTAATATTTCGAGATGGTTGTATTAATGAACTCATTTGATCTGTTGAAACCGGTTTTGTGTTTTGAAAGATTATGGTACTGTTGTGTTATATTTACATTTCTTCTAATTAGCCTTGTAAATCCTTACTTAAAGGGTTTACGGCGCTGTAATTATTCCGAATATCTCGGGGTGTTACAGATTATGGTATCGGAGCTAAGATTCATGGATATCTTGGCAGTCGGGTTTTTGAGTCTGTTTACGTTATTTGATTTACGGGTTGTTCGTAACATCACTGTTCAGCCAACATCATCATGTGGACCGTGGTTGCAAGTCTCCTAATCTCTTATGCTACTGTTGTACTTAATTTCTGTTTTGTGAATATTGACGGGCTTTATTTTTGAAAATTTTGCCCTGGATATTGAGTAATTGTGTTTACAGTATGTTGAGGGGAGGACGTGGACGCGGACGCAGTCGTGGACGCGGACGTGGTAATGTGAGACAGGAGGATTCATCGACTACCCCAGAATTATCGGCTAGTCGAACCGACTCCCATTCTGGAGGACAACAAGGATCAGCGAATGACACCAATATTGTCCTCGTCTAGTTAGAGAGGCTAGAATCCGAGAGTTTTTCTCACTGTAGAGTTCGGAAGCATCTGTGACAAACATAATCAAGGCTTTTAATCATTAGCTGACTTGTGTGCGACATTTGGTCAGGATGGAGACCGGGAAGCTCGAGAAAATTGATCAAAGCTATGAAAGCAGTGAAATTACTGAAGCAGGGATGTCACGGATTTTGGTGCTATGCCATGAAGAAAGAAGAAGGAGTAGAGCTCTCATCTATTCCAGTTGTGAATGGATTCTCAGATGTATTCTCTGACGAACTACCTGTGTTACCTCCGCGGAGAGAAGTGGAGTTCGATATCGAATTAGAGCCTGGAGCCGCTCCTATTTCCAGGGCACCCTACCGTATGGCGCCAACCGAGATGTATGAACTAAAGAAGCAACTGGAGGAATTATTGCAGAAGGGTTACATTCAACCTAGCATTTCTCTTTGGGGAGCACCCGTTCTCTTTGTCCGGAAGAAAGATAGATCCCTCCGATTATGTATTGATTACAGGGAGCTAAACAAGGTGACGATCAAGAACAAGTATCCTATACCTCGGATCGACGACTTGTTTGACCAACTGTAGGGGGCCAGAGTATTCTCTAAGATCGATTTGCGATCAGGGTACCATCAGTTGAGAATTAAGGAATCGGACATACCAAAATCTGCTTTCAGATCCCGGTACGGGCACTATGAATTTGTGGTGATGCCATTCGGACTTACCAATGCTTCTGCGGTATTTATGCAATTAATGAATCGGGTATTCTTAGAATACCTAGATAAGTTTGTGGTCATTTTCATTGATGACATCTTGATCTATTCGAAAGACACAGAGGATCATGCTGAGCATTTGCGTATTGTTTTGAGCACCTTGAGGAAGGAACAGCTTTATGCGAAACTTTCTAAATGCGAGTTCTGAATTAGGGAAGTAACCTTCCTTGGGCATGTGATATCAGCTGACGGAGTTCAAGTGGACCCGAAGAAAGTCGAAGCAATCTTGGAATGGGAATCTCCTAATAACGTGAAAGAGGTTCGAAGCTTCTTAGGACTTGCTGGATATTATTGCCATTTTGTAGAGGGATTTTCCAAAATTGCTCGTCCGCTCACTCAGCTGTTACAGAAAACTCAAAAGTTTGCGTGGAATGAGAAATGCCAGGCCGGTTTTGAGGAACTTAAGATAAGACTGACGACAGCGCCTATACTAGCGTTACCAGATGGAACTGATGGATTCATGGTGTACAATGACGCTTCAAATCAGGGTCTGGGATGTGTGTTGTTGCAAAAGGATAGGGTGATTGCCTATGCCTGTCGACAGTTGAAACCGTACAAAGTTAATTACCCGACTCATGATCTGGAGTTAGCAGTTGTGGTCTTTGCTAAAATTTGGCGACATTATTTATACGGCACTCATTGTCAGATCTTTACAGATCATAAGAGCCTCAAGTATATTTTCAGTCAGAAGGAATTAAACATGAGACAGAGAAGGTGGTTGGAATTGATCAAATATTACGACTTGGAAATCCTCTATCATCCAGGCAAAGCCAACGTGGTAGCTGATGCACTGAGCCGTAAACCTGTTTCTCTTCGAGTGTTGGAAGTGCTCACGTCCCAAACCAGCATTCAACGAGAACTGATCCGTGAAGGAATTGAAGTGTGGTCGCAGGGAGTCCAAGGGCAACTGTGTGTGATGGAACTAACTTCGTCGTTGGTTGAAGAAATAAAATCTAAGCAGTTGGATGATTCTATGATTCTTCGGTTATATGACGAAGTAAAGAAAGGGAAGGCCCCATGATTCGTGATACAGGATGATGGAGTTCTGAGATTTCAGAGTCGACTCTGCGTTCCCGATGATGATGTTTTGAGACAGACAATCCTGAAGGAAGCTCACAGAGCGCCCTATTCTATTCACCCGGGCAGCAGTAAGATGTATAAGGATCTAAAACAAAATTTCTGGTGGGGAAATATGAAGAAGGACGTAGCAGAATACGTTTCGAAATGTTTGAATTGTTAGCATATTAAGACTGAACATCAGCGACCTGCCGGAATGTTGAAGCCACTTCCGATCTCTGAGTGGAAGTGAGAGGATATATCGATGGATTTTATCACCAATATGCCAAGGACCAAGACAGGAATGAACATGATTTGGGTTGTAGTTGATCGACTAACCAAGTCGGATCATTTCCTAGGAATTAAAGACACTTGAGGACCCGAGAAATTGGCGCTAGTATTTATTTCAGAGATAGTCCGATTACATGGTACACCGAAGACCATTATTTCGGATCGAGATGGTCGCTTCGTATCGCACTTTTGGAAGGCAGTTCACAGGGCTTTGGGAACCGAACTGAAATTTAGCACGGCTTATCATCCTCAGACGGACGGTCAATCCGAAAGGACTATTCAGACAGTAGAAGACATGCTTAGAGCTTGTGCCTTAGACTGGTCAACCGACTGGGAAGTTCATTTGCCCTTGATTGAATTCACCTACAACAATAGTTGACATGCTTCGATTAAGATGGCACCGTTTGAAGCGTTGTACAGAAGAAGATGTAGATCGCCCCTGTGCTGGGATGATTCTTCTGACTTGATTGGGACGGAACCAGAGTTGATAGTTCAAACTCAAGAGAAGGTAGCTCTAATTCGGGAACGGATGTTGACTGCCCAGAGTCGACAGAAGTCTTATGCAGATGTGCGCCGTCGCCCATTGGAGTTTGAGATTGGGGATCACGTGCTGTTGAAGGTTTCTCCTACCCGGGGAATTTTCCGTTTTGGAAGGAAAGGAAAGCTGAGTCCGAGATATATCGGACCATTTGAGATCCTCGAGAGAGTTGGGGATTTAGCATACAGGTTGGCCTTACCGCCATCGCTGAGTCACGTTCATAATGTGTTTCACGTATCCCAATTACGGAAGTATGTACCAGATCCCAGTCATATCATTGATTTCGGCGAAATCGAGATAGCTAATGACGGCACCTTCGAAGAGAGGCCGATCAAAATACTCGAAAGTCGGATCAAGCAATTGAGGAATAAAACAATATCCTTGGTTAAAGTGCAATGGTCACGACACGGAGTCGAAGAGGCCACGTAGGGAATGGGGGATGGTATGAAGGCTAGATACCCGGAGTTATTTTCATCTTAAGTTTCGGGATGAAACTTCTTTTTAGGGAGAGAGGATGTAATACCCGAGATTCTAATGTGTATTTTGAACATTGTGACATTGTATATGTTGTATTTGATCTGAGTATTATCCAGCGTATTTCATGATCCGGTGTTGTTGAGCGTATGATTTCATGAATGTGTTCAAAATTGTAATTTTGCACTTGTAGCGCACGCTAACGATTAGGCGTAGCGTAGGCTAATTAGGTTTCGTAGCGCACGCTGTGTATGAACCTTAGCGCGCGCTATACGTAGTCAACTTGATTAAGATAGGGTGGTAGGTGAGATCAGCCGCGTATTTTGGTCGGGACATGTCGGGATGAATCTGGACGGCTTTTGGAAAAGTCGAGTCAACGATGCTTAGCGCACGCTAATGTTATGAGGCTAGCGCACGCTAAGTCTAGTACAGTGAGGTCAGTAAGCTTTCGTTCAGCCATTAGCGCACGCTAATAATAGTTGTTAACGTACGCTGATTGTTGATTTTAGCGCACGTAAGGCTGTTTAGCGTACGCTATGCCGAGACCCGTCAGAGTCAGTAGGCTGCAAGCCCGTTAGCGCACGCTAGGGATATAGCCGTAGCGCGCGCTAATAACCCTTTTCTATAAATAGGACACACCCATCCTCATTTTTTCAGTTACACCACTTCTCATACTCGGTTTCTTAGACTTGGAGGGTCACTCTCTCCATCCTAAACCTCTCATATCATCATCCTAGCTCGAGTTCGAAGATTCTAGACATTGGAGATTGGTGTTCAAGCTCTCGATGTTGAATTTCTTCAAGTTTCTCCTTGTTCTTCACTATTTTGAGATAGGTGATTCTTCAGCAAATGGATTAAGTATTCTTAAGGATGTTGTGAACATATTTCGAGATTATCTAGACAGTTGAATTCATGCGTAGTCGAACGTCATGTTGTTAGAAGAATATTTTCGATGTTTCGGTACTTCTTCATCGTTTAGAACATTGAACCTCGTAGTGTCTGAACTCCTAAGCACAATAATGAAGCTACAAACCGATTATGGCAAGTTTATGGAGATTACCAAGTTCTTATATATTACTTAATAAAATTATACGTTTTGGGACATTTAATGGATTGAACTTAGGATATTTTCTTGAAGAAGAAGATGATTAACAAGTGACCCTAGTAATCAAGTTCTTGCGGTGTTCTATGGGGTAATTTCGATATCTTGATCGGCTTGGATAAATGAAGAACATGATTAGAATCATTGTCAGAAAAATTATCCTGTGATGAATTGAAGAATCCGACCGTGGGATACATTTGATCTTAGGTAGGATACTACGAGTTTTTGTCAGGGTTAGCATCCTAATGTTGATTCAAATCCGAATTGATATAGGGCAGCGTAGTAAGCTCACATGTTTGAGAATATCAAGCTTTTTTTGATGTTCTTGATGATTAAACCGATTATCCGGAACCGTTAGTTATACCGGTGTTATTATTCGTTGAAGGTTCGGGTTTTGGTGGATTGATCGAGTGAGAGTTCTTCGAGCTGGTTGAAGATTTCTTCTTCGTAGTAACAACCATTATCGACATTCTAAGGCAAGTATCGTAATTTGTTAATGTTGGTATTTTGAGCATGCATGTGGTTTATTCATGTTGTTGAACATGGGATTTATTTCGTTGAATTGTATGATATTCGTTATCGAGTGTTTATATGTTCATGTTGATGGACATAGCGATTTTGCATATATGTATGCATGAGTTGTGTTTGTGTATGTTGTGCGATCTATGCTGAGGGCGCTGGATCGGATGTCCACCTCGTGTTGGTCCGATGGGATCATCTTGGGTTCTATGTGTAATACCCGTAATTTCAATTTCCGATAATTTCTTTTTTTTTTCGGCGGAAGTCCATTTTGACGACTCACTCATGACCTTTTCGTCATTCTGAGACTGATTAATTCTACACTTTTTGACATCCGAGTTTGTTTCGGTTCCGTTTTGTTGAGTTCCGTGCTTTTTAGCGACTTTTCCGCACTTGAGTTCGATTCTTGCGAATCTCGTTCAAAACTGCTGTTTCGAGTTTCCCGTAAGTCCGTTTAACTTTGTTAGACGTGTTGTGAACTTCGGTTTGGTTATTCGATCACGTATCGTGATTTTCGGGCGTTTTGGGCCATTTTCGTAATTTCCCAAAGTTTGGGGTAATTACTTCCGTTGTCGAATTTCGAGCCCTCGGGTGGTCGGAATCGTGTGTTCTCTTAGTGTTCGGATTCATCTTTGCGAGTACTTCGTAACCGTATCTTCGATTCGTATTCAGGTTCGGGTTTCGGGGTCGTTCGGGCCGTCGGAGTTGGCCCCGGCCGAGTCATGGCCGGCGATGCAGGCCCAGGCAAGGCCGGCGAGTTACGGCCGGTAGTGCTCGGCAGTTACGTACGTAAGGCCGGTTACGTACGTAATCCTCGGCCGGTTACGTACGTAACGATGCCGGCATTTCTGGGCAGAGACTTCGGCCATGGCCGGTTACGTACGTAAGGGCCCGGCCGGTTACGTACGTAAGCGTCCGGCAGTGTCCGGCTATTTAAGGCCTGGACCGAGTCATATCCGTCATTTTCCACTTTTCTTCGTTCCTTCCGCGATTTTTCACCATAGATCGATGGTTTTGAGTATATAACAACATGTTTTGGAAGTTGGAATCATGGATTAACATCATCTTCCACCCGGATCGAAGGTAAGAACACCTAAACTTTTGGTTTTTGGATGTTCTTGGGGTTTCTTGGTGTTTTGGCCGATTTTCTTTGTTTTGATTCAGATTGCTGATGAAACTTGATTGTAAACTCGTAATCATTCAATACCCTTGAAGTTTTGTGGAACGAATTTCAGTATTTCTTTGAATAATCGATTGAATTGGACTACGCCTTCAAAGTGTCCGATAAAATGCTTCAATGGGTAGAACTTGGGAAGTTCCATACGTTTTCGTAGAATTGTGATTGAATTGATATCGTTGTGACTTAGGAACGAATTCTTGTGAAGAACTCGAGTCGGAACCCTTCCGTTCGTTGCCTTCTTTGGGGTTCGAGCTTCTCGGTCGAATCGTGTTCTTCGGAGCGTTCGGTAGCGGTTATTAAGGCAAGTATCTTACTATACGACTTGTATCTTGCGACTAGTAATCATGTATGAGATTTATGATGATTTTGCTTGCCTTCGTAAATATGTTCCGTTTGAGTTGGTTGTGTTTTCCGCAATTTAAAGGCTTTGTGATAATAGTGTTATATTGGTATACGTGTTAGGCGTTGTGCCAATTGTGCAGGATTGCGATGTACATATGAGATGGTTGTGCAATGCATTGTGTACCGAATGTGTGTTATGTTGGTTAAGTGTCGTTGATTGATGATAGTTGTTGCGAGTGTTGAGGTTGTGTTGTGTGCGTGCGATGTACGATTTTGTGGTGATCAATGTGATTGATTAATTGTGCTCGTTGTTGTATGTAATGTGAATGTGAATGTGAATATGTGTGTGACCGCTAAGTTCACTCGTGTTGGTTCGACGGGACCTACGAGGATTCGTGGCAGTGGACTACGGGGTCAGAACTTAGTGAGGCACTGAGGTCCAATCGTGCTGGTCTGACGAGGCCTACGATAACCCATGGCAGTGGACCATGAGTTTCGGACACAGTGCGTCCAACCGGGTGAGCTCGACGGGGCTTATGGTGACACGTGGCAGTGGACTACGGTGTCAGGACTGTGTGTGTGATTGTTGTGATTGATATAGTCCGTGCGGGTTGTTATGCCTACGGAGACACGTGACAGTGGATCACGGTGTCGGAATTGATTATGTCTGGTTAATAGTCCGTGTGGGTTGTTGAACCTATGGAGACACTTGACAGTGGATCACGGTGTCGGAATTGATTATGTTTGTTTAATTGTGCGTGATGTAGCCCGTGCGGGTTATTGAACCTACGGAGACACGTGACAGTGGATCACGGTGTCATGAGCATGATACTTTTCAAATCAAAGTTTTTAAAGAGAAAGTTTTAAGAAAAGAATGTTGGGCCGAGCCCCACGAGATTTATGGAAATGTTTTCGTACTGTAAATTGTTGAAATACAATTTGAGATTTGGGTTAAGACCCTAGGATTTTCGAAAGGTTGAAATTCTAAAAATTCCCGAGGTGATAATCTCATTTTCGAATGCTTCATAGCTTATCTTTCCTGGTGAAAACCTCCCGGGGATATTTTGATACTTGATTGTTATATTTGATTCACGATTATTATTTGCTTGTTATATTTCGTATGATTTGATACTTGCACTAGTAAAACAGTGGAGTTTTACTAACCCCTGAGTAATCGGGGGGTGGATGTCTGTTTTGCGTCCAGGTACATGCATATTCAGGGGAGCAGTCACAGGATTGGCACAAGAGGATGACAAGCTGCGATACTAATAATGAGTTGAGAGTTGTTTGATTTTTGTTGTGTTGTCAGAGTTGATTTCAGTCTTCCGCTGTATTGTATTTCGACCCCTGTGTGGGTAATGTCGTTTAAGTCAGTTTTGTTGATTGGGGTTGTGTGACCTCATCGGTTTGTGTATTCACGTGTAAGTGACCATAACAGTCAGATTATTTATTGTTTGACCACAGGGCAAACATTTGGTTGTTTATGGATGTTTAGCCTGGTAGATCCTTGTGGAAAGGGTCTACGGCGTGTAATATTCCCATATGGTTTTGGGGGTGTTACATTTATGGTATCAGAGCTTAGGTTGTGGAAACCTAGGCTGTCGGGTCGAGTCAAGTCATGATTTGTCGAGTAATGTGTTGTCTTGTCGTTCGAGTCGTCAGTGACAAATTGAGTTGTGCGTAGTCACAACGTGTCAGTTATGTTGTCGGACGAGATTAGTATCGTGGGCGACTGTCATCTCCGTGCGACCTGTGGATGTAAGTCTCCTCTTTTATGCGAAGTACCTGTGTATCTCGATTTTATCTTAGTGAGTTAATTGCGGTGCATGATTTTATTTACACAGTATTGTGTAATATAGTTGTGTTTAGTACTTGTGGCATATAGTATGTGTATAGAACTGAGTACATTATTGTTTTATCTTTGAACCACCGGGTGGTGCGGTATGGTGTGAAAGTTGTAAACCTTGATGGATTTCGAAAAGGTATCGATGATTGAGTTCGTGAGAAACTCCAAGGAATGGTTTTGTTATATGTTTAAACTAGATGCTATGAGATATATTCAATTGGATTGTGCATGTTGGACTGTATTTTTTTTATCCGCTACGTGAGTTCTTTTGTAATGGCTTTCGGTATTTTACCGACTGAGTTTTATTTCGGAAATCGATTCCCTTAACCGAGTTTTTGGCATTATGGCCTTGATCGTTTTGGCGAAATTCTTATGATGGTATTTAGTATTTTGTAAATGGCTTTTGTGAGTTTTTGAAATATTACCGTCATCGGCCTTTTTGGCATTTTTGTAAATGGTTTTTAGCCTGGTGGGTTCCGGCGCGGGACCCACGGCGCTATAATGTTCCGTGTAATTACCTAAAATTTTTGGGCATTCTAGCCCATTGAATTATCTTTGAAAACCTTGAGTATCTTGGAAAATAAATTTCGAGTCGTACTTTTAAAATGAATTATTTTCTCGTGGTACATCCAAGGTGCCACAATATGTTTCAAAATTCTTCTGCCTCGAGGACCAAAATGTTTTGAGATATTTTCAATGTTTTAGAAACACTTTTACTTAGACCCGAGGGTCGAATATTCTGAAAGATTTTCACTAAGAGAAAGTGTCCTCATTTTTATCAAATGCGAAATGGTTCTCCAAAGTCTCGATAACGATGTTTCACGTTTGTGTTTTTTTTTTGAAAGGTGATACTCAAGATCAACTGGTGTTTTTCTAAATTATTTTCAAAAGGAGGTTTTCGTTTTTAAAACCTATCCATTTCCGTTTGAGGGCTGGGTATGTATATATGATGTTCGCGTTGTCGTTATGGTGTTTGCTCCCGAGTATGATCGAATTGGTGGCATGAACATCGAGGCGTTGCCACGCATTTGTTGTACTAGCCCTCTGTGAGAGGTGTGAACTAGTATTTACTATTTGTCGCCTCGTGGTGATTTGCGTGTTGTCGCACGAGTGTGAGCTGTTGAAGCTTGGATTTTTGTGCGTTTATGCACATGGGTGATTGTTCATGAGGGTTGTGATTGTGTACTGGATATCGTTCGGGCTGTTGTAATCGTCGAACAATGCCGTGGTTGTTGTGATTTTAGTATGTGTTGATATGTTATGCCAAGTTGGCATCTTCGGGTTGTTGTTTTGCGACGTTATATTCCATTGTACCTAGCAGTTGTATTTTCGGTATGCCGAGCCGAGGTGTTTCAACCGTGGTGTGCCGGGGGCATGCACGTACCAATTATCTTTCTCGTCACAGGATCCAGTTTTGCGAGTTGGGTTCCGAGTCTTTTGGGGGCGCGAACTTCAGTACAGATATCGGGATTGGCTCGAGAGGCCCATGGGAGATTTTTCTGTCGGTTGCTTTTTGTGTTGTTACCTTGTTTCCGTTGTTGTGAGTTGCGACGACAATTCTTTTATAAGAGGTCGAATGTAATACCCGTATTGTTTTTGGACTTCGCATTTCCTCTTTCTCAGGTCTATCGACTCACTCGTGTTCGTTGATGCTTTCTGGACTTGTTCTGTATTTCAGTTTCGTCGTTCGAACGAGCTGTGATCTTGTTTTGGGTCGATCTGGTTATCGTTGTTACTTTTCCGAGTCCGGTTCGATTCTTGTGAACCTTGTTCGGAAGTAACATCTTTTGGTCCTATTAGTTCTTTTATTCAAAGTGGATCGGATTTTGAACTTCTGTATTTTCGACTCTGTCGACTCGTTTATGTTCGTTGACATTTTCTGAGCTTGTCCTGCCCCTTGCTTTTGTTGATCGAACGAGAGTGGTATTGTTTCGGAATAACTCGTTTGTCGTTGTGACTTTTCAATTGCTATTCCCTTTCCTGTGGATCTTATGTGAATGCACATATTGTTGTTTTCACCGGATCATATATTGTCTCGAGTCGAGATGTGAACCTTGGAGTTATTGTTTGAATTTTATTGTTCTTCGCGATTCGAACATGATGGTTCCATTTTTGTTGTCTCGATCGTTGTGGTTTGATCGTTTGATTGTTCAGTTTTTGTTGATCCCATTTCGTGATTGTTGAGCGTTCAGACTCCTTTCTAATTTCCTTATGTTCGGGAAATTAGTCTCGTTTCGATCTTCCAACCCTTGGGCCGTGGAATTCCGTATTTGTTCAGCGATTGGCTCGCGTTTTGATTGATGTACCGTTGGGGTGGTCGATCATATTGATTTTCGTTCGTTGTGTTTTGTGATTGTTCGGATAATCGACTTGGTTGTATTATCTGTTTGATGACGCTTGTCACTTGTTGGTTTTATTATGTCTCTATCGGTGGCGTTGTGTTGGTCGTCGTGGAGCGTGTTTTCACGCCGTATGTCTCTTTGCGTTTCTTGCAGCATTTCGCCGTTGGGCGTGAGTTTTTAGTTTTTGTGTATCTCGTCGAGTCTTCCTGACAGTGGATATTGCTTCTCCCTACTTGTTTTAAGTTTCGGGACGAAACTTCTTTTAAGGAGGATAGAATGTAATACCCGTAATTTCGATTTCCGGTAATTTCTTTTTTTTTCGGCGGAAGTCCATTTTGACGACTCACTCATGACCGTTTCGTCATTCTGAGAATGATTAATTCTACACTTTTTGACATCCGAGTTTGTTTCGGTGCCGTTTTGTTGAGTTCCGTGCTTTTTAGCGACTTTTCCGCACTTGAGTTCGATTCTTGCGAATCTCGTTCAAAACTGCTGTTTCGAGTTTCCCGTAAATCCGTTTAACTAGACGTGTTGTGAACTTCGGTTTGGTTATTCGATCACGTATCGTGATTTTCGGGCGTTTTGGGCCATTTTCGTAATTTCCCAAAGTTTGGGGTAATTACTTCCGTTGTCGAATTTCGAGCCCTCGGGTGGTCGGAATCGTGTGTTCTCTTAGTGTTCGGATTCGTCTTTGCGAGTACTTCGTAACCGTATCTTCGATTCGTATTCATGTTCGGGTTTCGGGGTCGTTCGGACTGTCGGAGTGGGCCCCGGCCGAGTCATGGCCGGCGATGCAGGCCTGTGCCGGCCGGCCGAGTTACGGCCGATAGTGCTCGGCGATTCGTCGTAAGGCCGGTTACGTCGTAATCCTCGGCCGGTTACGTGCGTAACGATGCCGGCATTTCGGCGAGACTTCGCCATGGCGATTCGTGACGTAAGGGCCCGGCCGTTACGCACGTAAGCGTCCGTGATGTCCGCTATTTAAGGCCTGGACCGAGTCATATCCGGAATTTTCCACTTTTCTTCGTTCCTTCTGCGATTTTTCACCATAGATCGATGGTTTTGAGTAGAATCAACTTATAACAATATGTTTTGGAAGTTGGAATCATGGATTAACATCATCTTCCACCCGGATCGAAGGCAAGAACACCTAAACTTTTGGTTTTTGGATGTTCTTGGGGTTTCTTGGTGTTTTGGCTGATTTTCTTTGTTTTGATTCAGATTGCTGATGAAACTTGATTGTAAACTCGTAATCATTCAATACCCTTGAAGTTTTGTGGAACGAATTTGAGTATTTCTTTGAATAATCGATTGAATTGGACTACGCCTTCAAAGTGTCCGATAAAATGCTTCAATGGGTAGAACTTGGGAAGTTCCATACGTTTTCGTAGAATTGTGATTGAATTGATATCGTTGTGACTTAGGAACGAATTCTTGTGAAGAACTCGAGTCGGAACCCTTCCGTTCGTTGCCTTCTTTGGGGTTCAAGCTTCCCGGTCGAATCGTGTTCTTCGGAGCGTTCGGTAGTGGTTATTAAGGCAAGTATCTTACTATACGACTTGTATCTTGCGACTAGTAATCACGTATGAGATTTATGATGATTTTGCTTGCCTTCGTAAATATGTTCCGTTTGAGTTGGTTGTGTTTTCCGCAATTTGAAGGCTTTGTGATAATAGTGTTATATTGGTATACGTGTTAGGCGTTGTGCCAATTGTGCAGGATTGCGATGTACATATGAGATGGTTGTGCAATGCATTGTGTACCGAATGTGTGTTATGTTGGTTAAGTGTCGTTGATTGATGATAGTTGTTGCGAGTGTTGAGGTTATGTTGTGTGCGTGCGATGTACGATTTTGTGGTGATCAATGTGATTGATTAATTGTGCTCGTTGTTGTATGTAATGTGAATGTGAATATGTGTGTGACCGCTAAGTTCACTCGTGTTGGTTCGACGGGACCTACGAGGATTCGTGGCAGTGGACTACGGGGTCAGAACTTAGTGAGGTACTGAGGTCCAATCGTGCTGGTCTGACGAGGCCTACGATAACCCATGGCAGTGGACCATGAGTTTCGGACACAGTGCGTCCAACCGGGTGAGCTCGACGGGGCTTACGGTGACACGTGGCAGTGGACTACGGTGTCAGGACTGTGTGTGTGATTGTTGTGATTGATATAGTGCGTGCGGGTTGTTATGCCTACGGAGACACGTGACAGTGGATCACGGTGTCGGAATTGATTATGTCTGGTTAATAGTCCGTGTGGGTTGTTGAACCTACGGAGACACGTGACAGTGGATCACGGTGTCGGAATTGATTATGTTTGTTTAATTGTGCGTGATGTAGCCCGTGCGGGTTGTTGAACCTACGGAGACACGTGACAGTGGATCACGGTGTCATGAGCATGATACTTTTCAAATCAAAGTTTTTAAAGAGAAAGTTTTAAGAAAAGAATGTTGGGCCGAGCCCCACGAGTTTTATGGAAATGTTTTCGTACTGTAAATTGTTGAAATACAATTTGAGATTTGGGTTAAGACCCTAGGATTTTCGAAAGGTTGAAATTCTAAAAATTCCCGAGGTGATAATCTTATTTTCGAATGCTTCATAGCTTATCTTTCCTTGTGAAAACCTCCCGGGGATATTTTGATACTTGATTGTTATATTTGATTCACGATTATTACTTGCTTGTTATATTTCGTATGATTTGATACTTGCACTAGTAAAACAGTGGAGTTTTACTAACCCCCGAGTAATCGGGGGGTGGATGTCTGTTTTGCGTCCAGGTACATGCATATTCAGGGGAGTAGTCACAGGATTGGCACAAGAGGATGACAAGCTGCGATACTAATCATGAGTTGAGAGTTGTTTGATTTTTGTTGTGTTGTCAGAGTTGATTTTAGTCTTCCGCTGTATTGTATTTCCACCCCTGTGTGGGTAATGTCGTTTAAGTCAGTTTTGTTGATTGGGGTTGTGTGACCTCATCGGTTTATGTATTCACGTGTAAGTGACCATAACGGTCTGTATTATTTATTGTTTGACCCTGGTCGGGCAAGCAGTTGGTTGTTTATGGATGTTTAGCCTGGTAGATCCTTGTGGAAAGGGTCTACGGCGTGTAATATGTAATATCCGCAATTTCGGATTTCCGGTAATTTTCTTTATTCGGCGGAGGTCCGTTTCAACGACTCGCTTGGGACCGTCTCGTCATTCCGAGAATGATTAATTCTGCACTTTTTGTCATCCGAGTTCGTTTCGGTGTCGTTTTGTTGAGTTCCGTGCTTTTTGACGACTTTTCCGCACTTGAGTTCGATTCTTGCGAATCTCGTTGGAAATTACTGTTTCGAGTTTTTCGTAAGTCTGTTTAACTTTGTTAGACGTGTTGTGAACTTCGGTTTGGTTATTCGATCACGTATCGTGATTTTCGGACGTTTTGGGCCATTTTCGTAATTTCCCAAAGTTTGGGGTAATTACCTTCCGTTGTCGAATTTCGAGCCTTCGGGTGGTCGGAATCGTGTGTTCTCTTAGCTCTTAGATTCGTCTTTGCGAGTACTTCGTGACCGTATCTTCGATTCATATTCAGGTTCGGGTTTCGGTGTCGTTTTCTTGAGTTCAGTGTTATTAAACGACTTTTCCACGTATGAGTCGACTTTGTAAAATCACCATAAATTCTTGAAAACTCCAAAGATTTTGAATCTTTTCAATATTATAGAGCATCAAGTTATCTTTCCAATGGTTCAAACGGTGAGTCAATCGGAGTCCGGACGAGAGAGTTATGGTCGAAATAGCTCAGACACTCATTTTCCAGTTTTGGCCGAGCAACAGACTCGTGCCGCGGCACACTTAGGCTGGGCCGCGGCACACAGTGCAGATCAGCCTATTTGTGCGGATTTTGCGAGATGAATGCTCATTTCATCTCTTCCTTCATTCCTCCTCCTCTTGGGCGATCTTGTGGGCGATTTTTGGGCGTTTTTGCATCATCAATCCCAGAGAACTTCATATTCTTCAAGTTCTTGGTGTGGATTAATGACACCAACAATTGTTCTTCATCATTAATCCAAGGTAAATTCTTGAAACCCTACTTTTGGGTGAATTGGGGGTTTTTATTCGTTTTGTCCGATTTAACCGTAATAACTTAGATTTGTGATGTATTGATGATTATTTAGATGTATTCTATCATTTCCCTTGTTATTCCATGGTTGGATCGTTTCGATTCGTTGTTTTGGTCGAGTTCTTAGTCAACGCCTTGAAGGTGTCCGACAAAAGGTCTTAGAGGGGGGATTGGGCGTTGTATGATTATTATCCATCGTACGATTGTTGATTTATCATTGGTATGACTTAGGGACGAAATTCTTGTGAAGAACTCGAGTCGGAACCCTTCCGCTCGTTGTCTTCTTGGTCCGAGCTTCCCGGTCGAACGGTGTTCTTCGGAGTATTCGGTAGCGGTTATTAAGGCAAGTATTTTACTATACGAATTGTGTCTTGTGAATAGGTATGTCGTGTTATGGTTGTGATGAATTTGGTTTACTTTCGTGAATATGCTTTGTAAGAATTAATTATTATGAATGATTGATGGTAGCGATAATACCCTCACTTAGCTAACGTCGTGAAATTGTGTTGGTCGTGTTGATCATCTAAGTTTGTGCCGGGTATGGTTGGTCATTGTTGAGTCGTTGTGATGATCATGATATTTGTGTTGTTTTGGTTTACATACTTGATTGTACATTTCGGTGTAATGTGGAATGTCTTGACATTTGATGATTATGAGTTGTGTCGTGTCGATGTGTGTGCGTGTGTTCCAGGTAGGGTCTGACGAGGCCTCTGGAGTTCGGTACATGATGTGTACGAACAAGGTGTGTGATCCAGGTAAGGTCTGACGAGACCTCTGGAGTTTGGTACATGATGTGTACGAACAAGGTGTGTGATCCAGGTAGGGTCTGACGAGACATCTGGAGTTCGGTACATGATGTGTACGAACGATGTTTGTGGCCGGGTAGGGTCCGTTGAGGCCTCCGGAGTTCGGTAGATGATGTGTACAAATAGTGTGTGTGGCCGGGTAGGGTCCGTTGAGGCCTTCGGAATTCGGTACATGATGTGTACGAACAGTGTGTGTGGTCCGGGTAAGGTCCGTCGAGGCCTCCGGAGTTCGGTACATGATGTGTACGAACAATGATCGTGTAGCAGTGATTGTTTGGGTAACATTTTAAATATGGGTCTCGGACTCATAATGATATATTATCTAGTGTGCTTTGAGACGAGAATCGGGCTAAGGCCCTAATGTTTACGAAAAGGTTTTGTAAATTGGGACTTGAGGTCCAAAAGAATTTCTGCTTTAAAAATTCCCGAGATGATGTGTTCCTTTTCAAATATCTCTTACTTGAGTTCGAAATTCTAAAACTTCTCGGGAACATTTTGATAATTGATTTCCGTATTAAATTCGTAGTTGCTATTTACTTGTTGCATTTCGTATCGTTTTATATTTGCACTAGTAAAACAGTGGAGTTTTACTAACCCCCGAGTAATCGGGGGGTGGATGTCTGTTCTGCGTCCAGGTACATGCAGGTTCAGGGGAGCAGTCACAGGATTGGCACAAGGGGATGACGAGCTACGATACTAATCAAGAGTCGAGAGTTGGTAGAGTTTGGTTGTATTGTTAGAGTTGATTAAGTCTTCCGTTGTATTGTGTTTCGATCCCTGTGTGGGTAATGTTGTTAGTCAGTTCTGTTGATAGAGTTGTGTGACATCATCGGTCTGTGTGTTTATGTGAAAGTGACCTTAACGGTTTGTATTATTATATTGTTTGACCTTGGTCGGGCAAGCATTTGGTTGTTTATGGATGTTTAGCCTGGTAGATCCTTGTAGAAAGGGTCTACGGCGTGTAATATTCCCATACGGTTTTGGGGGTGTTACATTTATGGTATCGGAGCTTAGGTTGCGGAAACCTAGGCTGTCGGGTCGAGTCGAGTCGTGGTTTGTCGAGTAATCTGTTGTCTTGTCGTTCGAGTCGTCAGGTGACAAGTTGAGTTGTGCGTAGTCACAACATGTCGGATATGTTGTCGGATGAGATTAGTATCGTGGGCGACCGTCATCTCCGTGCGGCCTGTGGACGTAAGTCTCCTCTTTTATGCAAAGTACCTGTGTATCATGATTGTATCTAAATGAGTTAATTGCGGTGCATAATTTTATTTGCACGGTGTTGTGAATATAGTTATATTTAATACGTGTGACATATAGTATATGTATAAAACTGGGCCTATTGTTGTTTTACCTTTGAACCACTGTGAGGGGTGGTATGGTGTGAAAATTGAGAACCTTGTTGGGTTTCGAATAAGGTATCGACGATTGAGTTCGTGAGAAACTCCGAGGAATGGTTTTGTTGTATGTTTAAACTAGATGCTGTGAGATGTATTCAATTGGATTGTGCATGTTGGACTGTATTCCTTTTTCCGCTGCGTGAGTTCTTTTGTAATGGCTTTCGGTATTTTACCGGTTGAGTTTTATTTCGAAAACCGATTCCCTTAACCAAGTTTTTGGCATTATGGCCTTGATCGTTTTGGCGAAATTCTTATGACGGTATTTAGTATTTTGTAAATGGCTTTTGTGAGTTTTTGAAATATTACCGTCATCGACCTTTTTGGCATTTTGTAAATGGTTTTTAGCCTGGTGGGTTCCGGCGTGGGACCCACGGCGCTATAATGTTCCGTGTAATTATATGAAATTTTTGGGCATTCTAGCCCATTGAATTATCTTTGAAAACTTTGAGTACCTTAGAAAATAAATTTCGAGACGTACTTTTAAAATAAATTATTTTCTCGTGGTACATCCAAGGTGCCACAATATGTTTCAAGATTCTTCTACCTCGAGGACCAAAATGTTTTGAGATATTTCCAATATTTTAGAAACACTTTTACTTAGACGAGGGTCGAATATTTCCGAAAGTTTTTCACGAAAAGAAAGTGTCCTCATTTTTATCGAATGCGAAATAGTTTTCCAAAGTCTCGATAACGATGTTTCACGATTGTACTTTTTTTTTGAAGGGTGATACTCAAGATCAATCGGTGTTTCCAAAATTGTTTTCAAAAGGAGGTTTTCGTTTTTAAAACCTATCCATTCCCGTTTGAGGGGTGGGTATGTATGTGTGATGTTCGCGTTGTCGTTATGATGTTTGCTCCTGAGTATGATCGAATTGGTGGCATGAACGTCGAGGCGTTGCCACGCATTTATTGTACTAGCCTCTGTGAGAGGTGTGAATTGGTGTTTACTGTTTATCGCCTCATGGTGATTTGCGTGTTGTCGCACGAGTGTGAGCTGTTGAAGCTTGGGTTTATACGTTTGTGTACATGTGTGATTGTTTCATAATGTTTGTAGTTATGTGCTGGTTATCGTTCGGGCCGTTGAGGTCGCCGAACGATACCGTCATTGTTGTAGTGTTTGTGTGTGTATTACTTTACGATGGAAATCGTTGTATATGATATGTGTTATGATTCTTTGTTGTGCTGAGTTGGCATCTCCGCTATATTGTTTTGCGACGTTATGCCCCATTGTATCTAGCATTTGTATTTTCGGTATGCCGAGCCGAGGTGTTTCAACCGTGATGTGCCGGGGCATGCACGTGTAAATTGTCCTTCTCGTCAGTAACGCGTTTCAAGTGCAGACTCGAGGGACACCGAATTGATTTGCGGGTCAAGCTACTGAGACTTTCGGAGTTCGCGCTTCAGCACAGATATCAGGATCGGCTCTGAGAGACCCATGTGAGATTTTCCTGTCGGATGCTTTTTGTGTTGTTACCTTGTTTCCGTTGTTGTGAATTGCAGGGACGACATTTCTTTTATAAGAGGTCGGATGTAATACCCGTACTATATTTGACTTCTGCAGTTTCTCCTTCTAAATTCTATCGACTTGCACGTGTTCGTCGATACTTTTTGAACTTATTTGATGTCTCAGTTGTCATCGTTCGAACTGGTTGTGACCTTGTTTCAGATCGACCTGTTTATTATCGTGACCTTCCCGAGTTCGGTTCGATTCTTGTGAACCTTGTTTGGAAGTAATATCTTTCACTTTCTACGAGTTCTTTTAATGCCTGGAGTTGAAGTGGGGACTTCGGAGTCATTGTTCGACTGTTGTAATTCGATCATCGTTATTTGATCGTTGTTGTTCGATCGTTGTTGTTCGAACGGGGTTGTCTGACTGTTGTTGCCTGATCTCGTACTGCGAAGAATTGTCGTTCACCGTTAGTCAACTGTTTCTAGTGTGAACAAGTGGGTCACCGAGCGGTGCATTGTGAGACCGTTGCCAAGATGTTCGGGAATTGGGTTTTTGTTCCTACTCGGGCAGTGCCTGGTGGTGTCCATGATGTAGTGTGTATCGTACTTCGTGCTGTAATTCATGTAGAAATTGATATTTGTTGCGTGAACTTTTTGGTTTTGTTTGTATTCTACCATGATGTTTTATTTTCAGTTTCGGGACGAAACTTATTTTTAATAGTATAGAATGTAATATCCGGTATTCTCGTTTTCTGTTATCTTGAATTGTTTGTGTCTTGACGTCGGACATTTTCTTGTTGACGAGAATCGGAGTGAATTCTATCATAATACTATATTTGTTTCTACCGCATAGTCGTTGTGGTCGGGTGCGACTTGTTGTCGCGTGCGTTTCTTTGATTAAATGTGTGCATGCGATGTGTTATTAATTACTGGTTGTTGTTTTGAAACATAGTCGGTGGCGTTGTGTTAGTCGTCGTGGGCGTGTTTTCACGCCGTATATTCCTTTGCGTTGCTTGTAACGTTTCGCCGTTGGGCGCGATTTTTTTTGGTTCGTGTATCTCGTTGAGTTTTTCTGGCAGGATATTGCTTCTCCCTACTTGATTTAAGTTTCGGGACGAAACTTCTTTTAAGGAGGGTAGAATGTAATATCCGCAATTTCGGATTTCCGGTAATTTTCTTTATTCGGCGGAGGTCCGTTTCAACGACTCGCTTGGGACCGTCTTGTCATTCCGAGAATGATTAATTCTGCACTTTTTGTCATCCGAGTTCGTTTCGGTGTCGTTTTGTTGAGTTCCGTGCTTTTTGACGACTTTTCCGCACTTGAGTTCGATTCTTGCGAATCTCGTTGGAAATTACTGTTTCGAGTTTTTCGTAAGTCCGTTTAACTTTGTTAGACGTGTTGTGAACTTCGGTTTGGTTATTCGATCACGTATCGTGATTTTCGGACGTTTTGGGCCATTTTCGTAATTTCCCAAAGTTTGGGGTAATTACCTTCCGTTGTCGAATTTCGAGCCTTCGGGTGGTCGGAATCGTGTGTTATCTTAGCTTTTAGATTCGTCTTTGCGAGTACTTCGTGACCGTATCTTCGATTCATATTCAGGTTCGGGTTTCGGTGTCGTTTTCTTGAGTTCAGTGTTATTAAACGACTTTTCCACGTATGAGTCGACTTTGTAAAATCACCATAAATTCTTGAAAACTCCAAAGATTTTGAATCTTTTCAATATTATAGAGCATCAAGTTAGCTTTCCAATGGTTCAAACGGTGAGTCAATCGGAGTCCGTACGAGAGAGTTATCGTCGAAATAGCTCAGACACTCATTTTCCAGTTTTGGCGAGCAACAGACCTGTGCGGCACACTTAGGCCAGGGCCGCACACAAAGGCAGATCAGCCTATTTGTGCGGATTTTGTGAGATGAATGCTCATTTCATCTCTTCCTTCATTCCTCCTCCTCTTGGGCGATCTTGTGGGCGATTTTTGGGCGTTTTTGCATCATCAATCCCAGAGAACTTCATATTCTTCAAGTTCTTGGTGTGGATTAATGACACCAACAATTGTTCTTCATCATTAATCCAAGGTAAATTCTTGAAACCCTACTTTTGGGTGAATTGGGGGTTTTTATTCGTTTTGTCCGATTTAACCGTAATAACTTAGATTTGTGATGTATTGATGATTATTTAGATGTATTCTATCATTTCCCTTGTTATTCCATGGTTTGATCGTTTCGATTCGTTGTTTTGGTCGAGTTCTTAGTCAACGCCTTGAAGGTGTCCGACAAAAGGTCTTAGAGGGGGGATTGGGCGTTGTATGATTATTATCCATCGTACGATTGTTGATTTATCATTGGTATGACTTAGGGACGAAATTCTTGTGAAGAACTCGAGTCGGAACCCTTCCGTTCGTTGTCTTCTTCGGGGTCCGAGCTTCCCGGTCGAACGGTGTTCTTCGGAGTATTCGGTAGCGGTTATTAAGGCAAGTATTTTACTATACGAATTGTGTCTTGTGAATAGGTATGTCGTGTTATGGTTGTGATGAATTTGGTTTACTTTCGTGAATATGCTTTGTAAGAATTAATTATTATGAATGATTGATGGTAGCGATAATACCCTCACTTAGCTAACGTCGTGAAATTGTGTTGGTCGTGTTGATCATCTAAGTTTGTGCCGGGTATGGTTGGTCATTGTTGAGTCGTTGTGATTATCATGATATTTGTGTTGTTTTGGTTTACATACTTGATTGTACATTTCGGTGTAATGTGGAATGTCTTGAAATTTGATGATTATGAGTTGTGTCGTGTCGATGTGTGTGCGTGTGTTCCAGGTAGGGTCTGACGAGGCCTCTGGAGTTCGGTACATGATGTGTACGAACAAGGTGTGTGATCCAGGTAAGGTCTGACGAGACCTCTGGAGTTTGGTACATGATGTGTACGAACAAGGTGTGTGATCCAGGTAGGGTCTGACGAGACCTCTGGAGTTCGGTACATGATGTGTACGAACGATGTGTGTGGCTGGGTAGGGTCCGTTGAGGCCTCCGGAGTTCGGTACATGATGTGTACGAATAGTGTGTGTGGCCGGGTAGGGTCCGTTGAGGCCTTCGGAATTCGGTACATGATGTGTACGAACAGTGTGTGTGGTCCGGGTAAGGTCCGTCGAGGCCTCCGGAGTTCGGTACATGATGTGTACGAACAATGATCGTGTAGCAGTGATTGTTTGGGTAACATTTTAAATATGGGTCTCGGACTCATAATGAAAAGGTTTTGTAAATTGGGACTCGAGGTCTAAAAGAATTTCTGCTTTAAAAATTCCCGAGATGATGTGTTCCTTTTCAAATATCTCTTACTTGAGTTCGAAATTCTAAAACTTCTCGGGAACATTTTGATAATTGATTTCCATATTAAATTCGTAGTTGCTATTTACTTGTTGCATTTCGTATCGTTTTATATTTGCACTAGTAAAACAGTGGAGTTTTACTAACCCCCGAGTAATCGGGGGGTGGATGTCTGTTCTGCGTCCAGGTACATGCAGGTTCAGGGGAGCAGTCACAGGATTGGCACAAGGGGATGACGAGCTACGATACTAATCAAGAGTCGAGAGTTGGTAGAGTTTGGTTGTATTGTTAGAGTTGATTAAGTCTTCCGCTGTATTGTGTTTCGACCCCTGTGTGGGTAATGTTGTTAGTCAGTTCTGTTGATAGAGTTGTGTGACATCATCGGTCTGTGTGTTTATGTGAAAGTGACCTTAACGGTTTGTATTATTATATTGTTTGACCTTGGTCGGGCAAGCATTTGGTTGTTTATGGATGTTTAGCCTGGTAGATCCTTGTAGAAAGGGTCTACGGCGTGTAATATTCCCATACGGTTTTGGAGGTGTTACATAATATTCCCATATGGTTTTGGGGGTGTTACACTATGCTGAGGGCGCTGGATCATTGGACGGGTTTTTCCACCTCGTGTTGGTCCGACGGGATCATTTTGGGATCTATGCTGAGGGTGCTGGATCATTGGAATACCCATATTGTGTTGATGGAATCTTGTGGATTCGCATTGTTGGATTCCGGTATCAGAAGTCCGTGTTGTGTATTTTGTTATGCATTGTTGTTGCATATTCGATTTGTTTAATATGATACTTGTACTAGCATCGTTTTGCTAACCCCTTCGGGGGTGGACATTTGTTTTGATGTTCAGGTAGCCGAGGAGCGGGAAAACAGGCACAGTACCGACATGACGACGAAGGGGCTCAGTGATGTTTATTATTATTGTGACTTGTCGTTTGGATTATTTTCAGTACTCGAGTACGTGTGTTTTATTAATATTTCTAGATGGTTGTATTAATGAACTCATTTGATCTGTTGAAACCGGTTTTGTGTTTTGAAATATGGTACTGTTGTATTATATTTACATTTCTTCTAATTAGCCTTGTAAATCCTTACTTAAAAGGTTTACGGCGCTGTAATTATTCCGAATATCTCGGGGTTTTACAATAAGGTTGTGACCATATCCAATGGCATAAGTGTTGATGCAAAAACATGGCAATGACAGCCATAGGTGCATTTAAACGCAGTAGGGTGTTCGATTTATTATCTCGACTAATGGTCCTTTTGGTAACTCCAACTTGGTCGACTTGCAGAGAAAGTAGGAATGTCGGTACAACTAAGGCTGTTTAAAAACCACTGCTTCCATTTAAACTTTGAAAGCATAAACAAACACCAAGGAGATGCGCTTAGTCATGATCAAAAGTGTAGACAAAATCCACAAAAATGCATCAAATAAACCAAGTATTTTAATTCTCAATATGCAAGTATATGTCATAATAGCCATGTTATGTGGATGCAACGCAGTGCATCATAATTAAGAATTTTGAACCATGAGGCATAATGAACATACCATAACCAACTCGTCTTGACCGTCCAATAAGATCGACTAAACATAGTCAAATATGTAAGGTGCATGCCTTTACAAATACTTGGAAAAGTATTCGGACCTATAGTCACACGAACTGTAATATCCGTATTTTTCTACTTTCCGTATTTTGTATATGTTTTCATTTTTGACGACTCGCTTGTGATCGGTTCGATATCTTGGGAACTATATTGTTCTTCATTTTTGGCATTTGAATAAGTTTCGGAGCCATTTTAGTCGAGTCCGATTGTGATGACTATAATGTGTTTTGGTCTGATTCTCATGAATATTGGTTGGAACTGTTTCATTGATCCTATGAGTTCATTGGATATTTTGTCGCGTTATGAGCGACGGTATTGTTAGTTAACCTCGAATCGTGAAATTCGGAGGTTTTGGACCGTTTGGTATTTTCCCAAAGTTTTGGGTGTATTGTGCAATTTGTGCTTTTCCGTACCTTCGGGTGGTCGGAATCACGTATTGGTTGGGTTTGCGAATTTATATTTCTGGCTCTTCTTAAACGTTTCATTGGATATTATTAATCCTCGAGTTTCGCGTCGTCCGGAGCTTGTTCGTTCTGCTCGGACTTCACAGTTGTATTGTTGAGAGGAGCAGTAGCGCATGCTAGGAGACGAGCTAACGCATGCTAATTATGCTGTGTAGCGCGTGCTAGCATCGCCAGTAGCGCGCGCTAATGGTTGAGCACTATAGATTGCAGGAGGTTTTGGTTTTTCATTTCGAGACGAGTAGTTAGCGTGCGCTAGACACCCTTTGTAGCGCACGCTAACTGGTAGTGCAGCAGGTTCAGAGTTCTGCATCAGGATCGGTAGCGCGTGCTAGCGCTATCCGTAGCACACGCTACCGACACGGTCAGGGTTACTGGACTACTCGGTGGTCCGTTAGCATGCGCTATTCTTATGAGTAGCGCACGCTAATCGTCATTTGGTATAAATAAGACATAGCCGTCCACTTGTAATATCCACATTTTTCTTTTCTGGTATTTTTCATTTTTGGTGTATTTCTCATTTTTAGTGCCTCGCGTGTATTAGTATTTCGAGAATACTTATTTCTGGACTTTTTGTTATCCGGGCTTGTTTCGGACTTGTTTTACTCAATTCCGAGTTCATTGGCTTTTCCATCTCTATTTGGCCCGATTCTCGTAATCGTTGTTCGGAACCACCATTTCGGGGTTGCCGTAAATCCATCTTATGTTATTATGCATGTTGTGAGCTTTCGTTTGATGTTTCTATCGTGTTTCGTGTGTTTCGGGTGTTTGACCTGTTTGGCACCCGGCTGCCTAGCGCACTCTATTGATGTTGTATAGCGCACGCTAGTAACTCTTGGTAGTGCACGCTACGCTTGTTTTGTAGTGCGCGCTAGCAACTGGGGCACAGCAGTGGCAATATGTTGTTTCTGCTCTCTGCTCTCTAGACGAGCAGTTTAGCGCACGCTAAGAATTTATTCTAGCGCACGCTATCATTTAGGCTTAGCGCGCGCAGGGTGTCCGGTAGCACGCGCTAATCCGGCAGTCCAGTACTGGGCAGAATGTTTCTGGACTCCGTTGGTGTTCAGATAGCGCATGCTATGGCCCGATAGCACGCGCTATCGAGGGGCCGTTAGCGCATGCTACTGTTTAGTAGCGCACGCTAACGGGCCAGAACCGTAGGTTCTGGACTGGTATTTGGGTGGGTAGCACATGCTGACTTTAATCGTTAGCGCACGCTAAAACTCTCTGGTTATAAATACCAGAGAGTTGACCCAGATTAATCATTTTCCATTTCTCATTTCCTCTCCGGTTGTTTGGCGATTTCTGGGCGAATTTTGGGCGATTTGAAGTCTTGTAACTTCAAGCTATCATCTTCCTTGAGATCTTGGTGTAGATTAGCAACACCAACACTTGTTTTTCATCCTTAATCCAAGGTAATCTCCTAGAAGCCTATTTTGGGAAATTTGGAGATTTTTGAGTTTTTGTCCGATTCGTTCCGTATCGTTGATTAATCCATGATGTACATGATTAATCTTGATGGTATTCTTGTTTTTCCTACGATTTCATGGTAAGTTTCGTTGTGTTTGTGAAATCGAGAGGATTCGGTTGTGATCCGTCCTCCTCATTGTTTGTACAAACTTACATGAATCGTAGGAGGGGGTTTTGGGTGTTTTCCCGTTATTGTTATTCTTGTCGAATTGGTTGTAATGGTGTTTGATGAATCTTCTAGGTTCGGTGTGTCTAATTCCTCACAACCGCGATTGTTTCATTCCGTCTTTTCATCGTGATAATCGAGGCAAGTACCCTTAATGAACTTACATGCTTGACATGGTAGTATTACATGAGTAACGTGTGTGTGTATGCTCACTACGGGTTAGATCCGACGGGGTCTCGGCAGGGGTCCACAGAGGCGTGGATCGACGAGCTTTGCTTTTAACCACTACGAGTTAGATCCGACGGGGTCTCGGTAGGGGTCCACAGAGACGTGTATCAACGGTTAATTGTGGTGCATTTTTATAAATGTGTTTTGGATTATGGCATTTCCGGAAATATGTGTTTCAAACTGATGTTTTATCATTTGCATGCTTTGACTATATGTGTAATGTGTAAGTTGTTTATTTGGTTACTTGTACTATCGTAATTGCTAACCCTTTGGGGACCCATTTTGGGGAAATTCTTGTTATGGATTTCAGGATATGTTCAGCCGGACGATCGGGCACTGGGACAGTACGAGGATGCTGGCCAGGGTTGATGACGTGTGCAATTGAGTCTCTTTATTTTCGTTGTCCTTTTTAATGCGGTTGTTTCCTTTAAACTTGTGAACTTATAGAAAGTACTCGCGAGTACTTAGGCATTTCCATTGGGGTTATGTTTTGTATTATTATATGTTATTTATGATTATCAGTGATGTATGTTTTGCCGGTTATACCGGATGTTTCATTTATCTTTCATTCTGGTGATGTGTGCTTTCTCGCTAACTAAGATAGTTAGACGAGTAGAATTTCTTAGTTAGCCTGGTGAGTCCCATGTAGGGTTCCACGGTGCTGTAATATTCCCTAAATATCTTCGGGGTGTTACACCACTAATCGTCATTTATCATTTCATCTTCTTCCTTGGGCGATATCCGGCGATTTCGGGCAATTGGTGAAGATCCCAACTAGATTTCATCATCTTCCAATGTCTTCAAGTTATTAACTCGGATTATACCACGTTTGATCTTCCTCACCATACCAAATCGAGGTAATCTTCTTAGAATTCTAGTTTTCTGGGATTTAAGGGTTTCTTCGTGATTTCTCCGATTTAGCTTGTGGTTATGGTGGAATTATGTTAAATATGGATTATATACTTCCGATACATGTTTTTCCTATGAGATTATTGGTGTATTTCGTGTATTGTTGAGAATCGAGAGGGTTTGGTTGTGATCTACCCTCCAAGCGATTTTGATGTTGGATTACATGTATCGTATGCGGGGTTTCGGGAGTTCCTCCTTGTGATTGGAGTATTGTTTATGATTATCGTATTCCTTGCGAATCGTTTAGGTCCGAGAGTTCATTCTTGGACCTACCGAGCTTGAATACCTTTCCTTCCGATTCTCGATGTCTCGAAGACAAGTATATGTTTATGATTATATGTTCTTGACGTTGAAAGTAAAACGTATGTTATGTGTATGAATATATGTTCACTCAGGGATGGACCGACGAGTCCTCTGAGGGGTCGTTGCGTCTGGTGCGATCCATAAAATGTTGTATGTGAATGATTATAAGTTCACTCAGGATGGGACCATGAGTCCTCTGAGGGATCGTTGCTTCTAGTGCGATCCATTGAACGTTTGAGGTATATGACTATGAGTTCACTCAGGGATGGGACCATGAGTCCTCTAAGGGATCATTGCTTCTGGTACGATCCATTGAACATCATATGTGTATAATTATATGTTCACTTCGGGACGGTTCTGTAACACCCCAAACTAGGCGGATATTACAGTGCCGTGGACCCCCGACTGGGACCCACCAGGCGAATGAAAATTAATGAATTAAATAATATAATTGTAGTACCGAACCACAATATATCATCAATCACTCCAATGAGGAGTTTCATTACAACACACCCAAGATAATACAAAATAGATGTATATTTTATATGAAGATAAAATATACAACACTGAATGAAATGAATATCCAAACGGAAATCTGCAGCGGAAATAAAATAAAGAAAACACGAGTGAATGAAAAGGACTGGGGCCCCCTACTAGTATCATTGGGACTCTTCGCCGTCAACGTTCTCTTCCCGTGCCTTAGCCTTGCCATGACCTGAAAACAATATCCCCCAGCGGGGTCAGTTACACAGAACAACAATCCTCCAGGGTTGAATAAACACAATCATGATATATCTTAATTATGAAATGATGCTGAAGAGAGGCATCATAGTACGCCCGTAATGGTATGTGCAAGTGCACAAGACGAGTGTCCGAACACACCTGTCCTTGTACCTAATTAGTCTCATGGAGGTACATTACCGTGTGCACAGTCTAATGTGTCGGTGAACCCAACACATGACCATCACGTGCCCGACTAAAAATTCGACACATCCCCACCCGGCCACACAATATGAACCCAGAAGGTCATATGGGCAAGGAATAACCATGAAGAATAATAATGAATAACAATCCGACAAAATCAAGAATGACTCACCGAGATGAAATGATAGTGAAATGAATAATAGCTCAATGAAATGATTGGAACCGTCGTTCCTCGTGAATGAAGTGATTAATTGACAATTACAAGTCCCAATACGGTTAATACATTATGAATGATTTATGATTATGAATGAACAACAACAAAAGGAATGGATATCATTTTAACCGAGTAAGAATTAACTTACTCAACCGGTGAAGAATGTCCTTCCTCGAACAAACATCCTACAATGAGATGTCGGTCGCTCGAACAACCTTGAATGACAATTACCAACAAGCACTCAATATACGTATCAAACACGATTATAACCAACTCAAACGTCGATACAAAAATATCCGAACTCATTGAGGCATTCTAGCGAATACTTAGCAACATACATCCTTCGATAATATCCAAATCCCGAATATATCAAAACCAAATACAAAATAAATATTCAAACCAACAAAGCAACTTCAATGATATCAATAATCCCATAGGAATCCACAATTCGAGTTAACGACAATATCTAATCGAAACCCCCCAAAATATATCGAAGTCAACCCCAAAAAGTTCTTGATTCAACCCCAATATTCATGAAATCCGAAATATACAACAATAAATCCGTAGGAATATATTTATCCAGGGTAGATAATCCATATCTAACATATTCCAATAACAATCCAAGCTTACACGAAGAAATCGGAAGGAAAAACCAAAAAATCCAAAATTCTAGATTCAAGAAATCATTACCTTGATTTGATGTGATGGGGATGATGAAATGATGATTAATCCGAATGATAATATTGAAGATGATGATTTGTGGATTCAGCTCGAAGAAAACTCTCCAAATCGCCCGAAACCGCCCAAAACCACCGAAGGAATGAAGTGAGATGATGAAATGACGAAATGGACTGCACTGTCCAATATATACTATCCTCAGGTTAGCGCTAGCTAGCTCCTGTGCGTAGCGTGCGCTAACGGGTGTAATGGGTGGTCCAGAATCCTCTGTTTGTAACGGTAGCGTGCGCTACGTACCTCTTGTAGTGTGCGCTACAACCATGTACTTAGCGTGCGTTAACACAAATGGTTAGCGTGCGCTAACGAGTTATCTGATGCCCAATACTGGAGTCCAGAACCTTCTGTTCTCTGATCTGTTTGTGGTAGCGCGCGCTACACACAAGATTCAGCGTGCGCTACTGACCCCGATTAGCGCACGCTAATAACTACTCGTAGCGTGCTCTAGGAATTAATCCAATTCAGTCCAGTAGCCACTGGACTCTGTCTGATCCGACCTTAGCGCGCGCTACACTGACTGCATAGCGTGCGCTACTCCGACCTACTAGCGCATGTTACTTACCATTCGTAGCATGCGCTACTTACAACCCAACTGCAGTCCAGTGCCTTCTGGACTGCCTGCTTGAACTACACTAGCGTGCGCTAGTGTTGAGAGGTAGCGTGCGCTACCCGTACTCAATTAGCGCACGCTAAAGAGAGTACGTAGTGTGCGCTACTCCTCACACACAGCACGCTATGAATATGACAACGATGATAAACACAGCACGATTCTCCAACTAGATTGATGATGAATGACGATTGATACACGATACAATTTACCCTGAACGGTGAATACAATGATTGAATATGAGTGACACATGATCATTAATGAATGAAAATTACTGAGTGACAATTACTGAACGATAAATACTAAATGATAATGACTGAATTACAACCGGGTATTACATACATCCCCCCTTAAAAGAGTTTCGTCCCCGAAACTAAGGGTCAAACAACTCGGGATAACTCTCCCGCATACTATCCTCGGTTTCCCAAGTAGCCTCTTCGACTCCGTGTCTAGACCACTGAATTTTAACCAAAGGAATCGTCTTGTTCCTCAACTGTTTGATTCGCCGCTCTAAGACTCGTATAGGACGCTCCTCATATGAATGATCATCAGCGATCTCGATTTCGTCGAACTGAAGTATGTGACTCGGGTCGGCAACATACTTCCGTTACTGAGAGATGTGAAACACATTATGAATTCGGCTCAACGCCGGAGGTAAGGCCAATCGATAAGCTAACTCGCCTACTCGATCCAAAATCTCAAACGGTTCAATGAATCTCGAACTCAACTTTCCCCTCTTCCCAAACGAAAGATACCTCGAATCGGGGATACCTTGACCAAAACATGGTCACCTGTCTTGAACTCTAATGGTCGACGACGATTATCTGCATAAGATTTCTGTCGACTCTGAGCCGTCAACAAACGACTCCTGATCAAAGCTACCTTCTCACGGGCGGCTATAAGCATATCGGGCTCGGTGCCGATTGGTTCTGATAAGTCATCCAAACACAAAGGAGATCGACAACGACGACCGTATAAGGCCTCGTAAGGTGCCATCTTAATCGAAGTATGCCAACTATTATTGTACGTGAACTCGATCAACGGTAGTTGGGCTTCCCAATCATCTTTCCAATCGAGAACACATGCCCTCAACATGTCCTCCAAAGTCTGAATTGTCCTCTATGATTGTCCGTCGGACTGAGGATGAAAAGCTGTACTAAGATTAAGCTGAGTTCCCATAGCACGATGAACTGATTTCCAAAAATGAGACATGAACCGTCCGTCACGATTGGAAACGATACTTTTAGGAGTACCGTGTAGTCTCACTATCTATTTGATAAACAACTGGGCAAGTCTCTCGGGACCCCACGTATCCTTAATCTCAAGGAAATGAGCTGATTTAGTTAAGCGGTCCACAATTACCCAGATTGTATTCATGCCATGACGACTCGTCCGCAAACTCGTGATGAAGTCCATTGAAATATCCTCCCACTTCCACTCTGGGATAGGAAGAGGTTTCAGCATACCCGCCGGTCGCTGATGTTCTATCTTGACTTGCTGACAGGTCAAACATCTCGAAACAAATTCCGCGACTTCACGCTTTATATTACTCCACCAGTAATTTTGTTTTAAGTCTTTATACATCTTGCTAGACCCCGGATAAACGAAATAAGGGGTAGCATGAGCTTCTCTCAAAATCAAGTTTTTCAACTTGTCAATCGTCGGTACGCACAACCGATTCTTAAATCGCAAAAGTCCATCCTAGTGGACCACAAATCCAGGGGCTTTCCCCTGAGTCACATCATCTCGAATGCGTAACAAAAATGGGTCTGAACCCTGATTCTCCCTGATCGCCTCCTCAAGTGGCGATGAAATCTCTAACATACAAAGTTGACCTTGTACTCGCTGTAACCAGACCTCGATCTCGGGTCTCAGAAATTCTCTTTGAAGTTCCTTCGAATTGTCGAGCAAGCATCTGCTCCTGAACGGACTTATGACTCAAGGCGTCGGCGACAACGTTCGCCTTGCCCGGGTGGTAAAGTATCTCAATATCATAATCTTTGATTAGTTCCAGCCACCGTCTCTGTCGCATATTTAACTCCTTCTGAGTGAATATATACTTTAAACTCTTATGATCGGTGAATATCTGACAGGTAACACCATAAAGATAATGGCGCCAAATCTTCAATGCGAATACCACGGCTGCTAGCTCCAGGCCGTGGGTCGTATAATTAACCTCGTAAGGTCTCAATTGCCATGAAGCATAAGCAATAACCTTCCCATTCTGCATTAATACACATCCGAGACCGTGTCCGGACGCGTCACTATAAACCACGAATCCCTCCGTCCCTTGTGGCAAGGAATGGACAGGTGCTGAAATTAACCGGCTCTTGAGTTCCTCAAAACTCCGCTGACACGCGTCGGACCACGTGTATTTCTTATCCTTTCGCAAAAGGTTCGTCATTGGTTGAGCGATTTTAGAAAATCCTTCCACAAACCGCCGATAATAACCGGCTAATCCGAGAAAGCTTCGAATTTCCTTAACATTCTTCGGAGGTAGCCAATCTCGGATAGCCTCTGTCTTCTGAGGATCAACACGTACACCATCTGATGAAATTACATGTCCGAGAAACGTCACTTCGGACATCCAGAACTCACATTTGGAAAACTTTCCATAGAGTTGCTCCCGTCTCAACACGTCGAGAACCTGATGAAGGTGAACCTCGTGCTCCCCTCGGTCACGAGAATAAATCAAAATGTCATCAATGAAAACAACCACGAACTGATCCAGATAATCGATGAAGACTCGATTCATTAACTCCATGAACACCGCAGGTGCATTAGTCAACCCAAATGGCATTACCACAAACTCACAATGACCATAGCGTGTTCGGAATGCCGTCCTTGCGATATCCGACTCTCGAATTCACAAGCGGAACAAACCATCCTTCTTCTTGACAAATAACACTGGTGCTCCCCACGGGGACGCACTCGGTCGAATATAACCCTTCTCGGTCAAATCCTCTAATTGATTCTTCAACTCCTGCATTTCGGTCGGTGCCATCCGGTACGGTGCCTTCGATATCGGGGACGTACTGGGCTCCAACTCAATCGTGAATTCCACATCTCTCTGTGGAGGCAAACCAGGTAACTCATTTGGAAAAACATCTGCATATCTCTCACTACAGGAATATCCATCAACATTACTGATGGTTTCTCGGTCTTGGTCATATAGCACCAATAACCGACACACCCCTGACTGAGTAATCTCACTGCTTTCATCAAGTTGATGACCCTCCCGGAGCAGCCGGGATTACTTCCCTGAAATACACATTCGACCCCATCGTCTGAAATAATAGTGACCATACGCTTACGGACACTGATGATGGTATCGTGACGATCCATCCAATCAATACCCAGAATGACGTCGTCTCGCGGTCGTGGACGCGGACGAAGAAATGCTGAAAGGGAAGCGTCGCCTTCTAATCAGGCCAGTCATAGCTCAGGCGAGCCACAGCAATCTATTAACAACGAACCAGAACCTGCTGTACCAGAGATCCTTCGTCAAGTGGTGAACCAGATGACTCAGTTTGCCCAAGTCGTGGACCGAATGCAAGTGGCGGTGGGACTACAGCAGGGAGAGAGACAGCAAGGGATCCCAGACATGGGAAATCGAGGTGACCGGTGGCTGCAAGAGGTGGCGAAGATGCAACCACCCAAATTCGATGGCTTTTCCGAGACTCCCACTTGGGATCATTGGTTGAAGGAATTGGAGAAAATTTTTGCTGGAATTAATTGCCCAGATGACAGGAGAGCTCCTATTGCCCAGTACTTTCTGATTGGGGAGGCATCCGAGTGGTGGGAAGCTATCCGACTCGAGATCATGATCTTGATTGGGCAATTTAAATTGATGATGGAAGCTCAGTACTGCCCTCGTCCTGTGAGGGAAGCCAAAATTCGGGAGTTTTTCTCCGCTCAGCCATCAGACGAACCCATATCCCAGACGATTAAGACGTTTAATCAGCAGTTAGCATTTGTTCGGCATCTGGTCAGAACAGATGCGGAGATGATGATTCATTTTGAAATGAGAATGAAACCAGAAATCCAGAGGTACATGTCCAGTTTTGAATGTACCACTCTCCGCCAATACCAGGATAAGACGTTGGCGTACGAAATAAAAGAAGCAGCAATGGAGAAGTTTATGGAGTCGAAGAAACAAAAAGTCTCTGGTACTTTTACAGAGCACAAGAGCAGTGGGCCCCGCAAGGCCCAGTCTTCTTTTTCTTTCAAGAAACCTCCGCACCCATCTAAGAGCGGAAAGAATTATGGAACAATGTCAGCCACGACGGATACAGCTAGGAAGTGCTTTAACTGTGGTCGCCCAGGCCACCTTTGGCGTGATTGTTTGCGCACTCCAGTTACATGTTTTGACTGCGAACAGGAAGGGCACCGTGCGACGTTTTGCAAGGACGCCACCAAATACAATGGAACCCGTTCATCGCAGCCAGTTCAGAAGGAAGCTAGTATCTAACAGACGCAGCAAAGTGTTCAGATGCCTCAAAATTTTGGCCGCGGACGAGGCAGAGGACAATGGGACCGAATGGGGACATCGAGTGCCGGATCTGCTCCCCCACGTCTGTACGAGATGAGGAGGACAGACGATCAGGATGCTGCTGTCGCATCAGGTACTGTCCAGATCCTTTCCCAGCCGGTTAGCATTTTATTCGATACAGGAGCAATGCATTCTTTTATATCTTTGTCTTGTGTAAATCGTTTGAATATTTCCGGTTTTCATATTTGTGAACCTTATGTTGTTGGTTTACCGAGTGAAGAGAGGATTGTTGGGAATTTAGAGACTAGAGATTTCCCTGTATCATTTGGGGGTAGGGAGTGGCTCTCAAATCTAATTGTGATAGAAATGCAAGGAGATGACCTAATACTCGGAGACGATTGGCTTAATCGATATGGAGCAATTGTAAACTACCGAAGGAGGGATATTTCGCTGATCGCTGATGATGGCTCTAAAGTACTGTTTGAAGGATGGAAACCAGGAAGCTCAGGAAAGTTAATCAAAGCAATGAAAGCTGTCAAATTGTTGAAGCAGGGCTGTACAGGGTATTGGTGCTATGCAATGAAGAAAGAAGATGAAATTATGAAACTTTCATCCATTCCTGTTGTGAATGAATTTCGGATGTATTTCTGACGAATTACTGGACTACCTCCACGACGGGATGTAGAATTCACTATTGGTGGAACCGGAGCTACACCAATTTCTAAGGCGCCGTATCGTATGGCACCTCTTGAAATGTATGAACCGAAGAAGCGGTGGAGAAGTTCTTGGACAAAGGCTATATTCACCAAGCGTTTCACCACAGGAGCGCCGATTCTTTTGTCCGAAAGAAGGATGGATTGCTTCGACTGTGTATTGACTATCGAGAGCTGAACAAGATGACGATTAAGAACAAGTATCCGTTGCCACGGATTGATGATCTGTTTGACCAGTTGCAAGGGGCAACAATATTTTCTAAAATCGATCTGAGATCAGGATACCATCAGCTGAGGATTAAGGAATCTGATGTTCCAAAGTCAGCATTCAGAACTCGCTACGGACACTATGAGTTTATAGTGATGCCATTTGGTCTCACTAATGCACCTGCTGTATTCATGCAGTTGATGAACCGAGTGTTCATCGAATATTTGGATAAATTTGTGGTCGTGTTCATTGATGACATCCTGGTGTATTCTAAGAACCTGGAAGAGCATGCACAGCATTTGCGGATTGCATTAGAACTTTTGAGAAGCGAGCAATTGTACGCCAAACTCTCTAAGTGTGAATTTTGGCTGAAGGAAGTAATGTTCCTCGGCCATGTGGTATCAGCTAAAGGAGTCCGAATTGACCCTCAGAAAATCGAAGCAATTATGGATTGGAAACCTCCAAAGAATGTGAAAGAAGTCCGAAGTTTCTTAGGACTTGCTGGGTATTATCGTCGGTTCGTGGAGGGGTTTTCCAAAATATCCCGCCCACTTACTCGGCTCCTGCAGAAAACTCAAAAGTTTGAGTGGAACGAGTCGTGTCAGACTAGTTTTGACGAATTAAAAGAGAGATTGACGACGGCACCGATTCTATCACTTCCACAGGGGACTGGATGATTCATAGTTTACAGTGATGCTTCGAACCAAGGACTCGGATGCGTATTAATGCAGAATGACAAGGTGATTGCTTGTGCTTCACGACAGCTGAAACCTTATGAAGTGAATTACCCAACACATGATTTGGAGTTAGCAGCAGTAGTTTTTGCTTTGAAGATCTAGAGACATTATCTGTACGGGACTCACTGTCAGATCTTTACGGATCACAAGAGTCTCAAATACATCTTCAGTCAGAAAGAATTGAACATGCGGCAAAGAAGATGGTTAGAATTGATTAAGGACTATGACTTGGAGATTTTGTATCACCCAGGCAAAGCGAATGTAGTGGCCGATGCACTAAGCTGCAAGCCTGTTTCTATTCAGATGCTGGAGACTCTGACCTCCCAACTTAGCCTTCAACGTGAGATGATTCGAGAAGGAATTGAAATGTGGTTACAAATAGTCCAAGGACAACTGTGTATGATGGAAATAACTTCGTCATTAATCGAAGAAATCAAATCTAGACAGACAGGTAGATGATCCTCTAATGATTCGGTTACGTGACGAAGTGATCAAGGGGAAGGCCCCCGGATTCGTAATCCATGATGATGGAGTTTTGAGATTTCAGGACCGACTCTGCGTTCCCGATGTCAATGTTCTGAAACAGACGATTATGAAGGAAGCTCACAGTTCGCCCTATTCTATCCACCCGGGCACCAGTAAAATGTACAAGGACTTGAAGCAGAATTTTTGGTGGGGCAACATGAAAAGAGATGTAGTGGACTATGTTTCGAAATGCTTGACTTGTCAGCAGGTTAAGATCGAGCATCAACGGCCTGCCGGAATGTTGAAGCCACTCCCGATTCCTGAATGGAAGTGGGAGGACATATCAATGGACTTTATCACTAGTATGCCGAGAACCAGGACAGGAATGAACATGATCTGGGTGATAGTTGATCGCTTAACCAAATCAGCTCATTTTCTAGGTATTAAGGATGCGTGGGGACCAGAGAAGTTGGCACGAGTATTTATATCAGAGATAGTTCGATTTCATGGTATGCCGAAGACCATCATTTCTGATCGAGACGGCCGTTTTGTGTCTCACTTTTGGAAAGCAGTTCATAAGGCCTTGGGGACCGAATTGAACTTCAGTACAGCTTATCACCCACAGACTGACGGACAATCCGAGAGGACCATTCAAACGGTGGAGGATATGCTGAGGGCTTGTGCCTTAGATTGGTCAAACGATTGGAAGTTCATCTACCATTGATTGAATTTACCTACAACAATAGTTGGCATGCTTCCATTAAGATGGCACCGTTTGAGGTATTATACGGGAGGAGATGTAGATCGCCCCTATGTTGGGATGATCCGTCAGACTTGATCGGGACAGAACCAGAGTTGATCGTGCAGACTCGAGAAAAGATAGCCTTGATTCGTGAAAGGCTGTTGACTGCCCAGAGTCGCCAGAAATCTTACGCAGACGTACGCCGTCGCCCTTTGGAGTTCAGTATGGGAGACCACGTACTTTTAAAGGTTTCTCCTACTCGGGGAATCTTTCGTTTCGGAAGGATACGAAAGCTGAGTCCGAGATATATCGGACCATTTGAGATCCTTGAGAGAGTTGGAGAGTTGGCATACAGATTGGCATTGCCGCCGTCATTGTGCCATGTTCATAACGTGTTCCACGTATCCCAGTTACGGAGGTATATACCAGATCCTAGTCATGTCATTGATTTCGGAGAGATCGAAGTCGCCCAATATGGGACGTTTGAAGAAAGACCGGTCAAGATACTCGAGAGTCGAGTTAAGCAGTTGAAAAACAAACCCATCGTTTTGGTCAAAGTTCAATGGTCATGCCATGGAGTGAAAGAAGCCACATGGGAAACGGAAGATGGCATGAAGTCCAGATATCCCGAGTTATTTTTGTCTTGAGTTTCGGGACGAAACTCCTTTTTAGTAGGAGAGTATGTAATATCCGGATTTATTACTGTATATTTTACCTGTATTCGAACCCTGTATTATTCGGATTTGTGGTTTTGATTATTGGAGTGTGATATTTCCTGCATTGGCATCCTTGTACTTTAGTATAACAACATGCAAATTTTCTCATGCAAACTCGTGATAGCGCACGCTAAGAATGTAGCTTAACGCACGCTATCGGCTATTACTAGCGCACGCTATGTATGTAGGAGTTGCGTGCGCTAGACACTGAATTATTGAGGTAGGTGGTTAGCGCATACGCCAGCCGGGACATGGGTCCGGGTAAGATTCCCGCGGACGAACCTGGACAATTTTTAAGTCAACTCTTATTAGCGCGCGCTAAGGAATGCTTAGTAGCGTGCGCTAATTGGCTAAAATGCAGAATATTATAAATGGGACAACAACCCGTTTTGGCTTACATTTCATTCGTCCATTATTCATTCTTGAGAGGCCAGAGAGCTATAATCATCCCTCCAACACACTTAGAACATATCTTGGTGATCCTTGAATATTGGTTATCACTTGTGAGTGGTCATTGAAGAGAAGTAACACCTTGGAGTGGCACATAACCAACCGGAGTCGGATTCTACCTTGTGGTTCAGTGATTTCGGCATATTAAGGTATGTTCAACCTATCACCAGCCTTAGGTTTGGATTCCAAAGGATTAGATGATCATGCTAACATGATATTGAATTTCATTAGTGAATTATTCAACAAACATCATGTTTTAAGATTGGAATGTCTATGCTTATGATATTATCATTGGAACCTCGTAGTTGGAATCCTAATACTTCAAGTGATAAGAGAACATTCTGAAGTTTATTATCCGTATGATTTATGTCATCTTAGTGATCATAAATTGGAGGTGGTATTATTTTCGGTTATAAGGACTTAAGGGAAGAATCGTCTTAGGAAATATTCTTTCGTATAAGTGGGAATTGTTAGTTCACCTCCAGATGAAGTCTGAATATGTATAATGATAGTAGAATCTAATCTATCAACCGGAGATCACCAACTTCGCATGAGAATTGTAATCAAGACGGATTATAGTGTTATGATGATTATACGTATACTTGCACCTCGAAGTTGTTAGTATCCATGAGATCATTCATAAAGGTTATGATCATAACATGAAGCCGGATAACAAAAATTAATGGTCGAGGATTCGCTTACTTCATCACCATTTGTATATTTCTTGCCCTCCGGTGAATCGCCATGCACTCTTAGCTTGAGCTAAGCTACGAGAATTAACGCGGCGCTATCGAGTACGTTTAGCGTGCGCGATTGGAACTTAGCGTGCGTTAAGTCATCACCGAGTCGATCGGTGATCGGTGAGGCACCGACCACGCTTTGGTTAGCGACGCTAAGCCGTGTGTCTTGCGTGCGCTAACGAGTAGCATTAACGTCGCTACATAGGATTCGTAGCGTGCGTTAAGCTATCAGACAGATTGCATATTAAGGACTTTCTACCGTAATTGTTGAATTGTTAGACGTTCATTCGACATGAAATGAATTCTATGCTATTTCTTTTGTTAAGGTTCGAGCTTAACACGTGATTGATCGAAAGGGACGACCTTCGAGTATTTTGATATTCGTGGAAGTTTATTCTTGTCAACGAACCGAGGCAAGTACTCTAATTAGAATTGTTTATATTATGACAATGTGATTGTATCGTTTAAATATGTTGTGATTATATGTCCACCATGCGTTGATCCGACGGGAATCATCATGGGAATCTATAGCTGTGTGCGCTGGATTGTTGGACAGGTAGTTCCACCATGCGTTGGTCCGACGGGATCATCATGGGAATCTATAGCTGTGTGCGCTGGATCGTTGGAATACCAACAGTATGTTGAAACTGTTATGATATGATATGTGTTATGAATATTTCTCGTTGGAGAAACTTGTTACGATATAATTGTTGATTATATCACTGTTGTATGATTATTGTACTTGTACTAGCATCGTTGTGCTAACCCCTTCGGGGGTGAACATTTGTGTATGTTCAGGATCCAGGAGAGCGGGCAAACAACCACTGGAGATGCATGACGACGAGGGTGCAGAGTGATGTTCCGGCCGGGTTTACTATCTGTTGTTTGTTGGTTATTTCAATAAGTACTCGAGTACGTCGTCCGTTTATAATGTTTGGATTTTAGTGATGTAATAATAACTCTTCATTGGATATTTGTATTCTCGGTTTTGAACCAGACGGTTGTATTTTATTTCAGAAATTTCATAAATCGGTATCTGTTATTGTCTTTTCCTTTAATCAGCTTTGTAAATTCTTATGTAAAGGATTTACGGCGCTGTAATATTCCTGAATATATCGGGGGTGTTACAATGACGACCTTCAGGCCGGACTTCGGATAAGTCGTGAAGGGGCAAGGGAAGGGGAATTCAATAAGTTGCATGCGCAACAGGGCCAGGGGACATCATCTGATAAACACAAGTCCCAGACCCCACAAGAAGCAGCCCACGATAAGAAACAGGAGGAATCAGTCCCTCCTGTCCTCAACGAAGCTGCTGCTATCTCCCTACAGGATGCATCTTCTGTACGAGAAGAGTCTGTCCACCAGACAGAAGAAGAAGATACCACCCATGCCACCCGACAGGAGGATTAAGTCCCTCTTAAGGATCAGGCAGAAACTGAGAGTCGGCAGGAGGATTCAGTCTCTCCTGTACTTCCGACTACATAAACTCAAAAGAGGCAGGAGGATTCAGCCCCTTCTGTCTCCCTGTCAAATCATGCAGCACAACCTACAGAAGCACCCGCTTCCGAATAGGTTAACCTTCCTATCTCTGCAGGATCCCCATCTGGATCAGATGATGAAGATTACCTTGATTATGACTAGCCGCGTAAGCCTCGTCACAACATTATCATCAAACAGCTTGGAGAACCATCTGACTCCAAGATAGCGCATCTACACTCTCCGCGCACAGAAGCCAGAATTGAACAATTAGAATCCTTCGATCGCCAAACTATGTTCTTACAGGATGCCGTCAAATCCCTATATAACGTCGGCAAGGAACTCGATTGGATGCAAGAAACAGCTCAGGATGAGCTCCTAAAGATACAAAGAGCCATCACCGATGTGGAGGAAGCCTTCTGCCTAATGCCTAATGCATTATAGCAGGCTCTTACTCGGATGAAGCAGCATTAGGAGCGAATCCTGAAGCAAGAACAAGAAAAGCTTCGTGTCGCTGAAGCCAAGACTGTTGCCTCCCTGGAATTCACAGGATCAAAACAATCTGGCCATGATCACAAGATCGATGATCTAACAACAGTAGTTTCGAGACTGGTGGAAAGCGTCAATGATTTGAGAGATAAACAGGTCGACTCTATGGAACTCCTTAGGGATATTCACAGCAACGTCTCAGATCTTGATTCTGCCAAAAAGGGGGAAGAGTCAAGAGAGGCTGCAAGGAAGTGGCACTTGGAGAGAGAGAAGGAAATGGAGTTAATACTAGATGACAGTGTTGCATCTGCCATTGGGAGACTAGCCGGACCTGGGCTAGGACAAGGAAACAAATGATACAGGGTATCTGGTGTTCGTCCAGAATTCCAAGATCCCAACTTTCCTTGGAAAAACACTATGCAGAAGCGTGCAAAGATGAAGCTCCCAACAGACAGATAGCCTACAACAGAGGAGTTAAAAGCGTGGAAGAATAATGAACTGATGAGATACTTTTGTGTTATCATCAGGGAATTTTCCATGTTTAATAAATTAAAGATGCTAGAGGATGCATCTAAAAAGTTTTCACGGCTTATTGCAGAAGGAAAGCTCCCAATTCAGATTAAGCTGAAATGCCAAACTATGAAGGGCGAACGGCTAACTCAACCGGAAGACTGGATACTTTCATTCGATGTGACCCATAAAGGTAGAAATATCTACAGGGATCGAGGAAGAGATTCTCTTGTCAACTGGTGGAAAGGAAACGAGAATGACCCCTCCCGTAGATATTGGAAACATCAGTCTTACAGGGGATAGTCATTCTTATTCATGTCTTCTTCCAATGTATTATTATTATTTTACACATCACTGTAATCTTGTTTGTCAATAAAGATTTCCTTATCTTGAAAGATTATAGCTCGTAATTTACTCTTACAGTTCTTTACTGTTTTCTTTTGATAACGATGAGACTTGAATATATTTATTCAACAAAAATGTTAATAATCTTAAGCTGTAAGAACTTGTCTACGAACAGTTCATAGGTTAGGTTGTATTCAATTAAAACTACTTACTGTAAGATTGTGCCTGCGAGCCAATTATAATTTAAGTTGTAATACACTTAGTCGTGTATGATTTCTAAATTTGAGAACTTGCCTCCGAGCAGTTCAAAATTTTAGTCTTAGTCTCGGAGATCAGATCATTTCGACAGAAAACTTAAAGACAACCATATGTAGCTTTTGGCATTATTAAAAAGGGTGAAATTGTTGGGAAAATATGTTTTGATAAAGAGCTGCCTACAGAGTCGCAGATCCATATAGCGCCAAAAGAGTCGAAGATCCATACAGCGCCATTTTGTACAGCGCTACCCAAAAGACAAATCCTACAGCATATCGTCTATCCTACTGCAGAAGGAAGTTTCTCTGGTCACATCAAATATGTTGTATGTTTTACTTAGGAGAAGTAAAACCACAAACAAACAGGATAAGACAACAGTAATACAGTTGGAATATTCGATAGACAGAAGAACACTCTTTGCGGATCATGTCTGAAGCATCTTATGATTAACTACTCAAAGTCAAACATGATAAAGCCACCAATCAAGATTGTCTAGATTTCAACAATGGATCAACGGCTACATTTATAAGGGATCTATTTCCAAGGTTATAAATAGCCCAAGCAAAATTCATTCAAAAACACGAACACATATTCAGAAATATACGAGAAAATAAAAGACCTCACTATTCTCAAGTTCTGAAAGCAAGAACAGCGCAACTACTGAGAAGTCTTCAAGTATACAAGTTGCTGTTCAAACACTATACTATCAAAGATCATTAGCCCTGTGTGGACTAATTACATTTGTTCTGACCTGTGTGGGAAGAACTGGACGAAGCTTTCATCTGTGTGAGAAGAAGCAAGTCAAAAGGAAGCCAACAGCCAATCTGTGTGAACGGCTTAAGCTACAGAGTGCTATATCAATCTGTGTTAACGATACAGTAAAAGGTTTAGTTAAAATCATACAGTTGTGTACGCCTTGATTTTAAAAAAATAGTTTACTTCTGTGTGGAGAACCAGTGGACGTAGAGGGGTTTACCTCGAACCAATTTAATCTCGTGTATCATTTATTTCTATCCTTATAGTTTTCATATTGGTCTGTGTGATTTAAAGTATACTTATTATAAAACCCTGTACGCACCAAGCAAACAGGACAAGTGTTTAGTTGATGTATTTATGACAACTTATTAACAAGACTTCCGCTACGTAATAACTTTGAAAAGGGATACAGCTTATTTACCCCCTATAAGCTGTACAATTAGTATACTGTGCCAACAGGAGTTGACTTCTCTTCGATTCAAGTTGTCAATGAATATTCTGATGTTTTTCCAGACAATCTTCCGGATTACTGCCAGATCAAGAAATAGATTTCTCTGTTGTTTTAGAGCCTAACGCGGCTCCGATTTCTAAGGCGCCTTATCGCGTGGCACCTTCAGAAATGCATGAATTAAAGAATCAATTAGGAGAACTGTTATAGAAAGGATACATTAGACCGAGCGCTTCGCCGTGGGCGCACCGGTTCTTTTTGTGAGAAAGAAGGATGGTTCACTACGTTTATGCATTGATTATCGTGAGCTAAAAAAAGTGACCATCAAGAACAAGTATCCATTACCTCGTATAGATGATTTGTTTGATCATTTGCAGGGATCTGCAGTATTCTCGAAGATTGATTTGAGATCGGGATACTACCAGCTTCGAGTGAAAGAGTCCGACGTTCAGAATACTGTTTTTCGGACGAGATACGAACATTATGAATTTGTGGTCATGCATTTTGGGCTGAATAATGCACCGTCAGTATTCATGCAGTTAATGAACACGACATTTATTGAGTACCTTGATAAATGTGTAGTCGTCCTTATTGATGACTACATTTGCATTTAATCCTATACATTTTGAGAGCTGAGCACCTTTATGCAAACTTTTCAAAATGTGAGTTCTGGCTGAAGGAAGTTATGTTTCTCGGCCATGTGATTTCGGCCGAAGGGGTTCGTGTGGACCGCAGAAGATTGAGACGGTGCTAGATTGGGCACCACCTAATAACATTAAGGAAGTTCGTAGCTTTTTGGGTCTTGCTGGTTACTATCGTAGGTTTGTCGAGGGGTTCTCGAAACTCGTTCAGCCGTTAACGCAATTACTCCATAAGACGGAAAAGTTTGTTTGGACTGCTGAGAGACAACAGAGTTTTGACGAACTGAAGAGGCGTTTGACTTTAGCGCCGATCTTAGCCTTACCACAAGGTGGTGAAGGATTTGTAGTATATAGTGATGCTTCAGGGTAGGGACTCTGATGTGTGCTTATGCAGCACGATAAAACGATAGCCTTGGCATCACGGCAGTTGAAGCCGTATGAGATGAATTATCCTACTCATGATTTGGAGTTGGCCATAGTTGTTTTTGCACTTAAGATTTGGCGACATTATTTGTATGGCTCATCGTGTCGGATTTACACCGATCACAAGAGTTTGAAATATATTTTCAGTCAGAAAGAGTTGAATATGAGGCAACGATGTTGGTTGGAACTGATTAAGGATTATGATTTGAAAATCCTTTACCATACGGGAAAGGCCAATGTCGTCGTGGACGCTTTGGACTGGAAATCGGCATCACTTCAGATGCTTGAGGTTCTTACACCTCAGACGAAGATTCGTCAGGAATAGATCGAGCATCAACGAGCAGTGGGGTTGTTGAATACGCTTCCCATTCCCGAGTGGAAGTGGGAAGACATCTCTATGGATTTTATCACGGGAATGCCGAGAACTAGAGTTGGAATGAATATGATTTGGGTAATCGTTGATCGATTAACGAAGTCTGCACATTTCCTTGGAATTAAGGATACTTGGGGAACGGAATAGAAGATACGGTCGAGATACCCCGAACTCTTTATTTCTTAAGTTTCGGGACGAAACTTCTTTTTAGAGCGGGAGAATGTAATATCCGTATTTTTCTACTTTCCGTATTTGGTATATTTTTTTCGTTTTTGACGACTCGCTTGTGATCGAGTCGATATCTTGGGAACTATATTGTTCTGCATTCTTGTCATTTGAGTAAGTTTCGGAGCCATTTTAGTCGAGTCCGATTATGATGACTATAATGTGTTTTGGTGAGATTCTCATAAATATTGGTTGGAACTATCATTTCATTGATCCTATGAGTTCATTGGATATATTTGGTTGCATTGTGAACTACGGTATTGTCATTTAACCTCAAATCGTGAAATTCGAAGGTTTTGGACCATTTGGTATTTTCCTAAAGTTTTGAGCATATTCTGCTATTTGTGCTTTTCCGTACCTTCGGGTGGTCGGAATCACGTATTGGTTGGGTTTGCGAATTCATATTTCTGATGCTTCTTAAAAGTTTCATTGGATGTTATTAATCTTCGAGTTTTGCGTCGTCCAGAGCTTGTTCGTTCTGCTCGGACTTTACGGTTGTATTGTTCATAGGAGCAGTAGCGCACGCTAGGCGACGAGCTAACACATGCTAATTATGCTGTGTAGCGCGCGCTAGCATCGGTAGTAGCGCGCTAATGGTCGGGCACTATAGATTACAATAGGTTTTGGTTTTTCATTTCTAGACGAGTAGTTAGCGCACGCTAGACACCCTTCGTAGCGCACGCTAACTGGTAGTGCAACAGATTCGGAGTTCTGCATCAGGACCGGTAGCGCGTGCTAGCACTATCCGTAGTGCACGCTATCGACACGGTCAGGGTTACTGGACTACTCGGTGATCCGTTAGCGTGCGCTATTCTTATGAGTTGCGCACGCTAATCGTCATTTGGTACAAATAGGACATAGCCATCCACTATTCGTCATTTATCACTTCATCTCCTTCCTTGGGCGATTTCCGGCGATTTCGGGCGATTGTTGAAGATCCCGGCTAGATTTCATCATCTACTAACATCTTCAAGTTATTAACTCGGATTATACCACGTTTGATCTTCCTCACCATACCAAATCGAGGTAATCTTCTTAGAACCCTAGTTTTCCTGGATTTGGGGGTTTCTTCGTGATTTCTCCGATTTAGCTTGTGGTTATGGTGGAATTATGTTAAGTATGTATTATCTACTTCCGATACATTTTTTCCTACGAGATTTTTGGTTGTATTTCGTGTATTGTTGAGAATCGAGAGGGTATAGTTGTGATCCACCCTCCAGGCGATTTTGATGTTGGATTATATGCATCGTAGGCGGGGTTTGGAATTTCCTCCTTGTTATTGGAGTATTGTTTATTTATTATCGTATTCCTTGCGAATCGTTAAGGGCTGGGAGTGCATTCTTGGACCTACCGATCTTGAATACCTTTCCTTCCGATTCTCGATGTCTCAAAGGCAAGTATATATTTATGATTGTATGTTCTTGATGTTGAAAGTAAAACGTATGTTATGTGTATGAATATAAGTTCACTCGGGGATGGACCGATGAGTCCTACAAGGGATCGTTGCTTCTGGTGCGATCCATAAAATGTTGTATGTGAATGATTATAAGTTCACTCAGGGATGGGACCATGAGTCCTCTGAGGGATTGTTGCTTCTGGTGCGATCCATTAAACATTTGAGGTATATGATTATGAGTTCACTCAGGGATGGACCATGAGTCCTCTGAGGGATCGTTGCTTCTAGTGCGATCTATTGAACATCATATGTGTATAATTATATGTTCACTCCGGGACGGTACGACGGGGCCTCTCAGGGATCGTTCTTCTGGTGTGATCCTAACATTTTGGGTTAACCACTCCGGGATGGTTCGACGGGGCCTCTGAGAGATTGTTGCTGCTGGTTCGATCCACGGTTAACCACGTATATGATTGAAATGTGGAATGAGGTTTAATCAGTCTAATAATATGAGAATGATATGAGAATGATGATATGAGAATGATATGAGATTTAATATCTCGAAGATTGATGTACGAGTATATGTTTACTTTATCATGCAAGAAGTACTGTATTTCATACTTGTATACTTGTACTAGATATTCGATGGCTAACCCCTTTTGGGGGAAATACCTTTCATGTATTTCAGGATCCAGGAGAATGGATAGGCATATACCGGGTCGGCACGAAGATGACGGGCAAGAGTGATGCTATGTCTTGTCTTTGTTGGTATTTTGTATTTCATCCATTCAATATTATTGTACTTGGAATGGTTATTGAGTACTCGAGTACTTTGAGATGTTCTTGATGTTTTGGCTTGAGTTGCCCTCGATTTAATTCCCAATATATTCTATTCTGTCGAAATGGATTATTACCTTGGTCGTCAACTTGTATTGTCTTCCATGGGATTATGTTTAGACCTTATCAGTCAAAGTTCTTGGTTCCACGTATGTATAGCCTTGTGGGTCCCACGGAGGGACTCACGACGCTGTAATATACCCTGAATAACTTAGGGGTGTTACACAAACTATAATCGAGGTCAATGAATTCATGTAATTACCGCAATATGCTATTGCTTTACAGGTTAAAATTCATGAGAATTCTCTTACATTCTTTCATATATCATATTGCAAGGAGACGGTGCATGACTAAACCCACATGCAATATTTTATTTTAATAAGATGAAATATGGAGTTTTCCAAGTATGGGATTAGGTCAAGACCAACGTGGTGGTTCCTCAATTCAACGTGACAAATCCATCACAAAACGATTTTAACCACGACATATCCATCGTAATCGATGTTTGTCCCATTTATACGTCACAAATTCGTGACTAATCATGAACAAAATATACTTTTACCATTACCGACAATGTTTATTTTTTTCAATTGTTGTTTTAAAATCGACAAAACAGCAACGTCAAATTGCACCCAAAACGTGGTGTATGCAACAACCACAAATATCGACTTTCAATAATTATCCGTGACTCCCCCAGGACCGTCACACAGTTTACTTCGACATATGAGAGTGATACCACTTCTCATAGTCTCATCCACCGCAAAGTAGCGTGGGAGATAAAGAACCCAAATATCCAATTCCCCCAAAAAAAAATCCCAAAAGAGAGGAATTGAAAAACGAGAACTTTAACAAAATCTTACGTGGGTACTTGGTTCTATGTTTGCTTTAATCCTTGAAAGGGATGCTAAATATGGCTTCTCTCCATAGCGTGCATGTCGTCATGAGCAAAATATTTTCTTATATGCACGTAAAATATAAACATGGTTAGATTCGTAAGTGTACAAATCAATGAACAAATGAATCATTAATTAAAAAAAGATAGAGAGTTGAGAAACGCCCGGAAAAGGGGCTACTAGGCTCGATAATTGGCCAGAAAAAGACTCGGGCGTGGCGGTGCAGCAGCTCCGTGTTGGTTGAGGTCGGATCTTCAAATTTTCTTGTAAAAATCTACTTCTGTTCGGCGACAGATTCAGTAAGAAATACTACTCAGAATCCGATCTCCACCATTGGATATATAAATATTATGTTGGGAAGTTGCTGTCAAAATTTCACACCGATCCGACAGTTAACAAATCGGGAAACATGATTTTGATCACGACTGGTTGGATCGGTAGGTGGTGGCAAAGTGCGGCAGGGGCCGATCAGGGTTGATCTCGGCTGGGTCGGATCGCGGCAGTGTGTGGTAGGGGCCGGCAGGCCCGGTTGCGGCGAGGCCGGGCGGGGTTGCGGCGAGGCAGCAGGCGATCGCGGCAGTGTGCGCGAGAGAGGCGGCCCAGTCGCGCGGTGGCAGCAGGTGATCGCGCGAGGCGGCGGGCGAGTCGCGGCGGGGCCGGTAGGGTGATTGCGCGGTGTGCGGCGTCTTGAGCGGCCCAGTCGCGGTAGGGGCCGAGTAGGGTGATCACGGCAGTGTGCGGCAGGGCCGGGCGAACTGGTCGCGGCAGGGGCCGGGCGGGGCGATCACAATAGTGTGCGGTAGGGGCTGAGCAGGGTCGAAGCTGCTGGGTGCAGCAGGGATCCGGGCAGTGGGGGTCGGGGGTCGATTGTGGCAGCAGAGTGCGTCAGGGAATGGGCAGACTGGTCATGGCAGGGGACGAGCAGGGTGATCGCGGCAGTGTGCGGCAACGGGTGGGGGTCGGCTAGGGTTTATGGTCGATTTTTTCAGAATTTGCAAAAAATCGGAGGAATTCTTTTCTTGCTCAGTTAGGAGACTACGTGTTGATAACGTGTTTCAGGAGAAAGTAAGAAAGCTGTAAAGATGAATCAATCAATTGTATTGATAATATTGATAGAGGGGCCTTTATATAGGCTTTACAATGAGACTCCGTCCATACATATGATTCCTTACAAGAAAACACATCAAGTAGAATCTTATTACCTCTAGAAGGATCTAGATTCCCTACCATATATGATACATATTCTAATCAGTATTAGATAAGATACATCACAGGAATAATAATTCCCGGAACGGGACCAACAATAAATCCTCTCTTTTTATGTACTAGTGAATTTCTCGTGGAAATTCCACGGAACGTCCATAATCCCTTTATGATAATATAAAATTATGTATAAATGAAATAATTTATTTTGTAAAATGAATTTTATTTTTTAAATATTAAAAAACTATAATCCGGCAAGCTATCGACAATCGCCGACTTGTCGTTTGTCATGCGAATGCGTCTGTGTTTTTCAAAAATAATATTTTGTCAGCAGCAACTATTATATACTACCTTCGTTCTTTTATAACTACAACATCTGGACTTTAACGCTTGCCAATGCACAACTTTGATTATTAATATCTTAAATTCTTTATTTTTAAAAATTATAAGACGTTGATATTTTGAAAGTATATTTCGAGATAAATCTAACAAGATCTCACATGACTATATTTTTTCATATGTATAAATCACAAAAGATGGTCAAAAGAGGGTGTGTGAACAGTGTAATAGTCAACACGTTGCAATAATAAAGTAACGGAGTAAATAGTAATAGTGGGTGTATACTTTTATTAATTAGAAGTATAAATTGCTTATATACAATGTCATATTTAACACAAATCAAAATACATTGTACTTTATCCTAATTAGCTTCTTCCCCTAAGAAGGATTGATTAGAGATATCAGAATAAAATATTTTGTTTTTGAGAAGATTAATATGTATACGGACGGTGATGAAGAAGTTGAGAGTGTATAATGGGAATAAAAATTGAGTTATATAATGGGAATAAAATCTTACAATTAGGAGGAAAATCGTGATTTATGGAATTACTTTATGAGACATTTTATGATTGATGCAATCTATTTGTAGGTTATTCTCATATTGTATTACTAGGACTTACGAACCCGTGCGATGCACCGGCTGGGTCATTGGTTGAATTTCTACGTGTTTTGTACGTAATGTTTGTATATTTTTTATCAAGTTTGCGTCAATGTTTATAATCTAAGTTTTATATATCGGAATATTTATCATTTAGTACTAAATAATTCATGTAAATGATAGATACTTTCGTAGATCTTGATGTTAACACATTTTTGGTAGAAAGTAATTAAATATATCAATATAAGTCGAATAGTGCACATCATTGTCATATATAACTTGGGCTGCCTCAGGACCCGTGTGATGCACACAAATGTTTTCTAAGTATTTTGACAAAATATTGATATATTTTTATCATTTTTTGTGTCGTTTTTTTAATTAAGTAAGTATATTTATCATTTCTCCAAAATTGTCATAAGGAAAATCAAATTAAAAACCGTAGCTCCTAAACTTCATTATACCTTTTCTGTTTATGTGTTATTTATATATCTTTTTAATATAGAAAGAATGCATTTAATTATCCAAAATTTCTGTTACAAAAAAGTGAAAAGTAATCTAGAAACTATTCCTTAAATCTCGGTGCTATCATAATAATCATAACCGACCCCCCAATTAAGGCCCAATCAAGGCCCAATTAAGTTCCCTTTAAGACTTACCTAATGTGATAAACTGGTCCCTCTCATACGTTTTTTTTTTTTATATAACGTGTTTCTTCTTTGTACATCTCCTCCCACTCATACGAAACATACAATTAAAACACATCAATTCCTGCTGATTTTCTCTGATATCATTCGAACCAAAACACACACACTGCTACTATCATTTTCTCTTCAAAATTCCAAGTGTTCGAGATATTGTTGCTTCGATCGTGAGTTAGATTATTGCTATCCAAGTTAATTTGCAACCCAAAATACATAATAACTCTACACGTATCTCATATACAGACAACCCTAATCCTGTAACATCCACCTCTATTTCCCTATTTCTTTTGCTCTCATCTGAAGAAAAAAAGCAAAAAAAAAAAAACGAACAATAAAATCCGAATCACAAACCCTTCAAATCATTATCCTTCAATCGAACAGCAAAACAAAATATTACTTTAAACCTTGTCTACGGTTTCAGGGGAATCTTTAGATTCAAGATCCTTTGGAGGGTCTCGGGTAGGTTCTTCTCTTATATACATCGATGATGATTTGTGTTTCTTTCGGTTATGTATTGTGTGGAGATGAGGTAGGATAGTTTTGAATTTGTTGTTGAAGGTTTTTGATGTTGTGCCAGTGTGATTAAAGGATTACAAAAAAATAAGATATATGAAGATTAACTGAGATCATTGTAATTATTATTTTTTCTTCGTTTTTTCATTTTTTTTTTCTTTTGGTTTTTGTTTGTGGTTGATTATGGATTAGGATAGAAATAAAGGATGGTGGTGAAGAAAGAGTATAAAAAAATGTAAATAAACTTACACCATGGAGGAACCTAAAGATGAGATTCTGTAAAACAAAAAAAAAAAAAACAAATTAGTAACGATAAAGATAATAAAATAAGATTACGATGTTATGTTGGTCGGTTCCGATGGATGTGGCGGTGGAATAATTTGTTGTGGGGTTGATGAATTGTGCTATTTATACTTAAAAGAAGAAGTTGAAAGAGTTACCCGATAAATTTTCCTAATGCATACTCTAATAATTAAAATAGACTCTTCAAGTGCCTTTTTCTTAATTGTTGTAATTAGTACATGATTATCGGTATTCATCTTCCAAGTAACATCTACAATCATTTAGTGACTAAATGAATACATGCATTTGTATCTCAATAACTACATGGACACTCACATTTGTATCTCAATAACTACATGGACACTTCACATGGACCTGACATTAATCTCATCAATCGGATTGATTATCGCATGACTACATTTTTCACTTCAAAAAAACTGTGTCATTAATGCTCCTCACAAAATAGGTGTCATTAATACTCCCCAATGATTTTTAGGACCTAATCTTTCTATATATATGATATTATTACATAATATAATAAATAGAGCAATTCTACCGGGTTTGTGTATGGAAATATGAACTACAAAATTATAGTTTTTTGGCAATCCAAGAGTGAAATTGACCAATATTTTCTTCCATAATTTTTTTTTTATTTTTATTGACAAGTTATTATTACTATAAATGTACTATAAGTGTAAAATCTAATCTCTTTGTGGGGCTATATATGATTGATATATTGCCTTATACTATTATACATTATATATAATTAATGGAACAATTTACCTTAAATGGTATAATTTATTGGGTATTATTCCGGGAATTATTATTCACATGATGTGTCTTACCTAATACTGGTTGTAGATACATAGATGGAAGGTTCTAGATCCTTCTAGAGGTAGTAGGATCATATTAGATGTCTTGCCTTATCTAGGAATCCTATGTATGGAAGGACTCTCATTGTAATGCCTATATAAAGGCCCCTCTATCATGAAGACAATTGATTGACTCGTATTTATAGTCTTTTTCATTCTCCTGAAACACGTTATCAGCACGTAGTCCCCAAACTGAGCAAGAAATTTCTTTTTCCTCTCCCGTTTTTTTCAGAAAATCCCGAAAAAAAATGAAAATCATTTTCTGCAGAAAACCCTAGCCGCCACCACCCCCGACCGACGAACGGTCATCACCTACCTCACATTCGGAGCCCCACCGCGACCTACCCCCAGTCGGTTGCTTCCCGTCATCCCCTCCATCGCGACCAACTCTGGTCAGTCGCCCCAAATCCGACTGCGACCATCGTCGCCCGTTCACCTCTCACACCAGCGCGACCCAACCAGGCGTCTTCGTCAACCTGAGCCACAGCTCGCCTGAAAACCTCCATCTGCGGCCAGTTCACCTTCCACCACAGACACCAGGTTACATCTGAGCCGTCCACCTCCGGCTAGATCGGCCCGCGTTTCTGATCTCAGCCCGCATCCAGGAAGTCTATCCTGGCCCAAAAACGATCATGTCCCTACTGTAGTCAGCCTGACCCGACCCGGTTGCTGACCCGACCCGCCCAACAGTCCCGTTTTCAGACTATTTTCGTCCAACCGACTGTTGCCTAAAGTTGTGACCCGATCTGATCAAAGCACCGCCGGATCGTCCAAACAGTTTTATGCACGTGATATTTAATGTTTGAAAACCTAGTGCAGTCGAGACAAACCAATCGAAAAAAAATCGAGAGACGAGAATTTCCGCGCACAAATTTTCTGCACAGCGCAGTCGTACCAAAATCATGTTTCCCGATTCGTTAACCGTCGGATCGGTGTGAAATTCTGACAGGAAATTACCAACACAAATACCTGTATATTCAACAGTGGAAATTGGATTCTGAGTAATATTGATTACTGAACCTACTGCCGAACAGAAGTAGATTTTTACAAGGAAATTTGGAGATCCGACCTCATCCAATACCGAGCTGCTGCACCACCGCGCCCGAGTCCTTTTTCGGCCGATTATCGAGCCCAGTAGCCCTTTCCGGGCGTTTCTCAACTCTCCATATTTTCCTAATTAATGATTCATTTGTTCATTGATTTGTACACTTATGAATCTTATCATGTTTATGTTTTACGTGAATATAGGAAAATATGTTGCTCATGATGATGTGCAAAATATGGAGAAAAAGCATATTTATCCCGTTCAAGGATCAAAGTAAACATAGAACGGAGTACCAACATAAATATGTTCCTCATATGGAGAGAAGCCAAATTTATTATCCCGTTCAAGGATCAAACAAATATAGAACCAAGTACCCGTAAGATTTTATTAAAGTTCCCGTTTTTCAATTCCTCTCTTTTGGGATTTTTTTGGGGGGAATTGGGTATTTGGGTTCTTTATCTCCTACGCTACTTTACGGTGGATGAGACTATGAGAGGTGGTATCACTCTCATATGTCGAAGTAAACTGTGTGACGGTCCTAGGGGAGTCACGGATAATTGTTGAAAGTCGATATTTGTGGTTGTTGCATACACCACGGTTTGGGTGCGATTTGACGTCGCCGTTTTGTCAATTTTAAACAAACAATTGAAAAAAAATGAACATTGTCGGTAACGGTAAAGTTATGACTTGTTCATGATTAGTCACGAATTTGTGACGTACAAATGGGACGAACATCGATTGCGACGGATATGTCGTGGTTAAAATCGATTTGTGACGGATTTTTCACGTTGAATTGAGCGACCACCACGTTGGTCTTGACCCAATCCCATACTTGGAAAACTCCATCTTTCATCCTATTAAAATAAAATATTGCATGTGGGTGTAGTCATGCACCGTCTCCTTGCAATATGATATATGAAAGAGTGTAAGAGTAATTCTTATGAATTTTAACATGTAAAGTAATGGCATATTGCGTTAAGTACATGAATTTGTTGACCTCGATTATAGTTCGTGTGACTATAGGTCCGAATACTTTTCCGAGTATTTGTAATGGCATGTGCCTTATACATTTGACTATGTTTAGTCGATCTTATTGGATGGTCAATACGAGTTGGTTATGGTATATTCATTATGTCTCATGGTTCAAAATGCTTAATATTGATGCATCGCGTTGCATCATATAACATGGCTATTATGACGTATACTTGCAAATCGAGAATTAAAATACTTGGTTGATTTGATGCATTTGGTGGATTTTGTCTACACTTTTGATCATGACTAGACGCATCCTCCTTGGTATTTTTTTATGTTTTGAAAGTTCAAACGGAATTAGTGATTTTTAAACAGCCTTAGCTGTACCGACATTCCTACTTTCTCTGCAAGTCTATCAAGTTGGAGTTACCGAAAGGATCATTAGTCGAGATAAGAAATCGAACACCTCGCTGCGTTTAAACGCACCTATGGCTATCATTGCCATGGTTTTGCATCAACACTTATGCCATTGGATATGGTCTCAACCTTGTTTTCTCACTAAACTTGGGAAATACTAAAGCAGACACTTAAAATATGCACTGTGATCTGAGTTTAATGATCCGTGTGGTGCACAATATTTGGATAGAAAGATACGTAAGTCTAGTTTCCATAATATCCGACCGTTCATCCATAGCCTTCATAACAAGGGAGTTATCGCTGTTTTAGTGAACAAAGGTCAAGCTGCATGGAATTTTATTTCCAGCGATTGTGCTAACTTTTGTCCCAACCAACTTGGTTCCCATCTTAAATTTGCAAGAGGTCTTATGACATATTTTTCAACCTCTTTTTGGCCGAATTTTCCATAGATGATGCAATTTTTGGTATGCACTGTATGCTAAAATATCGTCTTTCAAATGTTGAAAAACAGTTTCATTGGGGAAGCCCAAAATACGCACCCTTATAAGAAGGTCGAGCGTATGCATGATAGTTTTACACCATGCTTGTGTCGTAATTTTGCCCCTTAGGCATATAACCTTGCCATGTTATACACTCAATATGTTAGATCATTTTGATAGTATCTGGTATAAAATCTATATGTTGTTAGAGTGTTCGCTATGCTCATGATTGTAAAATTTTGCAAGCAAAATTGAGTACGTATTAAGCTATTTCCAAGGAACACAATATTTTTGGATTTCGGTTTATAAATCCATTGTGACTATGATGACTAGGTCATCACAATCAATGCGTGGTATAATGCTCAAGTTGTTGAATGCCGAATGGTGTTTTCTAGTCACATATGTTCCGTAACAATTGAACCATGTTATGACTCGGTAATATATATGCCAAAGTGTATCACTCATAGCATCTCATTGTGATTTATGAGAAATAAAATCTTATGCATCACTTGTATTGGATATGTGAAAAAGAAAAATATTCATGAGTCAATATGGTCCGGCTTGCATCGGTTTTTGTAACCAGAAGATGTATTGGGACATTGACACATTTAGGCTTTAAATAGTCCGGAGTTTGGACAGTTTGATGATCCATATACCACAGTATTGTCATGGACATCATTTTCTCTGAATAAAGAAACTAGTTGGATCAAAGGTAAATACTTTAGCTGAAATATGACACAGACCCAAAATGGGCAAAGGTAACACTTTAGCTAAGTTGCTCTGTGAGCAGTAGCCTTTGGACTCAAAGGCAACATGTGGATCATCCTAAGCTAACATAGAATTATTTGTTACCAAAGAACTATACAGCAACATCCTAAGGACCATACAGCAACATCAGATTCGTGTTGCAATAGAATTTATAATTTTGTAAAATATATAGGCAATTTAGTGGGTTCCACATGTGGGGCCCATTTTGTGGGTCCCACAGGCCGGGCCCAACAGTGGAACCCACTTAGTGGGGTCAACTGAAGGGGTCCATATGTGGGACCCACGTTTCTTGGGCCTGTTAGTGGGGCCTACTTTGTGGGGGCAACGGGTGAAGCCACAAAATGCGAAGCAATTTTTAGTCTAGGTGTTACCAATGAAATATATTTGCAACATATATATTGTACCTAAGGTAACACCTTCATTTTAATAAAATAAAAATATAAATTTTAAATTTAGCATTTTTCATTAAAAAACCCAACAAACCAATTCACAAAAAGCCCTGCACTTGCGCAAAATAATTTCATGACAAGTTTCTCTGTAAAATAAATGTTACGAATAGTATATACATGAGTTTAAGTTTCAAATATCTTGATGTTGCTATAGCTGGAAATTTCATGACGAGTTTCTCTGTAACATGATGAATTTCTAGGAAAAACAAGAGTTTCTCCAGAGCAGCGGCTCTAGCAGCAGCGTACATTTCTTTACTGGATTTTTTTTCTTAACAGACGCCATTTTCTTGAGCTTCTCTTTCACATCAATGTCGGATGCATCTTCGTTGGCCTATTCGGTGCCAGTGATTTCGTCCGGGACGTTTAGGGTGTCTGAGCTGTTGGGCCGGTCTTCAGCCTCCTTCCCCTCTTTGGAAGCCTTATCCTTCTTTTTCTTTTTCTTTGCGTTTTTAGATTCTGTGGGGGCATTGCTGTCCTTGTCGACATCTCCATTCGATTGTCCCTCTTTGCGGTCCTTACTGACATCTGCAAGCGAGATCTCAATCTAATTAATTGTGATTAGCGAGAGTACTTTTACAAAGTTCCCTCACAATTAGTGATTAATGAGAGCAACTGTAAATAAAAAAGTAGGGTCAAGTTGCAAAAACTACCTGAGATTTATCATAATTAATGGAAACTAGTTATATTTTGAAATTACAGATATGCCCTTGACATTTGATTCTTTTATAAATTGCACCCTCAACACGAGAGGATATTTGTTGAATTTTTTCTCTCCCCAAACATGATATATAAATAATATATGTACACATATGTATATATGTGTGTGTGTGTGTATTTGTATAAAAACACGGGGGTGAGAGATTAAGGCTCCCCCGACCTGTTCACTGGTATCACATTTGTCAAGTACAAAGAAATGAAGAAAATCCTAATTTATCAATTCTAGCACAATCAACGACGTCACGAGGCTCTCAGAAATATTGAAAGAACTATAAAACTGAAACAGAATAAAAACTGAAAAAATGAAATCTAGTCTCCATCTCATTTTCAGAAACGGCATATAAGATACCATGTAGAGTCCTACCACATATCAAATGGGTTTGGTTTATCTTGAACTGAAGGAATTGAAACATAAGGATTCCAAATCCGTACCATGTACCAATACAAGAGTCGTACCACATACCAAATGGGTTTGGCTTACCTTGGACTGAAGGAATTGAAACATAAGGATTCCAAATCCATTCAGCTTGTTTGCGTAATTCCTGAACAAATGTATTTCGAATCCTTAACCTCCTATTTTAAGCTACTCTTTTGATTATTGAGGTAGGTTTCATATCCATCTTAAATTAGGTGATTTGAAATCTTTTTCACCAAATCAATTTACTCAAACCTAAATCCTTCAACTTAAAGGCAACATAAAAGAACTATTCCTTCAATGAGATGAACAAAACAGTATAAGGAGCGGAAGCATTGTTGGCTTTTACAAGCAAAGACACAAAATTGAGATTATGGATATTTGTATCACAAGCTTTTCGTATCAAGTTGGCTTTTACCCACGAAACCGCGACAACAAATCCTATAAGAAAAAAGAAAAATTCGAATTAATCAGAATAAAAATCTTGGATATTACATTCTACCCCCCTTAAAATAAGTTTCGTCCCGAAACTTAAAATAGAGAGCGGCGGAACAAACAGGGAAATAACTACTTGCTCATTCCCAAAACATCACGATCAATGCGCGAATGCGAGGTTCTAAAAATGTAAGTGAACACGATAAGTCGAGGTGGAGGAGTATGAATTTCGAGACAAAAGCTCCAAGAGTTAAGAAAATCACAAGACGGCTCAGACATCCTGAAACTATGTTTCGAGCTCGACCAACCGCGTCCAAGTTCATAACACATTCGGAAGTGTTACTTGCACGCGTGGTAATAATAGTTTCGAACAAAATTTGTAAGGATTAAGTTCAAATATGGAAAGACCACAATAATCCACGGGATTTAACAAAACAGCTCCGAAATTCGTTCGGAGGATGGTAGGCTAAGTAGAACAAGGTAGTTTAAAATCGTCGAAAGGATCATAATTGAATTACCAACAATGAAAAGTCACACAATACCGGAAATACTAAGAAAAGTACGGGTAATACACTCCCCCATACTAAAAAGACATTTCGATCCCAAAACTTAGGACAACAAGAGTTTGAAACATAGAGCAATGAAATGAAGAACGATCAAAGTCACGATTGTTCAAAACAGCAACGATTAGGACATATTACAAAATATTCATCCTCCCATGTTAGGCTCTTCATAAGGAGACATAGGGTTTCGGGACATTCTCCGGTCACTTGCTCTGATCGCTAATAGGGTAGCATTCTTTGCCAATTCGGAAATTATCTCACAATGCTTCTCCCGATGACCTTCACACCCGCACCGGTAACAAGTCAAGAGTGGAAAGGGACAATTTGCACGAACATGTCCCTGACGATTGCAGCTGAAGCACCCTCCCTTCTTACCGAGAATCACCGATGTTGGCTTGGGATTCCCAGCACTCACTCCCGATCGCGAAGACGACGCGTTCGAACGACGTGGGAGTTTGGGAGCCTTAGACTCTTCACCGACCAAAAATTTCCCAGATGTCCTCGGTCTCGTGGCTTCGCTCGTGGGCTCGATCACTGAGGAGATTTCATAGGATATCGTTTGATCTTGATACTCCTTCACCGTAGCATGAATCGTGGTCGTACGAACCACCTCGCCGCTTCTATTTCCATCATCACGTCTACGTTCGCCGAGGCTCGACATACTAATACGGATAACACCGTTCAACAGTATTAGTTTATCAGTCGTACAATATACCACAATTATCAACCCGAGTTTTAGTTAGCATCCTTAGAATAACGGTGATATCGTAAAGCACAAAGTTTTATGAAGTCACTTTCGAGTCCTTCGACGAGGACGATCATTATATGTATGCACTTAATGAAAACAAATTTTTTTTTTTGAAAAAGAGGGCTAGTCACGTTGCGCCCAAGACTCTTAATTACTGTCTTTTATTTTGGAAGAGGAAGTTTATATAACGACTCTAAAAATTATTTTCGAGTGATGTATAAAAGAGAAAAAAAATTCAAAATTGAATTGTAACTAATTTGAAATATTTCAAAAGTGTTAGAGTCCCAATACCAAAATTTTGAAAATCTTTCCTCTTCTACCAAAATGTTTATTCGAAAGAATTTTCCACCGAGATACGTGACCATTTAACATGACGACATTAAATCATGGCTTTTCACAATGTTAGAAAATTTCAAAGCACCACTTTAAAATATTCGTGATACTACAGCGTCGTGGGCCCCGTGCCGGAACCTACTAGGCTAAAAATCATTTTTAAAAAGAATGTTCAAAACGCCAAAAAGGCCGATGTCGGTAATATTCTCAAATACTCACAAAAGTCATTTATAAAATATCAAATACCGTCATAAGAATACTATCAAAACGTGCAAGACCAAAATATCAAAACTCGGTTTGCAAGATACCAAAAGCCATCTTAAAATACTCATGCGGTGGATAAAATTATCATTCATAAATTTATTCTAATAAAGTGCAGAAACGGATAAATATGCTCGACTTCTGAAGCATACTACATAACCATTTTTACTCGGACCGCATACGCATGTTATATCCTAAAACAATAATATCACCAACAAGTTCTAATTCCTAGTTCACATTAAACATATTAGCACAATATAATCAAATACGTATATAAGGGGACTTACGATCGGGAGGCTTACCATCACGGATTGCCGGAAGATGGTGTCGGAACCACGATACTAATCATAACTCTGATGCGCGCGACTTACACAAGACATGGACTTGACCCAACGGCCTAGGTTTTTCGCAAACCTAAGCTCTGATACCATAAATGTAACACCCCCAGAATACGTCCGGGAATGTCACACGCCGTAGGCCCTTCTCACAAGGATCTACGAGGCTACACTCCAATAGACTACTCAAATGATTGACCGACCGGGGTCAATCTAATTACAAAGCAGACCAACAAGGTCATTAAACAATTCAGAACTAATGAAATTCACATCTCAATGACAAGAATAAACTTTAATACAGAAAGAAATGACAACTCAATTAATAAATGAAAACTACACCCATGCAAGGGTGAATACTCGACCAAAATGGGAATACCGACCAAAGTGAAAACAAAAGAAAAGACTCTGACTCCTGTGTGATTAGCATCGTCGTCTTCCATCTTCTTCCAAGCCAATCCCGTGACTACTCCCGAGCTGCCAAAACCTGAGCGCATAACAGGCACCCACCCCCCGAAAACTCGAGGGTTAGCAAACTGAAATTTTGCTAGTGCAAGTACATAATATACAAGATATACGAACAATAACAACACAAAATTCAACCACCGCGAAGCCTTAACATAATCCACACAATTCCACAAACAGCACGTCAAAGCATTCGTTTACACAAGGTGAAAGGTAATCATATAGCCATATTCCCTTTACGGATCATAACATCAATGAAACTCTAAAGCAAGCCCAATGAGTCAAAAGATATAGCTTGAAAAACCCCTTTTATAAAAGGAAAACCAATTTGATAAGATAGTTTGAAAACATTATTATTGACTCGGGCCGTCTTGGGGTTTTGAAAATCGAATGGGAATACTTTTGGAAATAATTCCAAAAGCTCTCGGGTCCTTGACCCAACATATGGAAAACAATTACACAAAAACCAAGTCAACTTATTCGGGGTCCTCGACCCAATTTATATAACACTGCCACAAACGAAATCATTACAACATCTCACAGGATTCTCAACCCAATCCAACTAACATCATCACGAAATCAAACATCTCAACATTCCACAGGGTCCTCGACCCAATACACAGAATAGCACCACAATACAATCAAAGGCACAATCTCTCATTCGACATATCCTGCTCAAGACCCCCGATTAATTAACCCTCGGAGATTTCGTCAAACCTCCTTGGTTAATTAACCCTGATACCAACGCTTTAAAAACAAGTTGAAACAAGCTTTCAAAAACACGAATCGCGGTCTATATCAAGACAAACATTTAAAAGTGAGTTGAAAGAATTTGAGATACGAACATCGTTCGGTAACGGGGTCTTAGCTATCACTCAAATACCCGTAACCAATAAGCCTGCCAGGCACCTCCCTTGCGCACCTGTGTACCGGCGTTCACTCCATCATGTTGGCCGCTCATTGAACATGTAACCGCGCCGGCGATCACTCCCGCAAGAGCCGCCCCTTGCGCGCGCATTAGGTAACATCGGCGTTCACCACCCATATGGAGCCGCACATTGCAGCATACACCAGGCCGGAGTGCACGTCCCGCCCTCAGAGGTTCCCGGATATGACGTTTCTCACAACAACTATCCACATTATTTCAAACATCAAGCACACAGACAAACGTCACAACAATTTTCAACTCGGTAGATCAAGTCACACAATTTCTCCGCCAGTCCATAACCACACAAATAAACAATAACACGCACGTTATCAATCAAACTCAATCACAATAAGCCTTCAAGCATAACCAATCAACACCGCACATATATCTCTATATTGCGGCTCAACCGAATATATATATAACCTTACTATATTATATGAATAACTATAGTTCATCCATCAATACAAGTTGAGTACGTCAACTAGTGTTAGCATTCATCACTCGTCGATCACCGACATAAGCATATATATATCAATATACGTATATACATACATATATTTAACATATAAATATATATAAATATATATATATATATACACATACATATATATATATATAGACATATATACATCCGTATAAACTCAAACACTTCGACAACAATGATTTCACGCAGTTACAATTCGTATATCGAGGTACTTGCCTTGGTAATCTCTCGCGGATACTCCGAAAGTACGGTCGGTTGGCAAAATCCGGAACTCCAACGAAAACAACGATCGGAAGGTCTCAACACCAGATTTTTGTAGGGAAATCGTCCCTAAAATCCTATCATCGAATAAACAATCAATCACACGAGGAAAAACATCACAAAACGACCAAATTCCTCTCTGCGGCATTTCCCCGGACACCTTGAAGGCGTCAAACGGAAGTTCATATAATCGACGAATCGGAAATGGTAAAACCGTGGAAAGATGATGAAAATGATAGAATACAACTTAATCTACAAATTCGTGATTACAACAACGATTAATCGAAAAACCCCCAAATCCAACTCAATATTCAAAGTGTTCTTGAATAATCCTTCAATAATCCAATGAATAATCGAACATATCCATAATCATGCGTATATCACTTCATACAACATGATCTTAACATCCAAAACATTATATTTCAACACAAATCGAAAAATCCAAGAGGTTTGATGAATATTACCTTTGAAGATCCAAGCACTTTTGATCCGAAGAACTCGCGTTAGATCAACTATCCGGGCTTCACGATCGAATGGAAATGAAGAAAATCAAACCCTCAAGTGATGGATGATGAAAAGTTCCTCCCCTCAAGCTCTCTCTCTCGCAGGTTGAATAAAAATGGAAGAAATGAGCTGAACACGCTAAAAAAAACGCAATTATAAAGTTGACTGCCATGTGTGCCGCGGCCCGGCCGAAGTGTGCTGCGGCACAGGGCCAAAAATGCCCCCCAGTGGTCGGCAGTGTGCCGCGGCCCGGACGAGTGTGCCGCGGCAGTGACTCGGCAGTGTGCCGCGGCCCTGCCGGCATGTGCCGCGGCACAAGGTACAGAGTGCTCGGCCAAAAACTGGAAAATGTGTGTGCCGCGGCGCACACTCCTTGTGCCGCGGCCCACACCCCCTTGGGTCCTAAAATGATGAAAAATGACCTGGGAAGGGAATAAAAGCAATAGGAATAGATATTTGGGAACCAATAATACGAAATGGGAGTACCAAAACCCCAAAACGGTGGTTCCAAGTAATGATTACAAGGGTTCGTCCAACAAGAATATCAGCGCCCGTCTGTCGTGGCCTGACGACTCGATTCCTAAAAACGCACAGAACGAACACGACGAAACGCTCGCGGACAACAACATCGATCCGAAATAAAATTAATATACAACAAATCACCACATATGGCCATAAACACAAAATCGATTGTCGAGAAAAATAATACCAACGCTCAGAAATCGAGAAATTTTTGGTCTAAAAAAAAGAAAAATTCGAATTAATCAGAATAAAAATCTCGGATATTACATTCTACCCCCCTTAAAATAAGTTTCGTCCCGAAACTTAAAATAGAGAGCGGCGGAACAAACAGGGAAATAACTACTTGCTCAGCCCCAAAACATCACGAGCAATGCGCGAATGCGAGGTTCTAAAAATGTAAGTGAACACGATAAGTCGAGGTGGAGGAGTATGAATTTCGAGACAAAAACTCCAAGAGTTAAGAAAATCACAAGATGGCTCAGACGTCCTGAAACCATGTTTCGAGCTCAACCAACCACGTCCAAGTTCATAACATATTCGGAAGTGTTACTTGCACGCGTGGTAATAATAGTTTCGAACAAAATTTGCAAGGATTAAGTTCATATATGGAAAGACCACAATAATCCACGGGATTTAACAAAACAGCTCCGAAATTCGTTCGGAGGACGGTAGGCTAAGTAGAACAAGGTAGTTTAAAATCGTCGAAAGGATCATAATTGAATTACCAACAATGAAAAGTCACACAATACCGGAAATACTAAGAAAAGTACGGGTAATACACTCCCCCATACTAAAAAGACATTTCGATCCCGAAACTTAGGACAACAAGAGTTGGAAACATAGAGCAATGAAATGAAGAGGGATCAAAGTTACGATTGTTCAAAACAGCAACGATTAGGACATATTAGAAAATATTCATCCTCCCATGTTAGGCTCTTCAGAAGGAGACATAGGGTTTCGGGACATTCTCCGGTCACTTGCTCTAGCATTCTTTGCCAATTCGGAAATTATCTCACAATGCTTCTCCCGATGACCTTCACACCCGCACCGGTAACAAGTCAAGAGTGGAAAGGGACAATTTGCACGAACATGTCCCTGACGATTGCAGTTGAAGCACCCTCCCTTCTTACCGAGAATCACCGATGCTGGTTTGGGATTCCCAGCGCTCACTCCCGATCGCGAAGACGATGCGTTCGAACGACGTGGGAGTTTGGGAGCCTTAGACTCTTCACCGACCAAAAATTTCCCAGATGTCCTCGGTCTCTTGGCTTCGCTCGTGGGCTCGACCACTGAGGAGATTTCATAGGATATCGTTTGATCTTGATACTCCTTCACCGTAGCATGAATCGTGGTCGTACGAACCACCTCGCCGCTTCTATTTCCATCATCACGTCTACGTTCGCCGAGGCTCGACATACTTATACGGATAACACCGTTCAACAGTATTAGTTTATCAGTCGTACAATATACCACAATTATCAACCCGAGTTTTAGTTAGCATCCTTAGAATAACGGTAATATCGTAAAGCACAAAGTTTTATGAAGTCACTTTCGAGTCCTTCGACGAGGACGATCATTATATGTATGCACTTAATGAAAACAAATTTTTTTTTGAAAAAGAGGGCTAGTCACGTTGCGCCCAAGACTCTTAAATACTGTCTTTTATTTTGGAAGAGGAAGTTTATATAACGACTCTAAAAATTATTTTCGAGTGATGTATAAAAGAGAAAAAAAATTCAAAATTGAATTGTAACTAATTTGAAATATTTCAAAAGTGTTAGAGTCCCAATACCAAAATTTTGAAAATCTTTCCTCTTCTACCAAAATGTTTATTCGAAAGAATTTTCCACCGAGATACGTGACCATTTAACATGACGACATTAAATCATGGCTTTTCACAATGTTAGAAAATTTCAAAGCACCACTTTAAAATATTCGTGATACTACAGCGTCGTGGTCCCCGTGCCGGAACCTACCAGGCTAAAAATTATTTTTAAAAAGAATGTTCAAAACGCCAAAAAGGCCGATGTCGGTAATATTCTCAAATACTCACAAAAGTCATTTATAAAATATCAAATACCGTCATAAGAATACTACCAAAACGTGCAAGACCAAAATATCAAAACTCGGTTTGCAAGATACCAAAAGCCATCTTAAAATACTCATGCGGTGGATAAAATTATCATTCATAAATTTATTCTAATAAAGTGCAGAAACAGATAAATATGCTCGACTTCTGAAGCATACTACATAACCATTTTTACTCGGACCGCATACGCATGTTATATCCTAAAACAATAATATCACCAACAAGTTCCAATTCCTAGTTCACATTAAACATATTAGCACAATATAATCAAATACGTATATAAGGGGACTTACGATCGGGAGGGTTACCATCACGGATTGCCGGAAGATGGTGTCGGAACCACGATACTAATCACAACTGATGCGCGCGACTTACACAAGACATGGACTTGACCCAACGGCCTAGGTTTTTCGCAAACCTAAGCTCTGATACCATAAATGTAACACCCCCAGAATACGTCCGGGAATGTCACACGCCGTAGGCCCTTCTCACAAGGATCTACGAGGCTACACTCCAATAGACTACTCAAATGATTGACCGACCGGGGTCAATCTAATTACAAAGCAGACCAACAAGGTCATTAAACAATTCAGAACTAATGAAATTCACATCTCAATGACAAGAATAAACTTTAATACAGAAAGAAATGACAACTCAATTAATAAATGAAAACTACACCCATGCAAGGGTGAATACTCGACCAAAATGGGAATACCGACCAAAGTGAAAACAAAAGGAAAGACTCTGACTCCTGTGTGATTAGCATCGTCGTCTTCCATCTTCTTCCAAGCCAATCCCGTGACTACTCCCGAGCTGCCAAAACCTGAGCGCATAACAGGCACCCACCCCCCGAAAACTCGGGGGTTAGCAAACTGGAATTTTGCTAGTGAAAGTACATAATATACAAGATATACGAACAATAACAACACAAAATTCAACCACCGCGAAGCCTTAACATAATCCACACAATTCCACGAACAGCACGTCAAAGCATTCGTTTACACAAGGTGAAAGGTAATCATATAGCCATATTCCCTTTACGGATCATAACATCAATGAAACTCTAAAGCAAGACCAATGAGTCAAAAGATCTAGCTTGAAAAACCCCTTTTATAAAAGGAAAACCAATTTGATAAGATAGTTTGAAAACATTATTATTGACTCGGGCCGTCTTGGGGTTTTGAAAATCGAATGGGAATACTTTTGGAAATAATTCCAAAAGCTCTCGGGTCCTTGACCCAACATATGGAAAACAATTACACGAAAACCAAGTCAACTTATTCGGGGTCTTCGACCCAATTTATATAACACTGTCACAAACGAAATCATTACAACATCTCACAGGATTCTCAACCCAATCCAACTAACATCATCACGAAATAAAACATCTCAACATTCCACAGGGTCCTCGACCCAATACACAGAATAGCACCACAATACAATCAAAGGCACAATCTCTCATTCGACATATCCTGCTCAAGACCCCCGATTAATTAACCCTCGGAGATTTCGTCAAACCTCCTTGGTTAATTAACCCTCACACCAACGCTTTAAAAAAAGTTGAAACAAGCTTTCAAAAACACGAATCGCGGTCTATATCAAGACAAACATTTAAAAGTGATTTGAAAGAATTTGAGATATGAACATCGTTCGGTAACGGGGTCTTAGCTATCACTCAAATACCCGTAACCAATAAGCCTGCCAGGCGCCTCCCTTGCGCACCTGTGTACCGGCGTTCACTCCATCATGTTGGCCGCTCATTGAACATGTAACCGCGCCGGCGATCACTCCCGCAAGAGCCGCCCCTTGCACGCGCATTAGGTAACATCGGCGTTCACCACCCATATGGAGCCGCACATTACAGCATACACCAGGCCGGAGTGCACGCCCCGCCCTCACAGGTTCCCGGATATGACGTTTCTCACAACAAGTATCCACATTATTTCAAACATCAAGCACACAGACAAACGTCACAACAATTTTCAACTCGGTACATCAAGTCACACAATTTCTCCGCCAGTCCATAACCACACAAATAAACAATAACACGCACGTTATCAATCAAACTCAATCACAATAAGCCTTCAAGCATAACCAATCAACACCGCACATATATCTCTATATTGCGGCTCAACCGAATATATATATTTTTATATATATATATATAACCTTACTATATTATATGAATAACTATAGTTCATCCATCAATCCAAGTTGAGTACGTCAACTAGTGTTAGCATTCATCACTCGTCGATCACCGACATAAGCATATATATATCAATATACGTATATGCATACATATATTTAACATATAAATATATATAAATATATATATATATATACATACATATATATATATATACATATATACATCCGTATAAACTCAAACACTTCGACAACAATGATTTCACGCAGTTACAATTCGTATATCGAGGTACTTGCCTTGGTAATCTCTCGCGGATACTTCGAAAGTACGGTCGGTTGGCAAAATCCGGAACTCCAACGAAAACAACGATTGGAAGGGCTCAACACCAGATTTTTGTAGGGAAATCGTCCCAAAAATCCTATCATCGAATAAACGATCAATCACACGAGGAAAAACATCACAAAACGACCAAATTCCTCTCTGCGGCATTTCCCCGGACACCTTGAAGGCGTCAAACGAAAGTTCATATAATCGACGAATCGGAAATGGTAAAACCGTGGAAAGATGATAAAAATGATAGAATACAACTTAATCTACAAATTCGTGATTACAACAACGATTAATCGAAAAAACCCCCCCAATCCAACTCAATATTCAAAGTGTTCTTGAATAATCCTTCAATAATCGAATGAATAATCGAACATATCCATAATTATGCGTATATCACTTCATACAACATGATCTTAACATCCAAAACATCATATTTCAACACAAATCGAAAAATCCAAGAGGTTTGATGAATATTACCTTTGAAGATCCAAGCACTTTTGATCCGAAGAACACGCGTTAGATCAACTATCCGGACTTCACGATCGAAAGAAAATGAAGAAAATCAAACCCTCAAGTGATGGATGATGAAAAGTTCCTCCCATCAAGCTCTCTCTCGCAGGTTGAAGAAAAATGGAAGAAATGAGCTGAACACGCTCAAAAAAATGCAATTATACAGTTGACTGCCGTGTGTGCCGCGGCCCGGCCGAAGTGTGCCGCGGCACAGGGCCAAAAATGCCCCCCAGTGGTCGGCAGTGTGCCGCGGCCCGGACGAGTGTGCCGCGGCAGTGACTCGGCAGTGTGCCGCGGCCCTGCCGGCATGTGCCGCGGCACAAAGTACAGAGTGCTCGGCTAAAAATTGAAAAATGTGTGTGCCGCGGCGCACACTCCTTGTGCCGCGGCCCACACCTCATTGGGTCCTAAAATGATGAAAAATAACCCGGGAAGGGAATAAAAGCAATAGAAATATATATTTAGGAACCAATAACACGAAATGGAAGTACGGAAACCCCAAAACGGTGGTTCCAAGTAATGATTACAAGGTTCGTCCAACAAGAATATCAGCGCCCGTCTGTCGTGGCCTGACGACTCGATTCCTAAAAACGCACAAAACGAACAAGACGAAATGCTCGCGGACAACAACATCGATCCGAAATAAAATTAATATACAACAAATCACCACATATAGCCATAAACACAAAATCGATTGTCGAGAAAAATAATACCAACGCTCGAAAATCGAGAAATTTCCGGTCTAAAAAAAAAAGAAAAATTTGAATTAATCAGAATAAGAATCTCGGATATTACATCCCCCCCTAAAAAAAATCCTAAAACTTCTAATATAGTGGAATACAGTAAGAATTCAGAAAGATGAATCTTTTAGTACCTTTAACCCTTCGATCGTATGCATCTCGATCACGCATCATCAAAGCTGCAGCCTCCCCATTCAATGGGTCGGATGGATTTGGATACAAGAGGAGTTGTCGCAAAAATACCTCAAACACATTCACCAGGTCTGCACAGAATGGTGTCAAAAAAAAGAGTTGTTATAATCAAGGGTTAATTACAAAAGGACCCTTAAGGTTCTATGAGAACAAAATAATGGGACAAACAATTATGAAAGAATTTGTCCAAAAAATCCTCTTGAGTTGTCAATGCTATCTCTACTTCTGGTTAGGCACCTCAAATGGCTAAAGAATGATACCAAAAGAATTTCATCACTGCGTAAAACTTAAAATAAAACCAACAGATCCCCGGTGGTCACAACTAACCTTTGATTGAACAGGTCATCTTGAACTTCAAGTGTACTCAGAACTTGAAGCAAGAATCCGGGATATCAGTCGAAACCCTAGCTTTGTTTCTCAAAAACACAAAAACAAACTATGCGACTCACGCCTAGGGAATAAAGAAAAAAATGCACAAAAAGGGCCAACTGTTGAATACTGATTTTTTTTAACAAAATTCGAAAGCCAACCCCTGAAACTGGAACTAAACACTGGTTAAAAACCGATCCTTATGTGAAAATCCCATTTTCTGAATCAGGATACGCAAGCAATAATCTTTAATAACCCCACAAAAAAAATCCACGCGAAACAGGACGCGTATAAAATCCACGCCAAAAGAATTTGATGCAATGAATAAAAAAACAAAAAAAAGGAACCTGAATAGGCTGGATCAACAAGAGCGTCTTGAAAGAGAAAACCCAAATGTAAAATAGAGCAGTCAGCAGTGTCGATAAAAGAGGCGGGCGTGTGTATAGGGGTTTCTGCAGGTTTTACCACGCCGAGGAGAGTTTAGAGAGAGAGGAGAGGGTCGAGAAGTAGGAGAGAAGTGGGAGAAATGAGGATAGCGGTCGATCGGTTGTAGTGTTTCTTATACCTTTAGTTTTTAAGTTTATTCAATTAAGCCCTCAATTTTCCATAATCCTTCAATTTAACCCCAGATACTTTTAATTATTTCGCTTTGACCCAGACAACGTATAATACCTTCAAATCCAGTCCTATTTTAACCCAAGCCATTTATAATGTTAACTCTTCAATTAATCCATTCAATTTTATGCAATATATTTTTATTTTCATTTTTAGTCATTATATTATAGTATTTTATAATGATTAAAATTATTATTATATGTAGACATTAAATTTGTTATTTTAATTATTTTAAGTTATTACAATCTTTTATTTTTTTAATAATTTTTTTAATTATTTAAATCAAAATTTATTAATTTTCAAATACTACTTTATTTTAAAACCTTTTCAATTTAAATTTATTAAAAATATTTTATTATTTGATAGAATATTTTTTTATAAAAATAGATTCAATGTTTTATTAAAATTAATTATTTTTAAAGTTAAAAATTTATTAAATCATTAATTTTGTATAAAATTCAAATTTTTGTTCATTAATACTCTAAGGTAACACATCTCATGGTGTTATTGAGAGTTACACCTTTTATAGCTAGAGTAACATATATTTCAGGATTTGGTAACACCATAACCCGAACGTTGTGGTAGGTCCAAAATTTCATAGCTATGGTAAAATCTAAGAAGGTAACACCCCCCCACCCCCCTTAAGTGTTGTAGAAAGCCATCTATGGCGTAGTGCATCTCATGTGATTCTGGATTATAGTCATCATTGGGGGACGCCTAAATGAATGTCAATCCATAAAGAGTACTCTATGAATAAAGCCGGTACATGAGGACGTGGAATGTGAGTTTAATCGAACCATACTTCGTTGAAAATCTACAACGTTGTAGCCTTGGCCTAAAAATGGAAATATATGCGACTCCAGTATGAACAAAGTGATAGTCCTTTGTTGAAGTGGTGCCGACACTCCAAAGATAAGATCTATCCATATACTTTGTTAAAGCGAGTGAGAGAAGTAGTTAAACTCATCTCATGGCGCGAGGTTTCTCATGAATGCATTGGAATCGACTACGATGACACAAAACTTAGTTGTGCTATCGTAATGGATGTTATAGCATCTACTATCTTTTCAATTAGATAGTTTCCCAAAAACTGACGTGCAGCTTGTGGTTAAATCTTATCTTAGTGGGGAACTAAGTTAAGTGATAAAAAGGATCTCGTGGTGGATCAGACTCAAATCAAGTGGCTCCTGACCATGGAGCGCGTCGACAAGTGATTGTCGGGAACGCATACTAAGTATATACTTGATTTGGAAGAGATATGAAGGTTTTACGTGTAAAACTAAGGGTTTATAGTGATGTACTCTTATGAGACTAAGAGATTCTGCTAAATCCAAAGTTAAGAATGAAAGGATCTTGGGGACAATTGATGATGCGTATTCATCAATCGGTTTAAGGCAATTTAAGTGACGGTTTCCCTAAGAGACGATAAAGTAATGCCTATATGATTCCCAATGACTAGTCGAAGTCATAATAAGACTTGGCTCACTTAAGTGATGATGTAGTCTTAAGAGAAAAGTACGGTATTATGTACTCATGTTTGACTCGATGTACTCCTTCGTAATAATCCGGTAAAGCCACTGTGATGATGGCCTAGGATGCGCTCATGCAATATCTGTGATTGACAAGAAGCTTGAAGCTCGCTCTATCTCGATAAAAGGACACTTGAATATCAATACCCGAATTTTCCCTGAATGTATTGGTCTATCTCCCATATGACCTACAGGGCAGCTCACTTGTTGGAAAATGGTGAAATTGGTACCATTAGAAAGGTTTGTGTCTATTTTCCAAAGGAACCAACCATTTGATCACATTCATCATGTTGAGTGACAAATGACTATTGTTGCAAAGTAGGACAGGATATGTCCGGTAATTTTCTGGGTCAACTTCGATAGAGCTTTGTGATCTGCTCAAGTCGATCTAGGTTACGTACTGTATGTGAATGAAAAGCTATGGGTGTCTAGTTTTCATAAGTTCTTACAGTTTCGTTGATACCTATTGAATCGAAGAAGTTATGACTGATTTGGTGCATGGAGGTCAAGACTTTGAAAAACTTGATAAGTCTTTAGCGACTCTGCACTTTGGATGTGTCGCGCTCTTTTTGTCCTTAGACCAAGGTTTGTTTTTTTCCATTGGGTTTTCACTTGGTAAGGTTTTTAACGAGGCGACCTATGAGAACATCCATACAATGATGCATTGTACTTCTGTTCAACTTAGACCAGGAGGTATTTTTCCCACTGGGTTTTTCCTTGGTATGGTTGTGAGGGCAACTTGGTATCCGACTCCTATGATTTGAGGTACTCATCAGGGGGAGTCGTTATGTATACATCAGGGGGAATATACATGACATGTTATGTTGGTGTGTTGCAATCTTTTCCTCATCAAGCCTTTATTTTTCCCATGGGGTTTTGTTTTGGCTTGGAATAGGTTTTTACGAAGGCAACATCTTCTGCAACATTGTTGTATTAGTGCTTGACACAGGGAGAGTATTCCGGGAATTATTATTCCCATGATGTGTCTTACCTAATACTGGTTGTAGATACATAGATGGAAGGTTCTAGATCCTTCTAGAGGTAGTAGGATCCTATTAGATGTCTTACCTTATCTAGGAATCCTATGTATGGAAGGACTCTCATTGTAATGCCTATATAATGGCCCCTCTATCAGTGTTATGAAGACAATTGATTGACTCGTATTTACAATTTTTTTCATTCTCCTGAAACAGGTATAAGATTATGATTTAGCAAATGCAGGGGATTGAGATGGATAAGATATTTTCTATTCTTCACAAATGTGATTGTGAAGTATATACAATATATAGGGATTGACTATGGTGGAAACATCCTTAATGGTGAAATCTAGAAACCAATTCATTATTAAGTAATTTCATTGCATGTTTGTTATTATTTGTTGCATCAAGCTGGTCGCTAGTATATGCAACAAATAATGCAATAAAAAAATACATAAATGCATATAATTCTACTCATCTATAGCCGTTAGATCACTAATATCAATGGCCTACAAAAGTTTCTACATTTTAAAAGGTAATTAGTTTTATATGATCTATTTCCTATATATATCTATATATATATATATATATATATATATATATAAAGTGTTAGGTCAGTTGATTAATTAATTGTCATAGTAATGATAATATTCAAAATGTAATCTTTATAAGTTCAAGTTAAATTATCTATTAAATGCACATTGGTAATGGTCAATACAGTATAGAAGTTGTAATTTTATAATTTATATATATATATAAATTAATTTTTATTTAATTTAAAACAAATGTGGTTGGAAGTGTGTGTATATATACATGTATATATGTATTAAGTGAATATATATATATATACATATATATAATTTGAGTACCGTCGGCTAAATTTTCAACTTTTAGCGATCAGTCATTGGCTAAAGTGGTTATTTTGAACGTGATAAAATTTGATTGTTTTAAATATATTTTTTTATTCACAAAAATTGGGGAAAATATTTTTTGCAGGACTCTAATTTTGGGGGTGGCATTTTAAGGACTGTAATTTTTCAGGCTGACAATCTTGGACCCGTACTTTTTAATTTCACGATTTGAGGACAATTTAGCCCAATTGACCCAATTTCGGATTAATCTGAGTTTTCGGGCTTCAATTTCATCATATATATTTCAAAAATTCATCTCTTAACTCGTAAGACGAAATTGCATGAAATTTTTACTCTAGGTTCATGACTCAATGTACTTTATAATTGTATTTTTTGTTGGGGTGAAAACTTTACGGGTCGAAACAATTAAATACATTTCTACACTGTATGCGTATGAAAACTGCAGTTTTGGCACACAAATTTTAAAAAATCGTATCTCCTAAACCGTAAGTCGGAATCGCACAAAATTCGAAACATATGTTCTTCACTAAACATGTTTTAACATTACATTTTTATTTTCCCAAAAATTATTTTAAGAAACGTGAATGAGGTATTAATATTACCTAAATGAGATTTTAGATATTACCTAAATCATCACTTTCTGTAGTAATTTACGAAATCATCACTTTATGTACAAAATAATTTTTGGGAAAACAAAAATATATTCTTAAAATATGTTTAATTAAGACCCTATGTTCAAATTTTGCGCGATTCTGACTTATGGTTTATGAGATATGATTTTCAAAATTTCGAGTGTCAAAACTGCAATTTTCAAACACGTACAGTATAGAAACATAATAAACTGTTTTGACCTGTAATATTTTCACCCAAATAAAAAACACAATAATAAACTAAATTGAGTCGTGAATCTACAGTAAAAATATGATGCAATTCTACCTTACGATTTAAGAGATATGAATTTTTAAAAAATATATGACGAAATTATGATTTAATACATGATTTAAGAGATATCTAAAACCTCATTGAGGTGTAACACCCCCAAGATATTCGAGGTATATTACAGCGCCGTAAATCCCTATATGGGACCCACCAGGCTTAACCAACATCATACTCCTCGACTCACGAAAACAACAAAATAACATCTCATCATAAAGACGCAAAATAAAATAATCCACCCGGTCCAACCGGTCAAACATAACACCATCATCTGACACAAGCATAATAGACAACAATACAATCCGGACGAACAAGGACTCTTAAGTACTCGAGTACTTCTATTAGTTTAAAAAACACAAAAGATACAAAGATAGAAGACAATAGGACATCACTCGTGCACAATCATCACGCACGGCCATCATCCGCATACTGGTCCAGCGCCCGCTCGTCTCGATGAACCTGACCTGAAATTCATAAAACGAATCTCCAAAACGGGTCCCCAGAGGGGTTAGCAATTACGCTAGTACAAGTAACCAAATAAACAACTTACATCTTACATATATAGTAAATGCATGCAATCAAGAAAACATAGTTCCAAAACACTCATTTCCGGAAATGCCAAAGATCAAACAACATTTGTAAAATGCACCACAATTAACCGCGGACTCACAGCTTCGTGGATCCTTACCAAGACCCCGTCGGATCTAACCCGTAGTGGTTAAAAGCAAACTCGCGGTTCCATAGCTTCGTGGAGCCCTACCGAGACCCCGTCGGATCTAATCCGTAGTGAGTATACACACACACACAATTTCTCATACAATACTACTATGTCAAGATCGTAAGTTCATAAGGATACTTGCCTCGATCAAATAGACGGTGACACGAATGGGAATGAAGGATCAAACACGACCGCGAGGAACCGGCTGAAATGAACCTAACGATTCGAATAACACAATCACAACCACTTCTAAACGATTACGGAAATGGAATACACCCGGAAACTCGCCTACGGTTCATGTATATTCGTATAAAAATAACGAGGGCGGATCACAACCAAACCCTCCCGATTTCGCAAAACTATGAAAATATACCATGAATCCGTAGGAAAACCAATAATACCAATAAGATTAATCCTATTCATCATGAATTAATCTATCATACGGAACGAATCGGACGAAAAGGTGAAAATCCCCAAATTTTCCCAAAAACAAGGTTCTAGGAGTTTACCTCGAATTAAGGACGAAGAACACGATTAGATGTTGATAATATACTCCAAAAACTCGAAGAAGATGATGGCTCGGAGTTGCTAAGCTTCAAATCGCCGAAAGTGCCAAGAAAATCGCCTAGGAGTCGGATGGGGAGGAGGAGGAGTGAAAATGGCCGAAATCGGTCAACTCCTGGGTTTATAAACCTAGGCCTCGTTATGTACGTTAGCCACCACATGCTAACGTACGTAAGTGGTATTACGTATGTAATACCCGCAATTTTCGATTTTCGGTAAATTTCTTTTTTCGGCTAGAGTCCGTTTTGATGACTCGCTCATGACCGTTTCATTATTCTGAGAATGATTAATTCTACACTTTTTGACATCCGAGTTCGTTTCGGTGTCGTTTTGTTGAGTTCCGTGCTTTTTAGCGACTTTTCCGCACTTGAGTTCGATTCTTGCGAATCTCGGTGGCTAAACCATTTCGAGTTTCCCGTAAGTTCGTTTAACTTTGTTATACGTGTTGAGAACTTCAGTTTGGTTATTCGATCACGTATCGTGATTTTCGGGCATTTTGGGCCATTTTGTAATTTACCCAAAGTTACGGGTATCCGTATCTGTAATTATTGTCTCGACCCGTTTCTTGGTCGCGTATGATTAATTATTGTATTATGTTTTCATTTCGGGTCGTTGATGTTGTCCGCGAACTTTTCGTCATGTTCGTTCCGTGCGTTTGGAAATCGGTCGCCGAGCCACAGTGGTCGCATCGCCGGACGGTTGCGGGATGGCCGGACGATTGCGGGCACCGGCCGGACGGGTGCGGCAGAATCGGCGTAGCGCACGCCACGGCCGGAAGGCTGCGCGCGCTAACCGGCAGTGTAGCGACGCTATCGGCCGACCTAACGACGCTAGCAGTGTCCGACAGTGGAGTCCCGGGGTTACGGAATCGGTCAGGCTCGGCGGGTAGTGCACGCCATGTCGGATGTTGCGACGCTACGGCCGGAGTAGCGCACGCCACGGCCGGAAAGGCTGCGACGCTACTGGCCGAGCGATCGATCGATGGAGGTCATCGGATTGCGGCACTGGCCGATAAGCGCTAGCTCGGCAGCCTAGCGCGCGCTAGTCCGGCCCAGTATAAATGTGACAGAGCAGTCACATTTCATCTCGTTTTTCATTTCCTTCCTTCTCCGTCTGCGGCTGGCGATTCATGGGTGACGAAGCCATGTTGTTTAACAATAAATCCATGAAGTTCTTGAGTTCATAACATCAATCAATCATCCGTTATCATCCTTTGATCCAGCGAATCAAGGTAATCTTCCTTAGAACCCTAAATTCGTGAATTTGGGGGTTTTTGCATTTTGTCCGATTCGTTCCGTGATGTTGATTAATTCATGATGGGTATGATTAATCTTGGTAGTATTCTTGTGTTTAACATCATTTAATCCATTGTTCTTCGTCGAATCGAAGTATATTTCTTGATTTCCTTCGAATTGACTTTTTGGGGGATTTGTCCCCGATCTCGTTTTTCATCCGTTTTCGATGGATCGATTATGGTTAAATGATGTTGTTAAACATATCTTATGGATTGTATATCCATATTTCGACTTGGAATTCCGTTTTCGTGTTTTGTCGGGACGAATCGTGTTCTTGGCCGTTTTGGGAAAAACACTTGAACATTCGTCGTTCGTTCTTTGAATTCAACGGCCTTGAGTCATTCTATGGAATTCATTTTCATTGTTGTTATTGTCCTCCGTAGTTTATTATCGCGAATTAGCATTCGGTGGAGTTGGCGAGTTCGTAGTCGGTTCGTGCCAACCTACTTCGGCCGATTCTCCGTGTTGTGGTTATTCGAGGCAAGTACCTTGCCCATACTTTTCTTATTTTATGGATATGATAATTAGTGATCGTCTCTATGTTTTTATTTGATCGTTTGAATTGAACTTTCAAGAAATTCGGTTAGCCTTGTTAAAGGCCCTCTCTCAAAACGCATGAGTTTTGTGAATGTTGTGTTCTGTGGATGATTACGTGAACCCTGTAAATTCGCTTGTTGTTGTTGTTGTGCTTTGATAATATATATACATATATTCTGATTTTCGGTGCGTTGTGATTTGACAATTGTGTCGTGCCTTGCGTTGTTGCCTTTGGGTGGATTTCTTGGATATGTTTGGTGTGATATGCTAATTTGTGTGCATGTATTTTCGCTCACCTCGGGAGGGTCCGACGGGGCCACGGAGGGAATTCCAATGGTATAGCCCTGGATTCACGAGTGCGGTTGTTTGTTTTGTAAATGTATTTGCTCACCTCGGGAGGGTTCGACGGGGCCACGGAGGGAATTCCAATGGTATAGCCCTGGATTCACGAGTAAAACTTCACGAGTTGGTGTATATGATTTCGAAAACACATTCTGCTCACCTTGGGAGGGTCCGACGGGGCCACGAAGGGAATCCAATGGTATATCCCTGGATTCACTAGTTGGTGTTGTATTTTTGGTGACCAAGGTTTACGTATCTTGGGCGATTATATTGTTTTGATTTTATGTCCGCCGAGGACACGTGACGTGGATTTTAACCTTGTGAACTGCTGTTGGTTTTCTATTTGCGAAAATAAAACCTTTGGGATGTGACCCTGTTGATTTTGGAAAGATTAGTATTTGAAAATCCTAAATCGTTTTCTATTAAAACTCTCGATGGCATTTTAAACTGTTTTACAAATTGTTTCCCCTTAATTGTGGTCTTTCGCTTTCGGAATGTTTTACCCAAACTCTTGCCTCGGGAAGTACTTTTCATTATGTTTGGATCTTTGAGGATTCCTGGTTATTGTTATTCGTGGAATGTGAATCGTATGGCTCGTATTTTTGCACTTGTACTTGCACTAGCGAAACAGTGGAGTTTTGCTAACCCCCGAGTATTCGGGGGGTGGATGTCTATTTTTGCATTCAGGTTTTGGAGCATAGCACAGGGTCGGCACGAAGGATGATGAAAGATGAACGATACTAATCACACGAGGATCCATTGATGTCGTATTGGTCCAGTTGTATTTTCTTTTCCGCTGCAGTATCCTTTCCCCGTTGTACGGGTGTGGTTGTATTTTGACCCCTGCGTGGGCATGAGTTGTATTTGAGTTGTATGTATTTATTGAAAGACCAAATCGGTCTACCGAGTCATTTTAGCCTTAAAGGCGATGTTTGATTTTAGTTATCAGCCTGGTAGATCCTGGTGGAGAGGGTCTACGGCGTGTAATATCCCTAAGCGGATTCGTAACCAAAAAGGCAGAAATGCCTGTACCGAAATACACTAGGACGTTACGTACGTAACCAAAAGGGTGTTACGTACGTAACCAAAAAGGCAGAAATGCCTGTACCGAATTACACTAGGACGTTACGTACGTAACCAAAAGGGTGTTACGTACGTAACATTCCTTTTGGTGGAGTACAGGCCAGAATGAATGAGGGAGGTACCGAAAAAGAATCGAAATACGACGGTGAATAATTCACGATGGTACAGACGTAAGGGACCTGAAACGACGAACTTAAGTGCCGAAGGAAAGCATATTCCCGACTACTCAAAGGTTCAGAAAAACAACAACAAACGTAATTTTCCCAAAATTTTGGGAAATTTATAAAACGGCCCAAAATATCCGAAATGTACGATACATAACCGAGACATCAAGCAAAGCTCACAACATGCGTAATAACATGAGACGGATTCTAGGCAACCTCGAAAAGGCGGTTCTGAGCGACGATTTACGAGAATACACGAAATAGCGACGAAAACAACGTAAAACACATAAATCGAGTAAAACGAGTCCGAAACAAGCTCGAACGACAAAAAGTCCAATATTGAATATCCTCAAAACGTCGATACGGTTACAAGCGAGTTTCCAAAAATGAAGAATGAGAATATCAAGTGAAAGGGAAAATGCGGATATTACATTCTACCCCTCTAAAAACAAGTTTCGTCCTGAAACTTAAGAGACAAATAACTCGGGATACTTAGCACGCATGCTATCTTCAGTTTCCCAAGTTGCTTTCTCGACACCATGTCTCGACCACTGCACTTTGACTAAAGGAATGGTCTTATGCCTCAGTCGCTTCTCACGGTGCTCCAAAATCTTCAAGGGACGCTCCTCGAAGGTAAAATCTTCGGCAATATCGATCTCACCATAATCGATGATATGACTAGGATCCGGGATATATTTCCTCAGCTGGGAAACATAAAAAACGCTATGAACATGACTCAAGGCCGGAGGTAACGCCAAACGGTATGCCAACCCACCGACTCACTCGAGAATCTCAAAGGGTCCAATAAATATCGGACTCAACTTCCCTTCCTTCCCGAAACGAAAGACTCCCTTCGTCGGCGACACCTTTAGCAAAACGTGGTCTCCCACCTCGAATTCCAAAGGTCGACGACGGACGTCGGCATACGACTTTTGTCGACTCTGGGCAGTCAACATCCGTTCCCGAATTAATTCTATCTTCCGCCTCGTCTCTAAAACGACATCCGGCTCGGTCCCGACCAAATCGGACGCCTCATTCCAACAAATCGATGATCGACCTCGCCGCCCATAAAGTGCCTCATACGGTGCCATCCGAATCGACGCGTGCCAACTATTGTTGTACGTGAATTCAATCAATGGCAAATGCTCCTCCCAGTCACTGCTCCAATCGAGAGCACAAGCACACAACAAATCCTCGAACGTCTGGATAGTGCGTTCCGACTGTCCATCTGACTGGGGATGAAAAGAGGTACTCAAATGCAAATGGGTACCCAACGCCTTATGTGTAATACCCGGTTGTGAATTCATTTATTATCATTCAGTAACTGTCACTCAGAAATTTTTTCACTCAATAATAATCATTCATCATTCATATTCAGTCAACTATGTTCACCATTCGGCGTATTTTGGGATCATCACTGTTTGAGATCGAGCCGAGATTATTGTCATCATCATCATCATGTTTTGATTTTCAGTTTGAGAGGTAGCGCACGCTACACATTGTAGTTAGCGCGCGCTAATGAGGTGCATGTAACGCACGCAATGATTCAGTATTAGCGCACGCTAGCGCAAGTGAGGCAGACAATCCAGAAGGTACTGGGCTGATTTGGGAAATTCGTAGCGCACGCTACGAGTGGTAAGTAGCGTACGCTAACTATGCGGGTAACGCACGCTAAGACTTCAGAGTAGCGCACGCTAGCGCGCCGTAACATAAGACGAGGTTACGGACTCCGAGATTTTGGATATCAACTATCGTGTAGCGACGCTAACATAAGGTTAACGACGCTAAGGTCAGCCGTTAGCGCACGCTACCAAAGGTACTTAGCGCACGCTAACGATTGATCGAGGGGTCTTGGACTACCCGGTACACGCGTTAGCGCACGCTAACATCGGGAGTTAGCGCGCTAAAGCAAGATATATATAGGGCGATTTGGTCCAACGCTCGTCATTTCTTCATTTCTCAATCATTTGACGAGCTCGGGCGATTCGTAAAGGTCTTTTCGAGCTACAATCATCTAGCATCATCTTCAACCTTCTAAGTTGGATTAATCATCATCTAAATCAGTTTCATCACTCCAAATCAAGGTAATGATTCTTGATCTAGAATTTCGAGTCTTGGGTGTTTTGCCTCCGATCTCTTCGTGTTAAATCGATATTATGTTGGAATATGTTAGATATGGATTATCTATCTTGGATACATGTATTTCTACGGATTCATTGGTGTAATTTTCGGAATTTGTGAATAATTGAGGAATTGTTCAAGAACCCTTACGGGTTGACTTTGGAATTTTGGGGGTTTTCGACTAAATGTTGTTGAAATATCGTTCTAAGTATTCCTATTGGATTATTGATAGTATTCATGAGTTTTTGTGGTTTTGAATCATTCATTGGGAGTTGGTTTCGATGTAAATGAGTTTTGGTTGTAAACAATTTGATTTTTTTTACAAAGCGTTTGTTTAATTGCCCAAATGATTTTAGGTTTTTGTTGTTTCGACTTTTGATTTGGTTGTGTTTATTCTTGATTACTGTATTATGAGAATTGTTGGTTTTTGTGTTTTTTAAGGTTGTTCAAGCGGCCGGTAATTTCATTAAGGACGTTGATCGTGGAAGTACCTTCTCGCCTTCTTGAGGCAAGTTTTATACTTGTCTTGGTCAATGAGCTAATGTCATCATGTATGTGTATGAATGTGTTGTATCAGTCCGAGACTTAGTCTCTTCATTAATTCATTGATATCAAGAGATCGTTCGATACGATACCTTTCGGCAATTTTGCCAAATGTTATTGTTGTTCGTTAACGGCCGATTCAAGGCATTGTGATACTCATTATTAATGTCATTGTCGATAGCCGGTTCGCGGTATCGATGTATCGATTGTTGTTAATATAGATGTCAATATAAGATATCGTTGAGATCATTGTTATTCTGTTCGGATTGTCATTAAACCGCATGTGCCGATTTAAGGCATCGGCTTACTCATTTCTCATCTTCGCCGCTTCAGAATCGATTAAAGGTGCCGAGGCATCCTTCATATCATTGTTATCGAATTGCCGCTCGTGTAAATCGAAATGTTCAATCATTCACTAAATCATTGTTATCGATTGACCTTTCTAAGGCAATCGAGGTATTCACTCATTCATCGTATCATTGTTATCGATTGCCGTTCTCGTGCAAATCGAAGTGTTCAATCATCCGCCGCATCATTGTTGTCGGTTGGCCGCTCTAAGGCAATCGAGGTGTTAATTTGGGATCGCCAAGGACGGTGTCTATCCGTGTGTTACTATCATCGTGTTGGCCGACTCAAGGCAAAGACACTATCATTAATTGTGATACGGCCGATGCCGTGGCTTCGCCCTAATTGTGATACGGCCGATGCCGTGGCTTCGCCCTAATTGTGATACGGCCGATGCCGTGGCTTCGCCCTCATTGTGATACGGCCGTGCCGTGGCTTCGCCCTCATTGTGATACGGCTTCGTGCCGTGGCTTCGCCTTCATTGTGATACGGCTTCGCCCGTGGCTTCGCCCTCATTATTACAAATGGCCGCTTTTGACTTCAGTGTTTGTGATATTTGTTAATTTCATTTGAATGACTTTCAGCCGTTATTATTGTCCCGGTAATTTCATTGAGCCTTCGGGCATTGTGATTCATAATTAATTCACTGGTTTGGTTCATGTCTTGTCATTCATTGTGGTATTCGTGATTTTGATACGCCGTCGGGCACTTATGTTCTAACCAGTCGAACAGGTATTAATAGTATGCCGTGGGCAAAGTATAGCACGAATGCTCGGTTCTTACCTTGGTTTGTGAGCATTTCGTATTATTATCATCATTGTACCATTTCATTCGCGCTTTGGATGCATATCATGTTATACATGTATTTGATGTTCATTATCTGGATGATCGACCCCGTGGGGGCGGAACATGTTTTTCATGTTTTAGGTGCTTGCGAGGAGAGAGTTGAGACACAGGGGCATGATGATGGCGACGAGGCATTCAAGCGATACTAGTACGAGTTGTTCATTGTCGGTCAGTCGGTTGGAGAGTACTCCAGTCTTCTCAGTGTTGTCGTGTTGTATTACCCGAACAGATGTTCGTGGATGTTGTTGTATTTCATTTTTAGCCATGTAGGCTACTTTTGTCGTTAAAATTCCTTATCGGAATATTGTGTCGGATATCATGGTAGGGACTATGATTTTCCCTTGTTGTGTTAATTAATGTATTTTTAGTCATGTTCGCTGGTGGATCTCTGGCGTGGGGTCCACGGCACCGTAATAACCTGATAGGATTTGGGGTGTTACGTAAATGGTATCGAGATTTGGGTTGTGAAATACCCCGAGATGTGAGTTATGTGGTCCTACCGACGCGTAGTAGTGGGATTGTCGTTATGACAATCTAGTCGACCAGTTTTGTGAGTCGTAATATTAGTACGACCGCACGAGTCATTCATTCATCGAGTCGTCGGTGAAGACTAGTATCGCGAGACCTCGAAGCTTCGTATGACTGTAAGGACTCGATTCTCTTTATGTTCATACATTCATCATGTCATTAATTGTTCGTGCCTTGTTGAAACCTATATGTGATATTAGTGTTATGATTGATTCATGACTAATTGTTTTGGGACACGTGTGGCTTGTGTAAGCATTAAGGATCAACTCATTCATCGGTTAATAATCCTCAATCGTCATGCTGATCTTGTCGATTATGTTAATTCATTCATTACTCACCAATATCATTACTCACCAATTCATCACTCGGATAATTCATTCATTACTCATCAATATCATTACTCACCAATTCATCACTCGATAATTCATTCATTACTCACCAATATCATTACTCACCAATTCATCACTCGATAATTCATTCATCACTCACCAATATCATTACTCACCAATTCATCACTCGATAATTCATTCATCACTCACCAATATCATTACTCACCAATTCATCACTCGATAATTCATTCATCACTCACCAATATCATTACCCGCTTAATTCATCACTCGCTTAACTCATTCATCACTCGCTTAATTCATTCATCATTCATCAATATCAATTACTCATTTGCTTCGCTCATCACTCAATTAACCTCATCGCTCACCTAATTCATTCATCACTCAATTAATCTCATCGCTTAGCTAATTCACTCGTCACTCACCAATCTCATTGCTCAGCTTAATTCATTCCTCATTCACTAATCTCATTGTTCGGTTAATTCATTAATCATTCACCCATCTCACGGTTCGGCTTGTTGATCTTGAGGATCTAATTTTCAACCTTGTTAACTTGTTCAAGGTAATCATTTCAGAATTTCATCGTGCAATCATGTTACCTCATTTGATGTTTCATACGGTCTTATCATACTGACGTAATGTCGACGATCATTTCATTAAATCATTAATGCATTCATTGTGTTAGAGCGTGTATGCTCATTGTTGTCACTCGTAACGTAATCATAATACGATATTCATGCGGAATCTATAATCATGTGACTTTCCTACTTCAAGATGGATAGAGTCACGAGGACGCAGGGAAGAGGGCGGTGCGGGCGGAACTCGGATCTCGTGTGCATGCCCACACGAATGCGAGGGATATCATTAATTCATCAAACAAATGAGGCTACTCATTCATCGCCAGATAATCATTCACTGTCGAGACTCGTACCCGAGAGGCATCTCACTCGGAAGGTGTTCGGGTTGATCCATTCATATTTATGCAGGCATGATGGCCTGTGATGACTCGATGACGCGGATAGTGGAGACCATGCACCTCGATGGGTTGTGGTCCACCGCAATGTGGATACTGTGCCATTTCATGGACAGACCGGAGGAGTGAATCAGATTGTTGGCGATATCTCTCGCCGATGCCGCCTACTTTTGAGGGTTCGTCGAACCAAATGATATTGTTCATTGGCTCGAGCATTTTGATAAACTCTTCGACATGGTTCAAAGGTGTCCGAGGAGAGTAAAGTGGCGAGCGGCTTATTACTTGAGTAAGGGCGCTTATTCGTGGTGGCTTTCGTGAAACCCATCGATCGTGATTGTATTTGGAGCGAGTTCAAGACTCTCATGTTAGAGAGGTATTATCCGGCTCCACTTCGTGAAGCTAAGTTGTCGATGTTTTGAACCCCGAACCCGATGGGGACGAGGGTGTTATTGTCATCGCCGAGAAGTTTCAGGACTACTTGAGCTTGCTTCACAATTATCCGTACCGAGGCGGATAAAATTAAGTATTTTAGCAAGAGGCTAAATCCGCTTGAGGATGCAGCTTGTTCAACCACAATTGTAATTCACTTAGTGAGTTCATCGGGAAGGCTCTTGAGCAGAGCTTTTGATCAAGGAGCTTACTCGAAGCATCCTTCGCTTTCTTGAGTAAGAGGACTAGAATGCCGGCTCGCTCGTAGGGACATCGGGCTCCGCCATCCAAGGGGTCGTTTTCTAGTCGTCTTCGTGCCGGGAACAACATCTTCCTCTCAGCGACGAGTTCGACCGTTGTTTGCTTTAATCGTGATTCAAGAGTCACGTTAGTACCCGGTGCATGGTGCCAGCTATTGTTTGTTTTCTGTGTGGGAGGCAGGGACACCGGCAGAAATACTACAGGGGTTCTAGCGCCAGTAAATCTCAAGAGAGCTCGAGGGCCTCGAGAGACTTCGTTACTCCATCCCGTGCATCATCCAAAGGACCCTATCAGGCCTCGAGGGCCAGAGGTAAGGACATTCATCACCGGTTTGAACAAGTTAATTCTTGTGCGTTAATAGTATAATCATTCATTTCATTGTCGTTCATTCATTCATATAATTCATTCATCATATATATCAATCATATGGGGACTCATAATTATCGATTTATCATTCAATTCACGAGGAACGGCGGTTCCAATCACTTCAGGAACTATCACTCATGACATTAGTAATTCACCTTGGTGAGTCATTCTAAATCCGTGTCAGATTTGTAGTCATTTATCATTCATCATTCATTTTTGTCACTTTCATTATCGTGACCTTCTGAGGTCTTAGTTAGCGGCGAGTTCATCGTCGGATATACCTTAAATCGTTGAGATAGAGGAAATCGATGATGTGGGAGGATATCGATGTTGGGTACATTTGAGGTGTAACCTTGTTTTTGGATGACCGTGTTAATCTATCGGTAATAATATATCGTGATGTGGATCATTTATTGTTGATCTATCTTATTATGATCAGACTCGAGAATCTTGAGATCTGGGTCATTTGTTGGGCGTTCATCCCTTCGACGTTGTGCTCGAGAGTTCGTGATAATTTGGGACCTCGGTCACGGTGTTTCGAGACGTCAAGTCTTGGGGACTTGGGCTTGCGGTTGAGTTGGTCCCGAGGACTATTTGGGCGTTATTGTTTTCAGATCGTGATGGATAGTTCATATCCCGAGTTGTTTACCCTCGCCGAGGACGAAACTCTTTTTAAGGGGGAGTATGTAATACCCTTGTGAATTCATTTATTATCATTCAAGAATCGTCACTGTAAATTTTTCACTCAAGAATAATCATTCATCATTCATATTCAAATAACTATGTTCACCATTCGGCGATTTTGGGATCATCTCTGTTTGAGATCGAGACGTGATTATTGTCATCATCATCATCATGTTTTGATTTTTAGTTTGAGAGGTAGCGCACGCTACATATTGTAGTTAGCGCGCGCTAATGAGGTGCATGTAACGCACGCAATGATTCAAGATTAGCGCACGCTAGCGCAAGTGAGGCGCATACCCGTAAGGTACTGGGCTGATTTGGGAAATTCGTAGCGCACGCTACGAGTGGTAAGTAGCGACGCTAACTATGCGGGTAACGCACGCTAAGACTTCAGAGTAGCGCACGCTAGCGCGCCGCAATGCAGGATGAGGTTCTCGACTCCGTGATTTTGGATATCAACTATCGTAGCGCACGCTAACATAAGGTTAACGACGCTAAGGTCAGCCGTTAGCGCACGCTACCAAAGGTACTTAGCGCATGCTAACGATTCACTGGGGGTACCGACTACCTGCACGCGTTAGCGCACGCTAACATCGGGAGTTAGCGCGCTAAATCGGGATGATATATAGATGCTTTGGTCCAACGTTCGTCATTTCTTCATTTCTCAATCATTTCGGACGAGCTCGGGCGATTCGTAAAGGTCTTTTCGAGCTACAATCATCTAGCATCATCTTCAACCTTCTAAGTTGGATTAATCATCATCTAAATCAGTTTCATCACTCCAAATCAAGGTAATGATTCTTGGATCTAGAATTTCGAGTCTTGGGTGTTTTGCCTCCGATCTCTTCGTGTTAAATCGATATTATGTTGGAATATGTTAGATATGGATTATCTATCTTGGATACATGTATTTCTACGGATTCATTGGTGTAATTTTCGAATTTGTGAATAATTGAGGAATTGTTCAAGAACCCTTACGGGTTGACTTTGGAATTTTGGGGTTTTCACTAAATGTTGTTGAAATATCGTTCTAAGTATTACTATTGGATTATTGATAGTATTCATGAGTTTTTGTGTTTTTGAATCATTCATTGGGAGTTGGTTTCTGATGTAAATGAGTTTTGGTTGTAAACAATTGGAGATTGTTTACAACGCGTTTGTTTAAATGCCCCAATGAGTTTCGGGTATTGTTGTATCGACTTTTGAGTTGGTTGTGATTATGCTTGATTCATGTATTAAGAGAATTGTTGGTTTTTGTGTTGTTTAAGGTTGTTCAAGCGGCCGGTAATTTCATTAAGGACGTTGATCGTGGAAGTACCTTCTCGCCTTCGGTTTGAGGCAAGTTTTATACTTGTACTGGTCAATGAGCTAATGTCATCATGTATGTGTATGAATGTGTTGTATCATTCCGAGACTTAGTCTCTTCATGAATTCATTGATATCAAGAGATCGTTCGATACGATACCTTTCGGCAATTTTGCCAAATGTTATTGTTGTTCGTTAACGGCCGATTCAAGGCATTGTGATACTCATTATTAATGTCATTGTCGATAGCCGGTTCGCGGTATCGATGTATCGATTGTTGTTAATATAGATGTCAATTTAAGATATCGTTGAGATCATTGTTATTCCTGTTCGGATTGTCATTAAAACTGTACAGGCCGATTTAAGGCATTGGCTTACTCATTTCTCATCTTCGTCGTCGGTAACCGATTAAAGGTGCCGAGGCATCCTTCATATCATTGTTATCGAATTGCCGTTCTCAGGTAAATCGAAATGTTCAATCATTCACTAAATCATTGTTATCGATTGACCTTTCTAAGGCAATCGAGGTATTCACTCATTCATCGTATCATTGTTATCGATCGCCGCTTCTCGTGCAAATCAAGTGTTCAATCATCCGCCGCATCATTGTTGTCGGTTGGCCGTTCTAAGGCAATCGAGGTGTTAATTTGGGATCGCCAAGGACGGTGTCTATCCGTGTTACTATCATCGTGTTGGCCGACTCAAGGCAAGACACTATCATTAATTGTGATACGGCCGATGCCGTGGCTTCGCCCTAATTGTGATACGGCCGATGCCGTGGCTTCGCCCTAATTGTGATACGGCCGATGCCGTGGCTTCGCCCTCATTGTGATACGGCCGCGTGCCGTGGCTTCGCCCTCATTGTGATACGGCCGTGCCGTGGCTTCGCCCTCATTGTGATACGGCTTCGCGTGGCTTCGCCCTCATTGTTACAAATGGGCCGCTTTTGACTTCGTGTGTTTGTGATATTTGTTAATTTCCATTGAATGACTTTCAGCCGTTATTATTGTCCTGGTAATTTCATTGGAGCCTTCGGGCATTGTGATTCATAATTAATTCAGTCCTGGTTTGGTTCATGTCTTGTCATTCATTGTGGTATTCTGTGATTTTGATTCGCCGTCGGGCACTTATGTTCTAACCTGTCGAACAGGTATTAATAGTATGCCGTGGGCATAGTATAGCACGAATGCTTGGTTCTTACCTTGGTTTGTGAGCATTTCGTATTATCATCATCATTGTACCATTTCATTCTGCCTTTGGATGCATATCATGTTATACATGTATTTGATGTTCATTATCTGGATGATCGACTCGTGGGGGAACATGTTTTTCATGTTTTAGGTGCTTGCGAGGAGAGAGTTGAGACACAGGGGCATGATGATGGCGACGAGGCATTCAAGCGATACTAGTACGAGTTGTTCATTGTCGGTCAGTCGGTTGGAGAGTACTCCAGTCTTGTCAGTGTTGTCGTGTTGTATTACCCGAACAGATGTTCGTGGATGTTGTTGTATTTCATTTTTAGCCATGTAGGCTACTTTTGTCGTTAAAATTCCTTATCGGAATATTGTGTCGGATATCATGGTAGGGACTATGATTTTCCCTTGTTGTGTTAATTAATGTATTTTTAGTCATGTTCGCCTGGTGGATCTCCTGGCGTGGGGTCCACGGCACTGTAATAACCCAATAGGATTTGGGGGTGTTACATTATGCACCGCCTGCCAGAAGTGCGATACAAAACGGCCATCACGATCCGAAACAATAGACTTCGGAGTACCGTGAAGCCTCACAATCTGCGCGATAAACACACGAGCTAACTTCTCTGGGCCCCAAGTGTTCTTGATGCCCAGAAAATGTGCCGACTTGGTCAGACGATCAACAATCACCCATACCATATTCATGCCCGACCTCGATCTCGGCAAACTCGTAATGAAATTCATCGATATGTCTTCCCATTTCCATTTCGGGACGGGAAGTGACTGCAATAACCTGACTGGTCACTGATGCTCGATTTTGACCTGCTGGCAAGTCAAACATCTCGCTACAAACTGTGCGACCTCCTCCTTCATATGATTCCACCAGAAATTCCTCCTCAGGTCCTTGTACATCTTACTCGAACCAGGGTGAATGGAGTAAGGCGTAGCATGGGCCTCACGCAAAATACTCTGTCTCAACTCTGAGTCGTTCGGCACACAAAGCCGACTCTGGAATCTCAAAACACCATCCTCGTGAATCACAAACCCAGGAGACTTCCCCTTAAGAATGTTCTCTCGGATTTGAATAATCATCGGATCCTCTAACTGCTTCAGCTTAATTTCATCGATCAAAGACGACGAAATCTCTAAAGCACAAAGTTGTCCGACGGCTCCCGGCAACAAAACCTCAACATCTAACTCGATCAAAGCCCGCCGAAGCTCAGACTGAGACGTAAGGATCTCAAGCGTTCGCAATGCAATCGGTTTCCGACTCAAGGCGTCGGCCACGACGTTCGCCTTGCCCGGATGATAAAGGATTTCGAGGTCATAATCCTTAATCAGCTCTAACCACCTCCTCTGCCTCATATTCAACTCCCGCTGAGTAAATATGTATTTCAGACTTTTATGATCGGTAAAAATATGACATGCAGAGCCGAAAAGATAGTGACGCCAAATCTTGAGCGCGAAAACGACTGCTGCCAACTCCAAATCATGAGTAGGGTAGTTCAGCTCATACGGCCTCAACTGTCTCGACGCATAGGCAATGGTCTTGCCGTGCTGCATCAATACGCACCCAAGACCCTGACCCGAAGCATCGCTATAAACGGAAAAACCCTCCTTGCCACATGGCAACGCCAAAACCGGGGCTGAAGTCAAACGCCTCTTCAGTTCCTCAAAACTCGACTGTCTCTCGTCATTCCAGACGAACTTCTCGGATTTCTGGAGTAACTGCGTAAGTGGTCGAGCTGGTTTTGAGAAACCCTCGACGAACCTACGATAGTAGCCAGCCAAACCCAAGAAACTACGTATCTCCTTCACATTCTTGGGCGGTGCCCAATCCAATACTGCCTCTATCTTCTGCGGATCCACACGAACTCCCTCGGCTGAAATCACGTGACCTAAGAACATCACTTCCTTCAGCCAAAATTCACATTTCGAGAATTTCGCATAGAGTTGCTCGGTCCTCAAAATGTCTAACACTACTCGCAAATGATGGGCATGCTCCTCCTCGTTCCTCGAATAAATAAGAATATCGTCAATGAAGACGACGACACACTTATCCAAGTACTCGATAAAGACTTTGTTCATCAACTGCATGAACACCGCCGGCGCATTATTTAACCCGAAAGGCATAACTACGAACTCATAATGTCCGTATCTCGTCCGAAAAGCTGTTTTCGGCACATCGGACTCCCTCACCCGGAGCTGATAGTACCCCGATTTCAAATCAATCCTCGAGAACACCGCAGCTCCCTGCAACTGATCGAACAAGTCATCGATTCTCGGCAAAGGATACTTGTTCTTGATGGTCACCTTGTTTAGTTCACGATAGTCGATACACAAACGCAGTGAACCATCCTTCTTTCGCACAAACACGACCGGTGCGCCCCAAGGCGAGGAGCTCGGTCGAACATACCCCGACTCAAGAAGCTCACTCAATTGCTTCTTCAACTCGGACATCTCTGAAGATGCCATGCGATACGGCGCCTTCGAAATAGGAGTCGCGCCCGGCTCTAACTCTATAGCAAACTCGACCTCACGATCCGGTGGCAATCCCGGTAACTTGTCGAGAAATACATCAGGAAACTCACTAACGATTGGAATTGATGAAGGTTCGACTCCACCACCCTCCGCCTTCAAGGCGTAGCACCAATAACTAGTACACCCCTTTCGCAGGAGTCTCATCGCCTTCAAGGCGTTAATAACTAACTTCTGGTTTCCCCTCTTTCGCCCCGCGAAAGAGTGCTCGGTGCCGTCCTCGGCTAACATAGTGATGATCCTCGTGCGGTAGTTCATGATTGCACCATGCCGCTCGAGCCAATCATCCCCGAGAATCAAATCCTCGCCCTCAATACCCACAACAATAAGATTAGAGGGCCAAACCCTCTCACAAATAAGCACAGAACAGTCTCGAACCTCCTGATCACCCACAATCCTATCACCGCTAGGAAGCTTAATGATGAAGGGTTCACAAGGCGTCAAACAGTCGAGACTCAAACGGCGCACACACTCTAGAGATATGAACGAATGCGTAGCACCAGAATCGAAAAGCACACTGACAGGATGAGAAAGAATATGAACGGTACCTGTCGCCACAGTAGCTGCTGGGTCATCGGCTCTCCGCATCTCATAGACACGCGGGTGGGCTGAGCCGACACTGGAAGCTCCCCCCTTAGAGGGCTGACCCCGACCTCTCCCCCGACTAGCACTCGGCGGAGATTGAGAAGCAAATGATCTTTGATTCACACTTGGTTCCCTAGGCGCTGGAATGGAAGCCCGGGCACCAAGGATTTTCTCCCTCTCAGCACAGAAAGCAGCCTTGTGGACCGGCTGGCCACACTGATTACATATCAGCAAAGGGTTCGGACAAATACGACTGATGTGGCCCTGATGGCCACAGTTAAAACACTTCACCTCTCGAGAAGGGGCACTGGCAGCCCTATGGGGAAACCCAGTAGATCGAGTTGGGCCACCACCAGTGGAAAAGTTAGCAGACTGGAATTTCTACTGACCCCCACCTTTGTGGCCCGAAAAATTCCCGGCGGACTTCTGCTTCTTGCTCTCACGGGCCGCCTCACTCGCCGTCACAGACATATCGTAAGCAAGGGCCCTGCTCTGGTAATCTTTCAAGGTAGTACATACGAGCCCCGATATATAGTCCCGGATAGACAATTTCATCTGCCTGGAAAAATGGAAAATTTTGTCGCTTTCCTCGACAACTTGGGTCTTCACATAACCCAACTCCCTTTTAAAATCGGCAATAGCTTGAGATACGGGAATATCCCGTGGTTGAGCATCATAGAAAGCATGTACCCGAGCCTGTCTGACCAGCCACGGGCAATATTCGGTCTCCATCAATTCTTGAAACTCGGCCCACGAAGCAACATGATCTTTGGGCCCAACGGCCTCCCACCAGTCTGTAGCGTCCCCAGTGAGAAAGTACTGGGCAATAGGGACCTTACGGTCCTCGGGACTGTTGGTAGCAGTGAAGACTTTAGATATCTCCTTGATCCACCCCTCCCAGTCGATCGGGTCCGAAGCTCCCGAAAACTGAGGAGGATGCATCTTGATGACATCCTGAAGCCAGCAGTCCGCTCCGCCCCGATTAGCGTGGGCCGGGTCCGGGTTCTGAACCGCCTGAGCTATCGCCGCCATTTGATTCACCATTTGCTGCATAACGGCCGCAATGCCAAGGTCGGCGCGCTCCTGAGAAGAGGCATGACTGCGACAGTCGCCGGTAGTACCGGCTCCCGAAGACTGCGACGTGGCCGCCCCACCGACTGCCCCACGTCCTCGGCCGCGTCCACGACCACGTCCACGACCACGGCCTCTTCCAGCATACATACTGATGTTAAATAAATAGCAAAAGCCATATCGATGGTAAGTACGAGAAGAGAAACAATCACAATCGAGAATCAATGGTGCGATACAAGGAAACAAAGAACAGAGGAAGGAAAAACTTACGGACACTGGTAGTACCGGAATCATGGTAGCGTGACGATGATGTGCAAAACGAAAACACAACAAGACCAAGTAAACCGACAAGCCTAGGTATCCATAAACCTAGTGCTCTGATACCATTTTCTGTAACACCCCCAAGATATTCGAGGTATATTACAGCGCCGTAAATCCCTATATGGGACCCACCAGGCTTAACAAACATCATACTCCTCGACTCACGAAAACAACAAAATAACATCTCATCATAAAGACGCAAAACAAAATAATCCACCCGGTCCAACTGGTCAAACATAACACCATCATCTGACACAAGCATAATAGATAACAATACAATCCGGACGAACAAGGACTCTTAAGTACTCGAGTACTTCTATTAGTTTAAAAAACACAAAAGATAAAAAGATAGAAGACAATAGGACATCACTCGTGCACAATCATCACGCACGGCCATCATCCGCATATCTTGGTCCAAATGACCGCGTCTCGATGAACCTGACTTGAAATTCATAAAACGAATTTCCCCAAAACGGGTCCCCAGAGGGGTTAGCAATTACGCTAGTACAAGTAACCAAATGAACAACTTACATCTTACACATATAGTAAATGCATGCAATCAAGAAAGCATAGTTCCAAAACACTCATTTCCGTAAATGCCAAAGATCAAAACATTTGTAAAATGCACCACAATTTACCGCGGACCCACAGCTTCGTGGATCCCTACCGAGACCCCGTCGGATCTAACCCGTAGTGGTTAAAAGCAAACTCGCGGTTCCACAGCTTCGTGGAGCCCTACCGAGACCTCGTCGGATCTAACCCGTAGTGAGTATACACACACACACACAATTTCTCATACAATACTACTATGTCAAGATCGTAAGTTCATAAGGATACTTGCCTCGATCAAATAGACGGTGACACGAACGGGAATGAAGGATCAAACACGACCGCGAGGAACCGGCGGAAATGAACCTAACGATTCGAATAACACAATCACAACCACTTATAAACGATTATGGAAATGGAATACACCCGGAAACTCGCCTACGGTTCATGTATATTCGTATAAAAATAATGAGGGCGGATCACAACCAAACCCCCCCCCCCCCCGATTTCGCAAAACTATGAAAATATACCATGAATCCGTAGGAAAACCAATAATACCAATAAGATTAATCCTATTCATCATGAATTAATCTATCATACGGAACGAATTGAACGAAAAGGTGAAAATCCCCAAATTTTCCCAAAAATAAGGTTCTAGGAGTTTACCTCGAATTAAGGATGAAGAACACGATTAGATGTTGATAATATACTCCAAAAACTCGAAGAAGATGATGGCTCGGAGTTGCTAAGCTTCAAATCGCCGAAAGTGCCGAGAAAATCGCCTAGGAGTCGGATGGGGAGGAGGAGGAGTGAAAATGGCCGAAATCGGTCAACTCCTGGGTTTATAAACCCAGGCCTCGTTACGTACGTTATCCACCACATGCTAACGTACGTAAGTGGTATTACGTATGTAAGCCATAAGGGCCTTACGTACGTAACCAAAAAGGCAGAAATGCCTGTACCGAAATACACTAGGACGTCACGTACGTAACCAAAAGGGTGTTACGTACGTAACCAAAAAGCGTAAATGCCTGCATCAATTACACTAGGACGTTACGTACGTAACCAAAAGGGTGTTACGTACGTAACATTCCTTTTGGTGGAGTACAGGCCAGAATGAATGAGGGAGGTACCGAAAAAGAATCGAAATACAACGGTGAACAATTCACGATGGTACAGACGTAAGGGACCTGAAACGACGAACTTAAGTGCCAAAGGAAAGCATATTCCCGACTACTCAAAGGTTCAGAAAAACGACAACAAACGTAATTTTCCCAAAAGTTTGGGAAATTTACAAAACGGCCCAAAATATCCGAAATGTACGATACATAACCGAGACATCAAGCAAAGCTCACAACACGCGTAATAACATGAGACGGATCCTCGGCAACCTCGAAACGGCGGTTCCGAGCGACGATTTACGAGAATACACGAAATAGCGACGAAAACGACGTAAAACACATAAATCGAGTAAAACGAGTCCGAAACAAGCTCGAACGACAAAAAGTCCAATATTAAATATCCTCAAAACGTCGATACGATTACAAGCGAGTTGCCAAAAACGAAAATACACCAGAATGAGAATATCAAGAGAAAGGGAAAATGCGGATATTACATGAGGTAATATTTAAAACCTCATTCACGTTCCTTGAAATAATTTTTTGGAAAATAAAAATATAGTGTTAAAATATGTTGATTGAAGAACGACATTTCGAATTTCGTGTCATTCTGACTTATGGTTAGGAGATACAATTTTTTAAAGTTTAGGTGCCAAAACTGCAATTTTCGTACGCGTACAATATAGATACATAATTAACTGTTTTGACCCGTAAAGTTTTCATCCCAACAAAAAATATTATAATAAACTACATTGAGTCGTGAACCTACAGTAAAAAATTTATGCAATTCCGGCTTACGGTTTAAGAGATATGAATTTTTAAAAAATATGTGACGAAATTATGATTTAATACATGTGTGCTCGCCGGAAACCGCCTAAAACGGCGCCGTTTTGTATGCAATTGAAGCCTAAAAACTCAAATGTACTCGAAATTGGGCTAATTGGGCTAAATTGTCCTCAAATCGCAAAATTAAAAAGTTACGGATCCAAAATTGTCAACCCGAGAAGTTACTGTCCTTAAAATGCCATCCCCCAAAGTTAGTCCTACAAAAATATTTTTCCCTAAAAATTGTGGTTGTAATTAACTGTCCACTACCATGTAGATAAAAGGGTTGTGTTAATATATAGTAGATATATATATTAAAATATATTAATTAAAAAAAGGTTGTATTAATATATAGTAATATATTAATATATATTAATTAAAAAGGTTGTATTTTAGATGCATGTTGATTTGGATCAACATTCAATCTTCTATTTTTATATGTATTATATATCTAGATGCGAGGACTGATAGGGATGCATCTCCTCAACCACACTCCATACACACTCGTATTTTATGGAATTGTACCATATGTTTTATAGATAAAATTTATTATAATATTATTATGATTATTTTATCTGTAAAGTATACGGTACAACTCCATAAAGCACGAGTGTATGTGGGGTGTGGTTGGGGAGGTGTGTCCCTATCATTTCTCATCTAGTAGATGCACACTCCCGCTTGACGGTCTTAAAATATTTTGTATTAAAAAGTATGTCTTAAAATATTTTTTATTAAAAAGTATATTATATACAAATATGTATGGTACTCCTTCTATCCATAATATATTTACCATGATTTTTTTTTTCGATCTGTCTATAATTTTTTTTTGTCACTTCTATTTTTAGTAGTAGGTCTTATGCAACTTACATTTCAACCTTCTAAGAGTCTCTTATTTCACTGGGAATACTAATAATTCTTTAGTCAATCAAATTTATTAATCTGTTAGTCAAAACACGACAATAAGATCATGGACGGTGTGAGCATTAGTTCCTATCTAGACAGCAATTATATTGTATGTGATTCGTTAAGAGGATTAACAAACCCTACGTAATTAACTACGACTATTATATTTGATGGAATGATGTAATTATGATTATTAGGTCATTGATGTAATTATATAATTACGGCTATGCAATTTGAAATTTATTTATAAATAAGGCTTTGGTGTACCAGAATTCATTATTGTAATATCCGCATTTTTCTTTCCCTTGTAATTGTATTTCCGGTGTAATTCTCGATTTTAGTGACCCTCGAGTATCCTTCAGTGTAACTTTCCCGTTATCTTTTGATCTGATTCTCGTAATCGTTGTGCGGAACCGCCGTTTCGGGGTTGCCGTGGATTCATTCTATGCTATGATGCGTTTTGAGGTGTTCCGTTTGACGTTTCGTTCATAATCCGGTATTTTGGGTCGTTTATATTCTGTAACTAGCGCACGCTAAATTTCCTGTATAGCACACGCTAGAAATCCATTAGTAGCGCACGCTACGTTTAATTCGTAGCGTACGCTAACGATTTAGCCCTGGGAGTGGCAGTTTAACTCCTGTGCCTCGGACTATCGAATTAGCGCACGCTATCTTGTCTAGCGCACGCTAATGTCGGGAGACTAGCGCACGTTAAGTTGTTGATGGCGCGCTAGTGTGACTGTCCAAGATCTTGGGCGATTTACTACCGAATTCAATCGATTCTAGTTAGCGCACGCTACGCCGGTATGGTAGCGCACGCTAACGGGCCCGGTGAGGTTTGGGCGGTTGCCACCGGACTCGGCCGATGTTCGTAGCGCACGCTATTGGTCGATAGCGCGCGCTACCGATAGGTTATTAGCGCACGCTACGCATGCATGGTAGCGCACGCTAACGGCAAAAACCCTGGCTTCTGGACTCGGACGCTAACAGGAGGGTTGGTAACCCTATCCCGTTAGCGCACGCTAACCTTGAGGTCTTAGCGTGCGCTAACACTCCCTGGCTATATAAACCAGGGAGTTGACCGAGATAATCACAGTTTTTCATTTCTCTCCTTCTTCCGCGGCCGAGCGACTCCGAGGCGATTTGAGGCGATTTGATTCTTCCAATCACTTCAGAGATTCTTGTGCTTGAGTTCTTGGTGTAAGACTAACATCATCCACTTGTGTTTCTCATCCTAAATCCAAGGTAATCTCTTAGAACCCTACTTTTGGATAATTTGGGGGTTTTTGGGATTTTCTTCCGATTCGTTCCGTTTTGTTGGTGGATTCATGATGTATACGATTGATATTGTTAGTATCTTTAGTTTTCCTACGGATTCATGGATATTTTGTGGATTTTTACGGAATCGAGAGGGTTTGGTTGTGATCCGCCCTCGTTGTTATTTTATTCGAATATACATGAATCGTAGGCGGGTTTCCGGGTGTATTCCATTTCCGTAATCGTCTAGAGTTGGTTGTGATTGTGTTATTCGAATCGTTAGGTTCAATCGTCGGTTCCTCACGCCGTGCTTGATTCTTCCGTTCCGTTCGCGTCACCGTCTATTAATCGAGGCAAGTATTTTTGGAAACCTTTAAGCTTAACATGAAATGGTGATGTATGTTAATTGTGTGTAACTCACCTCGTGTTGGCCCGACGGGGTCAAGGAGGGAAATCTATGCTGCGCCCGGATTTCACGAGTTTCGTGCATCGCTAGCCAACTCGTTAGGGTCCTTGCAAGGCCCCAAGTGAGAATGTATCTGCCGCCTGTTCTCACGGCATAGCGTGTGCGTGGTTTTGTTTTTCTGAAATTGTAGCCAACTCGGTAGGGTCCCTGCGAGGCCTCGAGTGAGAATGTATGCTGCCGCCCTGTTCTCAAGGCTAATTGTTTGACTGTTTATTTTCCGGAAAAAGACATGTCTTGATTTGGTTTTCGAAATGATTTTTGGTGCATGTACTATGAAATGTGTAAGCGATTGGTTTGCCTTGAATACTTGTACTAGCGTAATTGCTAACCCCTCTGGGGACCCGTTTTGGGGAAATTCGTTTTATGAATTTCAGGTCAGGTTCATCGAGACGAGCGGGCGCTGGACCAGTACACGGATGATGGCCGTGCGTGATGATGGTGCACGAGTGATGTTTTAGTATCTTTATTTTTTTGTCTTTTGTGGTTTTGAACTAATAGTTGTACTCGAGTACTTAAGGGGTTCTTGATCGTTTGAATTGTATTGTTGCTTATTATGTCGTGATGGATGATGATGTCATATTGACCGGTTGAACCGGGTGTATTGTTCTGTTGTGCGTCTTTATGACGTGGTGTTATTTTATCGTTTTTGTGAGTCATTGTGTATGATGTTGTGCAGCCTGGTGGGTCCCATATAGGGATTCACGGCGCTGTAATATACCTCGGATATCCTGGGGGTGTTACAGAAAATGGTATCAGAGCTCTAGGTTTATGGATACCTAGGCTTGTTGGTTTATTGGGTCTTGTGGTGTTTTGTTTTGCACATCATCGTCACGCTGCCATGATTCCGGTACTACCAGTGTCCGTAAGTTTTCCTTCCTCTGTTCATTATTTCCTTGTATCGTACCTTTGATTCTCGACTTGTAATTGTTCTTCTCTCGGACTTACCCTCGTATGGCTTTTGCTACTTGTTTAACTCCAGCATGGATGCTGGAAGAGGTCGTGGTCGCGGTCGTGGTCGTGGACGCGCCGGGACGTGGGGCGCCGGTGGGGCGCCACGCCACACGCTTCGAGGCCGGCAGATCGGGCGACCGTCATAGCCATGCTTCTTCTCGGGAGCGTGCCGATCTTGGTATCGCGGCCGTAATGCAACAAATGGTAAACCAAATGGCGGCGATAGCTCAAAGTGTTCAACCCGGATCGTGCCCACGCTAATCGGGCGAGCGGATCGTTGGCTCCAAGATGTTATCAAGATGCATCCTCCTCGCCGGGAGCTTCACCCGATTGGCCGGGAAGGGTGGATCAAGGAGATGTCTAAGGTCTTCGTTGCCACTAATCGTCCCGAGGACCGTAAAGTCCCTATTGCTCAATATTTTCTCACCGGGACGCTACTGACCGGGTGGGAGGCCGTTGGGCCCAAAGACCATGCCGTCAGGCTGAGTTTCAAGAGTTGATGGAGGTTGAATATTGCCCGTGGCCGCCGCATGTGCTCGGGTACATGCTTTTTATGATGCTCAGCCACGGGATATCCCCGTAGCTCAAGCTATTGCCGATTTTAACAAAGAGTTGGGTTATGTGAAGACCCAAGTTGTCGAGGAGAGTGACAAGATTTTCCATTTCTCCAGACGGATGAAGTTGCCGATTCGGGACTATTTGTCGGGGCTCGTATGCACGACATTGAAGGATTATCAGAGTAGGGCCCTTGCTTATGATATGTCTGTGACGGCGAGTGAGGCGGCCCGCGAGAGTAAGAAACAGAAGTCGGTTGGAAATTTTTCTGGTCCCAAGAGTGGAGGCCAGCAGAAATCCCAAGCTGCAAATTTTTCAACGGGCGGTTCGGCCTGCTTTCTGGGAGCTTGGGTGCCGCCGAACCTCCGCTCATGAACCCCATGTTTTAACCGTGGTGTGCAAGGCCATAGGAGCAGTGCAATGTTCTCGTCAAGCTTACTGTCATACTTGTGGACAACTAGGCCACAAGGCCCCTTTTTGTGAGCAGTCAAACGGCTTCAAGGCACCGTTCTTCTCAACCACCCGTTGGAGCCAAGTGTGAATCAGGGGTCGTTTGCTCCTCAATATCCGCCGAGTGCTAGTCGGGAGAGGTCGGGGTCAGCCCTCAAGAGGGGGAGCTTCCGGTGTTGGCTCCGCCCACCCGCGTGTCTATGAGATGCGGAGAGCCGATGATCCGGCTACCGTGGCGGCAGTACCGTTTATATTCTTTCTCATCCCGTCGGTGCTTTTCGATTCGGTGCTACGCATTCATTCATATCTCTCGGATTGTGTGCGCCGTTTGAGTCTCGACCGTTTGACACCTTGTGAGCCCTTCATCGTTAAGCTTCCTAGCGGTGACAGGATCGTTGGTGATCGGGAGGTTCGAGACTGCTCGTGCTTATTTGTGAGAGGACTTGGCCCTCTAATCTTATTGTTGTGAGTATCGAGGGTGAGGATTTGATTCTTGGTGATGACTGCTCGAGCGGCATGGTGCGATCATGAACTACCGCACGAGAATCATCACTATGTTAGCCGAGGACGGATCGAGCACTCTTTCGCGGCGAAAGAGGGGAAACAGTAAATTGGTCATTAATGCCTTGAAGGCGATGAGTCTCCCGCGAAAGGGGTGTACTGGATATTGGTGTTACGCCTTGAAGGCGGAGGATGGTGGAGTCGAGCTTTCGTCGATTCCGTCGTTAATGAGTTTCTGATGTATTTCTGACGAATTACCGGGATTGCCACCGGATCGTGAGGTTGAGTTTGCTATAGAGTTAGAGCCGGTGCGGCCCTATTTCGAAGGCGCCTATCGCATGGCACCTTCGAGATGTCCGAGAAGAAGCGATTGAGTGAGCTTCTTGAGTCGGGGTATGTTCGACCGAGCGCCGCCTTGGGGCGCACCGGTCTGTTTGTGCGGAAGAAGGATGGTTCGCTACGCTTGTGTATCGATTATCGCGAACTAAACAAGGTGACCATCAAGAACAAGTATCCCTTGCCGAGAATTGATGACTTGTTCGATCGATTGCCAGGTGGAGTCATGTATTCTCGAAAGTTGATTTGAAATCGGGGTACTATCACTCCGGTGAGAGAGTCCGATGTGCAAACAAATTTTTCGGACGAGGTACGAACATTATGAGTTCGTAGTCATGCCTTTCGGGTTAACTAATGCACCGGCGGTGTTCATGCAATTGATGAACAAAGTTTTTATCGAGTATTTGGATAAGTGCGTCGTCGTCTTTATCGTGATATTCTTATTTATTCGAGGAATGAGGAAGAGCATGCCCATCATTTGCGGATAGTATTAGACATTTTAAGGACCGAGCAACTCTATGCAAAGTTCTCAAAATGTGAGTTCTGCCGAAAGAAGTGATGTTTTTAGGTCACGTGATTTCACTGAGGGGGTTCGTGTGGATCCGCAGAAGATTGAGGTCAGATTGGATTGGGCACCGCCCAAAAATGTGAAGGAGGTCCGTAGTTTCTTGGGTTTGGTGGCTACTACCGTAGGTTCGCCGAGGGTTTCGAAATCGGCTCGACCACTTACGCAGCTTGCTCCGTAAATCCGAGAAGTTCGTCTGAATGACGAGACAGTCGAGTTTTGAGGAATCAAGAAGCGTTTGACTTCAGCCTCAGCTTTGGCGTTGCCATGTGGCAACGAGGGTTTTGCCGTTTATAGCGATGCTTCGGTCGTGGTCTTGGGTGTGTATTCTGCAAAGACGGCAAGACCATTGCCTATGCGTCGAGACAGCTTGAGGCCGTATGAGATGAACTACCCTACTCATGATTTGGAGTTAGCGGCAATGCTTTTGCGCTCAAGATTTGGCGTCACTATCTTTTCGGCTCCACATGTCGATTTTACCGATCATAAAAGTCCAAATACATATTTACTCGCGAGAGTTGAATATGAGGCAGAGGAGGTGGTTAGAGTTGATTAAGGATTATGACCTCGAAATCCTTTATCATCCGGCAAGGCGAACGTTGTGGCCGACGCCTTGAGTCGGAAACCAGATTGCGTTGCGAACGCTTGAGATCCTTACATCTCGGCCTCGAGCTTCGGAGGGCTTTGATCAAGTTAGATGTTGAGGTCTTGTTGCCGGAGCCGTCGGGCAACTTTGTGCTTTAGAGATTTCGCTGCCTTTGATCGATGAAATTAAGTCAAGCGATTAGAGGATCCGATGATTACTCAAATCCGAGAGAACGTTCTTAAAGGGAAGTCTCTGGATTTGTGATTCACGAGGATGGTGTTTTGAGATTCAGTCGGCTTTGTGTGCCGAACGACTTAGAGTTGAGGCGTAATATTCTACGGGAGGCCCATGCTACACCTTATTCCGTTCATCCCGTACGAGTAAGATGTACAAGGACTCGAGGAGAAATTTCTGGTGGAATGACATGAAGGATGAGGTCGCACAGTTTGTAGCGAGATGTTTGACTTGTCAGCAGGTCAAAATCGAGCATCAGCGACCGGCTGGGTTATTGTAGTCACTTCCCATTCCGGAATGGAAATGGGAAGATATATCGATGGATTTCGTTACGAGTTTGCCGAGATCGAGGTCGGGCATGAATATGGTATGGGTGATTGTTGATCGTCTGACCAAGTCGGCACATTTTCTGGGCATCAAGGACACTTGGAGCCCGGAGAAGTTAGCTCGTGTGTTTATCGCGCAGATTGTGAGACTTCACGGTACAGAAAGTCTATTGTTTCGGATCGTGACGGCCGCTTTGTATCGCACTTCCGGCAAAGGTGCATAAGGCGTTAGGTACCCGGTTGCGTTTGAGTACCTCTTTTCATCCCCAGACAAATGGACAGTCGGAACGCACTATCCAGACGTTCGAGGATTTATTGCGTGCCTGTGCTCTCGATTGGAGTAGTGACTGGGAGGAACATTTGCCGCTGATCGAATTCACGTATAACAATAGTTGGCACGCGTCGATTCGGATGGCACCGTATGAGGCACTTTACGGGCGGCGATGTCGATCACCGATTTGTTGGAATGAGGCGTCCGATTTGGTCGGGACCGAGCCGGATGTCGTTTTAGAGACGAGGCGGAAGATAGAGTTAATTCGGGAACGGATGTTGACTGCCCAGAGTCGACAGAAGTCGTATGCCGACATCCGTCGTCGACCTTTGGAATTTGAGGTGGGAGACCACGTTTTGCTAAAGGTGTCGCCAACGAAAGGAGTTTTTCGTTTCGGGAAGAAAGGGAAGTTGAGTCCGAGATTTATCGGCCCCTTCGAGATCCTCGAGCGAGTAGGTGGGTTGGCATACCGTTTGGCGTTACCTCCGGCCTTGAGTCATGTTCATAGCGTTTTCCATGTTTCCCAGTTGAGGAAATATATCCCGGATCCTAGTCACATCATCGATTATGGAGAGATTGATGTCGCCGAAGATGTTACTTTCGAAGAGCGCCCTTTGAAGATTTTGGAGCATCGTGAGAAACGATTGAGGCATAAGACCATACCTTTGGTCAAGGTGCAGTGGTCGAGACACGGTGTCGAGGAGGCAACTTGGGAAACCGAGGATAGCATGCGTGCTAGGTACCCCGAGTTGTTTGTTCCTTAAGTTTCGGGACGAAACTTATTTTTAGAGGGGTAGAATGTAATATCCGCATTTTTCTTTCCCTTGTAATTGTATTTCCGGTGTAATTCTCGATTTTAGTGACCCTCGAGTATCCTTAGATGTAACTTTCCGTTATCTTTTGATCGATTCTCGTATCGCAGCGGAACCGCCGTTTCGGGGTTGCCGTGGATTCATTCTATGCTATGATGCGTTTTGAGGTGTTCCGTTTGACGTTTCGTTCATAATCCGGTATTTTGGGTCGTTTATATTCTGTAACTAGCGCACGCTAAATTTCCTGTATAGCACACGCTAGAAATCCATTAGTAGCGCACGCTACGTTTAATTCGTAGCGTACGCTAACGATTTAGCCCTGGGAGTGGCAGTTTAACTCCCAGGCCTCTGGACTATCGAATTAGCGCACGCTATCTTGTCTAGCGCACGCTAATGTCGGGAGACTAGCGCACGTTAAGTTGTTCAGTAGCGCGCGCTAGTGTGACTGTCCAGTACTGGGCAGTTTACTACTGAATTCAATCAGATTCTAGTTAGCGCACGCTACGCTGGTATGGTAGCGCACGCTAACGGGCCCGGTGAGGTTTGGGCAGTTGGCTACTGGACTCGGCTGATGTTCAGGTAGCGCACGCTATTGGTCGATAGCGCGCGCTACCGATAGGTTATTAGCGCACGCTACGCATGCATGGTAGCGCACGCTAACGGCAAAAACCCTGGCTTCTGGACTCGGACGCTAACAGGAGGGTTGGTAACCCTATCCCGTTAGCGCACGCTAACCTTGAGGTCTTAGCGTGCGCTAACACTCCCTGGCTATATAAACCAGGGAGTTGACCGAGATAATCACAGTTTTTCATTTCTCTCCTTCTTCCGCGGCCGAGCGACTCCGAGGCGATTTGAGGCGATTTTCTTCTTCCAATCACTTCAGAGATTCTTGTGCTTGAGTTCTTGGTGTAAGACTAACATCATCCACTTGTGTTTCTCATCCTAAATCCAAGGTAATCTCTTAGAACCCTACTTTTGGATAATTTAGGGGTTTTTGGGATTTTCTTCCGATTCGTTCCGTTTTGTTGGTGGATTCATGATGTATACGATTGATATTGTTAGTATCTTTAGTTTTCCTACGGATTCATGGATATTTTGTGGATTTTTACGGAATCGAGAGGGTTTGGTTGTGATCCGCCCTCGTTGTTATTTTATTCGAATATACATGAATCGTAGGCGGGTTTCCGGGTGTATTCCATTTCCGTAATCGTCTAGAGTTGGTTGTGATTGTGTTATTCGAATCGTTAGGTTCAATCGTCGGTTCCTCACGGTCGTGCTTGATTCTTCCGTTCCGTTCGCGTCACCGTCTATTAATCGAGGCAAGTATTTTTGGAAACCTTTAAGCTTAACATGAAATGGTGATGTATGTTAATTGTGTGTAACTCACCTCGTGTTGGCCCGACGGGGTCAAGGAGGGAAATCTATGCTGCCGCCCTGGATTTCACGAGTTTCGTACCGCTAGCCAACTCGTTAGGGTCCTTGCAAGGCCCCGAGTGAGAATGTATGCTGCCGCCCTGTTCTCACGGCATAGCGTGTGCGTGGTTTTGTTTTTCTGAAATTGTAGCCAACTCGGTAGGGTCCCTGCGAGGCCTCGAGTGAGAATGTATGCTGCCGCCCTGTTCTCAAGGCTAATTGTTTGACTGTTTATTTTCCGGAAAAAGACATGTCTTGATTTGGTTTTCGAAATGATTTTTGGTGCATGTACTATGAAATGTGTAAGCGATTGGTTTGCCTTGAATACTTGTACTAGCGTAATTGCTAACCCCTCTGGGGACCCGTTTTGGGGAAATTCGTTTTATGAATTTCAGGTCAGGTTCATCGAGACGAGCGGGCGCTGGACCAGTACACGGATGATGGCCGTGCGTGATGATGGTGCACGAGTGATGTTTTAGTATCTTTATTTTTTTGTCTTTTGTGGTTTTGAACTAATAGTTGTACTCGAGTACTTAAGGGGTTCTTGATCGTTTGAATTGTATTGTTGCTTATTATGTCGTGATGGATGATGATGTCATATTGACCGGTTGAACCGGGTGTATTGTTCTGTTGTGCGTCTTTATGACGTGGTGTTATTTTATCGTTTTTGTGAGTCATTGTGTATGATGCTGTGCAGCCTGGTGGGTCCCATATAGGGATTCACGGCGCTGTAATATACCTCGGATATCCTGGGGGTGTTAAAATTATAACGTTATCAACACGATTTTATATGTAATTTATAACAAGTTATCAATACGACTCTGAATAACCCTCTGTGTCAAAAAACGAATTATTATGCATTTATCTTAATTTTTTTTTGGGTAGTGTATCTTAATTATTTCTTGCATTCAATTATCATAGTCCAAAATATAGAAACTACATTTAGTGATTGATCGCCCAAATCACATATTCATCTTCTTCTTATTTTAGTTGTATACAAATTTTATGAACGCAGCATTTCCTTCTCTCAAGTCTAAAGCCCTCAAATTCAAGTCCTCTCTATTAATATACTACTAGATGTCCTCCCGTGCGGTGCACGGCATAAAATATTAAATATTTTATTATATTAATAATATATGATCGAATTTCAATAATATTATAAAATTATTATAAAATATACATGAGTCAGTATACACATACATATACATATACTATTATCTGATTTAATTTTATTTATAAACCCTTATCATGTGATCTAAGGGCACATGATAGGAAACCGTAAATTAATTAAGCACCGGCATTTATTTTTTCATATATGATAGTATGAGTCTTATATCTAATTTTATAAATAAGAAATTAAATTATGCTTATTGTTGTGAATTAGAGAGAAAAGGGAGGAAAATGAAAGAGAAGAAGAAATAGTGTGTATTATTATGAAGGCCAAAGGCCTATATTTATAGGTACACCATTAGGGTTTAGGGGGGCATAAAGGTCATTCATACATTAATTACAACACTCCCCCTTGAATGACCTTTAATACATGCTGCCTCATTAAAACCTTGTCGGGAAAACCTAGTGGGAAAAAACCCGATCGAAGGAAAAAGAGTACAGCTACTCCCCCTGAAATCGATTACATAAGATCTTTGAGTTGACGCATTCCGATCTTGTGTACCAGTCTTCTGAATGTTGATGTCGGCAACGCCTTTGTGAATAAGTCCGCCACATTATCACTTGAGCGAATCTGTTGAACATCAATTTCGCCATCCTTTTGCAGATCATGCGTATAGAAAAGCTTGGGAGATATATGCTTTGTTCTATCACTTTTGATATAGCCTTCCTTGAGTTGTGTAATGCAAGCCGCATTGTCTTCATACAATACAGTTGGATTCTCCTTTGACGTAGTTAATCCACACGACTCTTCAATGTGATGTGCCAAATTTCTCAACCATACACATTCTCGACTTGCTTCGTGGATTGCAATTATTTCAGAATGATTTGAAGATGTTGCTATTAGGGTTTGCTTCACAAATTTCCAAGATATAGCAGTTTCTCCACGTGTGAATACATAGCCTGTTTGTGATTTACCCTTATGCGGGTCTGAAAGATAGCCTGCATCTGCATATCCTACTAGAGAATATCCAGAACTTTCTGAATAATATAACCCAAGGTCGATGGTGCCCTTTAGATAACGTAGAATATGTTTGACACTGTTCCAATGTCTTATAGTGGGTGCAGAGCTATATCTTGCTAGGAGATTTACAGAAAAAGCTATATCTGATCTAGTACAATTAGCAAGATAAGTTAATGCACCAATTGCACTGAGATATGGTACTTCAGGACCAAGTATCTTTTCTCCATCCTCGAGTGGTCGAAAAGGATCTTTAGTTACATCAAGTGTTCTAACGACCATGGGTGATGTAAGCGGTTATGCTTTATCCATGTAAAAACGTTTTAACACCTTTTCAGTATAAGAGGATTGATAAACAAATAGTCCTCCATCGACATGTTCAATTTGAAAACCCAAACAGAATTTCGTTTTTCCTAAATCTTTCATCTCAAATTCAGTTTTCAAATATTCAGCAGTTTTATTGAGCTCTTCAGGAGTCCCAATTAAATTTAAGTCATCAACATAAACTGCTATAATTGCAAATCCACTGTCTGTTTTCTTTATGAAAATGCAAGGGCAGACAACATCATTTTTATACCCTTCTTTCAACAAATATTCACTAAGTCTATTGTACCACATTCGTCCAGATTGTTTTAGTCCATATAACGATCTTTGCAGCTTAATTGAGAACATACTTTTGGGATATGAATTACTTGCTGCTGGTAATTTAAATCCTTCTTGGATTTTCATGTATATGTCACTATCAATTGAACCATACAGATACGCGGTTACTACATCCATAAGGCGCATATTGAACCTTTGTGACACAGCCAGACTAATCAAAAATCTAAAAGTAATCGTGTCCATTACTGGAGAGTACGTTTCCTCATAATCAATTCTTGGTCTTTGAGAGAAACCTTGTGCTACGAGTCTTGCTTTGTATCTCGTAACTTCATGATGCTCATTTTTTTTTTCTAACAAAAACCCATTTGTATCCTACTGGGATAACATTTTTCGGAGTTTGAACTACAGGTCCAAACACCTTTCTTTTTTTCCAAGGAATTTAATTCAGCCTCTATGGCTTCTTTCCATTTTGGCCAATCATCTCTATTTCGACAGTCTTCAACAGACTTCGGTTCAGGATCCTCATTTGAAACTTCTCGAGCCATATTAAAGGCAAAGATATCATCCATTATGACATTTTCCCTCTCCAATAATTTACTAGAATATGAATAATTTATTGAGATCTCATTATTTTCAGACATTAACAGTTCTTCAGGAACTACATTACTTTCATTTGATTGATCAATCATCATTCCTGTTTGGTTCTTATCTTGCACCTTCCTTTTTCTAGGTACAGAGTCCTTCGAACCAATTGGTCGACCACGATTTTGACGTACTTTGGATTCGTTTGCTGCTATTACTTGTCCTTCAAGGACATCGATTCTGGCTGGTGCATTTGCAGCAGGTATATAGGATTTTGTCACTCTTCGTGTATCAACGAAGGTATCAGGTAGTTGATTTGCAATCTTTTGTAGGTGAATGATCTTTTCAACTTCTTGCTCACATTGACTATTCCGCGGATCAAAATGTGATAAGATTTTTTCATTCCAAGAGATATCCTTTTGCTTTTCTAGATGTAGTTTTGTTCTACCTAATGTTGGGTATGTCATTTCATTAAAATGACAGTCTGCAAAGCGTGCAGTAAATAGATCACCTGTTAAAGGTTCAAGATACCTTATAATTGAAGGTGAATCAAACCCAACATATATCCCAAGCCTTCGTTGGGGACCCATTTTTGTGCGTTGTGGGGGTGCAATTGGGACTTGAACAGCACAATCAAAAGTTCGTAAATGAGAAACATCAGGTTCTCGACCAGAGACAAGTTGCATGGGAGAATATTGGTGATAAGCCGTTGGCCTAATACGAACTAATGTTGCTGCATGTAATATAGCATGACCCTGCGAAGTTGGGAGTTTTGATTTCATAAGTAATGGTCTTGCAATTAGTTTAAGACGCTTAATAAGCGATTCTGCTAGACCATTTTGTGTATGGACATGAGCAACTGAATGTTCGACCTCAATTCCAATTGCCATACAATATTCGTCGAATGCTTGGGATCTAAACTCACCAGCGTTGTCAAGACGAATTGCCTTGATTGAATTATCAGGGAATTGAGCTCGTAATTTTATTATTTGAGCAAGTAGCCTAGCAAATGCCACATTTCTAGTTGAAAGTAAGCTCACACGGGACTAGGGGTGGACTCGGTTCCATTCAGTTTGGTTTTTGATCAAAACCGAGAATTGAACCAAATATTCGGCTTCGGTGTGGTTCGGTTCTTTTTGAAGTTCGGTTCGGTTAAGTTCGGTTTTATAAATATTCGGTTCGGTTTCGATTTGGTTTGATGTTTTTATAAATTCAAATATTATATGCAATAGAATAAGTCATATATAACAACAAGCCAACAAGTGTTATATATATGTTCAAGATAAAAGTTAGAGTTGCATAGCAATTTACAAATATCTCAAAACATATAACAATCGTAAATCACATTAGCTCATTCTCTTAATCTAAATCAATTGAATCACAAATTACATGGGCATATTATCAGTCCTCCTTGGACCCATGAGGGTCTTACAAAAGGAAAACGAATTATACTAAAATTCGAAACACACCAAAATCACAAAAATAAGGTCATTTTAGTATGTTGAAATTTGACTTCGGTCCACTTCGGTCCGGTTCAATTCTGCCCAACCCCGAATCGAGAACCGAACCAAATTAGTTCGGTTCGGTTCTATTTTTTTATTTTTCGGTTCGGTCTTCTTCGGTTTCGGTTTTTCGGTTCTTTTTCGGGTTTTTTCGGTTCGGTTTTCAATTTTTTGTTCCTAAATGCCACCCTTACATGGGACCATCTAGTAGACGCATCAATTAATACCATAAAGTATCGAAATGGTCCACATGGTGGATCTATTGGTCCACAAATATCTCCTTGAATTCTTTCTAGAAAAGATGGAGATTCAATGCTAACTTTCGTACTTGAAGGTCTAGTGATTAACTTTCCTTGTGCGCAAGCATCACAAGAGATTTCATTTGCTAAAAGAATCTTCTGGTTCTTTATGTTATGTCCGTATGAAGTATTGAGTATTCGACGCATCATAGTTGCTCCAGGATGTCCAAATCTTTCATGCCATAGCATAAAGATCTTTGGGTCATTGAACTTCAGGTTCATGACATGATTTGCCTCAATTGCTTTTATGAATGTGTAATACATTCCAGACGATAATGTCGAGAATTTTTCTTTTGTTTGCTTCTGGCCAGACACAAAAGAATTTATACAAAGGTACTCATTATTACCTTCTTGCATTGTCTCAATGTGATATCCATTGCAGCGGATATCCTTAAGACTTAGTAAATTCCTTCTCGATTTACTAGAGTAAAGTGCATAATCTATAACTAATTTAGTATTGTTTGGTAAAACAATACATGCTCTTCCGGAGCCTTCAATGATGTTTGATGCACCTGATATGGTATTAACATTATCTTCTGCTAATGTTAATTTGAGAAAGTATTTCTTATCTTGGAGAATGGTGTGCGTAGTTGCACTATCAGCTAGACAAATATCACAAGCATCCATTGTAATTTCTGTAATAATTTAAAGGAACTTTTTAGAAATAAATTCATTTATTATGAAATAACCATTCCAAAAATAATTAGTTCAAAAGCAAATCATCATACTGAAAAAATTCCCAAGCAAAGAAAATAACAAAGCAACAATTCTCAAACTAATCAATATCGTCTAACACACCACCCCCAATCAAGTGATCAATATCTCCTTTTGGATGAGCAAAGAAATCAGAGACATCCAAGTGAGTCGTATTAAGTGGACCATCATAATCAAGGACATTAGTTTCAATCTTTTTTTTTTCCCTTGATTGATTTCTGATAAAGGTCCACAAGATGTTTTTCCGTACGACATGTACGTGACCAGTGCCCATTCATGCCACATCTATGGCATTTATCTTCCCTTTTGGATGGGTTACTATCATTGGATGCTTTGTGCCTTTTGTTGTTGGATATTTCGCTATGTGTTGTGCCACGTCCAAAACCACGTCCACGTCCATATCCGCGTCCACGTCCATGCTTGTGTCCGCGGCCACGTCCACGCCCATTTCCATGATTGAATGTAGCATTGGCTTCAGGCAATGCTGCGGAACCAGTGGGTCGTAATTCGTGGTTTCGCATGAGCAACTCATTATTTTGTTCAGCGATCAATAAACAAGATATGAGTTCAGAGTATTTTTTGAAACCACGCTCTCGATATTGCTGTTGCAAGATCATATTTGAAGCGTTGAACGTGGAGAATGTTTTCTCAAGCATATCTTCATCAGTTATTTTTTCACCACAAAGCTTCAAAGTAGAGCCGATTCGAACAACTCTGAATTATAGGCACTCACGCTTTTAAAATCTTGCAAGCGAAGACGTATCCATTCGTGTCGGGCTCTAGGGAGGACTACAGTCCTCTGATGGTCAAACCTCTCTTTTAAACTTTTCCATAACTCACTTGGATCTTTGACGGTGAGGTACTCAACTTTTAAATCATCATGGAGATGATGACGAAGGTATATTAGTGCCTTTGCACGATCCTGCTGGGATTCTTTGTTTCCTTCTTTTGTTGTCTCACCTGCACTTTGAGATCAAGTGGATATCGGCATCAAGAGTCCATGATAAATAGTTCTTGCCGAAATATCAAGTGCAACAAACTCAAGCTTGGAGATATTGGCCATATGTAAATCTACATAGTAAAAATAAAACAAGTCATTTTTAACATAAAATTAAAATTTTCTTGAATTTAGAGTTTTAAAAGTTATTAAAATTCATTAATAACTTGAAGTGGATATTGACTCATATAGAGTTTTAAAAATATTTTTTGTTGTATTCATGGTATTGGAGTGCAATAATTAAAATTATTTAATATAACATAAAATCACATTTGTATTTAAAATTTATGCTACTTCAAGAGCATAATAATTTATGATATTATTTTGTATAAATATTCTTCAGGAATATTGTATTATCATGGGAGATTTAATACGAATATGACTTGTTCTTTTAGAACGAGTGTATTTGTCAATAGTATTGCAATTTAATTGTGCTACTTCGGGAGCAATAATTTTAAGAAAAAAAATACACGAAAAAAAAAGAATAGTACAAAATGAAATAAATTAAAAGCTTCTTCAAGAGCCTTTACAATATTCTTCAGGAATATTGTTTTGTGTTTTCCCTCAGAAATTTACATAAAAACTTAGATCTCGTGATGTTCTTCAGGAACACATCATATTTAATTAGAATATGACGAGATAATATTATATTTGTTCAAGAGCTACAACACATATTTTATCTTAATAATCTTCTGGACTATTAAGAATTGTTAGATCTTGTTTCTTCAGGAAACAACTTCGATTTGATAATAGATTTCTTAGATCATCATATATATTATTTATGTATGATGATAGTGAAATCAGAATAATTAGTATAGAATATATGAAATATGCATATAATCTATATTAAATTAATAATTAAATAATTGATTGTAAATTATTGATGAATTACAAAATCGATATGCCCAAATAAATCAAAAAAAAATTCAACAACAAGATAAATAATAAAATTGATTTTTTTTTCACTGCCATAAGAAATAAAAGGTTATCTCTATCACCTATTTATGTAGATAGATGAAAAAGTGTAGATGCGCAGGCAACTTTTTTTTTTTTAAACGACAATATTAAGACTTTCTCACCATAACGTTGTACAGCATGAACCTTCGAGTTGACAAAAAGTCGTGTGTGTTGCGGATCTACACTTTTTTTTTTGAAAGATGAATACAAACGGACAACTTAAAACACAAAGATAAAAGAAAATCAGAACACAATACCTTATGTGAAAATCGCTAAAAAAATTCTGAGAGAGATCGTGCTGATAACGTGTTGTGAATTAGAGAGAAAAGGGAGGAAAATGAAAGAGAAGAAGAAATAGTGTGTATTATTATGAAGGCCAAAGGCCTATATTTATAGGTACATCATTAGGGTTTAGGGGGGCATAAAGGTCATTCATACATTAATTACAACACTTATTATTATCAACTTTCATTATAGCCGACCCCAAAGCATTTTGGGACTAAGGCTCTGTTGTTGTTGTTGTTGTAGTTGTTGTTGTATTATCAACTTTCACTAAAAGTATACAACCAATATTCTTACTAATGTAATTTTTTATATGATTTTGACATATATGTAATATATTTTACTATTTTATAATCAGAACGAAATGATTGTCAAAAAGCTATGAAAATAAACTAAAATATTGTTTTTCTTCAATATTCTTATATTTTTATATTGAAATATTTTAATCATATAAATATATAATAATTATATATATTACTTTATATATACTATATGAATGTCAAATTAAAGAGCACGAAGTAAGAATTAATTAGATATATTTTTTCAAAAATTAAATTGATACATAAAATTTATAATTGTTTAAACTATTAGCTTAAAAATAAAAGGAATAAAATGAGAGAAATTTTTTAATTGCTAGATAGTATATAATGGAATAACCCTCTAACCCCCTCCCAAATTAAACGTCAATTTTTTTAAGATTTTTAAAAAGAGGATTAACGTGAGATGAGACATGTTTCCTTATATTTTTTTGCGACTCTCTTTTAGTATTAAGTATAGATGTGTAAAAGTTCGATATAAAATATATAAACATGACAGTAATCTATATGATTATTGTATATTTATAATATTTATATTAATATACTAATATAATTACTTATCAGTATACAGGCGAAATAACGTCATATATTTTTTATAAATATTTAGATTAAAGTCACGCATTTTATACTTAATAATATACCATGAGATCCACAATGATATTAATTCATTAGGCATATGGTAATAAAGTATATTATTGTGACGTATTTAAATAAAAATATAATCAACTTATTATATTTGTTTATAAAATTTTTCTTTTCACCAAAAGAAGAATCAATCAAAAAATTATTTTAACTAATAATATATATTTCTACTGGGAATTGTAAGTCTAACATGTCTATAATTTTTTTCCCAAATATTTTTAAAATAAAATAACTCAATAATCTAAAATAATTATAAGAAGGTGAAAACTGAAGTAAAAATATTGATCTTGTAAAAATATAGATTTACTTCAAAGAAATTATTTGAAAATTATCCGATTTTTATATTTTATATACAAATAATTTAAAATCAAGATATAATGTAATAATTATTCAAAAATAACTTATATTCAAAAACAAATATTTTAATTATATATATATGCCTAATGATTGTTAAATCAAATATCATAAAAAGAAGATTAATTTAAAATATTAATAATAAAAAATAGAGTTGAGACGATAAACTATTAACTTTTAAACATTGGGAGAAAAATTAAAAAAAAAAAATTGGTTCCCATTAACTCTCATTCAAATATGTAGGAGTGTATTTTTAAAAAGAAAAAAAAAAGATAATTAATTTTAAAAATTCACATAAAAACACTTGTCTTGTACAACTATCTTTTAATAGTAAAGTAGATATCCATACACATTTCACACAAACTCCCGAGTAGAGATGTTAAACGGGCTCGGTCCCGACGGGTTGGCCCATTTAACCCGCCAAAAAACCGGGTTAGGGCCGATATTTCCTAGCCCGTTTAAATTTGGGCTTTTTTGGCCCGGACCGTTTAGCCCGAAGCCCGTTAGGGCTAGCCCGAAGCCCTATATATATATATATATTGTTAATTTCAACATACACTAATACTATATTTATATAACATATATTAATATTATATATAATATATATTAATATTATATATATAATATATATTAATATTATATATAATATATATTATTACTGTATTTGTTAATATAGTGTGTATATATATATATATGTATATACATAAAAGTGTATTTTTTGTTATATTTATTATAGTATAGTTGTTACTATATATATAAAATATATTGTTACTATTTTTTTTGTTTATGACTTATAAAAAAAATTAAAAATAGATTTTTTAAATATTTAGCCCGTTTAGCCCGAAGCCCGTTAGGGTTAGGGTTAGGGCCGATATTTCCTAGCCCGTTTAAATTCGGGCTTTTTTGGCCCGGACCGTTTAGCCCGAAGCCCGCTAGGGCTAGCCCGGAACCGCTAGGGCTAGCCCGTTTAACATCTCTACTCTCGAGTCTTATGAGAGTATCTCACGCTCGGCAAATTCCACTTGCGCGTTTTCACCCGTGATCAAGCCAGTCCTGGTCCAGCCGCCGGAGACTAACCGCTCCAATCATGTTTGGCTCTTTCTGGCCATACATGAACCCGTATTCGAAGCGGATCCTGGTTTGGAGGGCAATTGAGGTGAAAATGCAGACAGTGAAGCAGGCGGGCATTGATTTCGGACTACATTCTTGGTTCGAGTCTTAAAAACGGAATACCCGAATAATCGAACTGAATTGGTGAAAGCGGTTCCGTTCGATTATTAAAAAAAACGTGAGAATTTTGGATATTGGATCTTCCTTTCAAACTGAATTTCTAGTAACGGGTATTGACTTTTTTAACTCAAAATACCCGATATTTATGTTGAAAATAACCGAAATACCCGATTATTATATATATTTTTGATTATTTACATATATATATATATATATATATTTCTTTGTAAGCTACTATATAAAATCCAAACTTCAAAAATCCTCTGCTACTATGAAAATTTGCTACTATGAAAATTTGATGAGCCAAATTAAAATATTATGTCACCAAGAGACTTTCTTTGCAGGTAAAATAGTAAAATACAAGTTTATATATATATAGAGAGAGAGAGAGAGAAAATAACTGAAGAATCAAAAAAAATACCCTATAACATTTCGGTTCGGGTATTTTCGAGTAATGTAAAAAAAATAAAGAACCGTACTTGAAATATTTAATACGATTCGAATAATGGGCACGACTATTTTTTTTTCCAAAATCGAAAATCCCAGCCCTAGTCTGAGAATTTCATCCACAGTGGCCAAACGCCACATAACATATCTTCATCTTCACTCCGCAAGAAATCAAATATTGTGGTCGTCTTGAAAAATTATAATGTACTACATGATGTACCGTGTGTTGAAAAAAACCAGTTTTTTTAAATTAATTTTTTAATGGTTAAAATATTTAATTTATGTAAAATTAAATAGTTCAGGATTAATCCAAGTTCGAAGTAGATAGTTGTAGTATATCTAATTTCTCAAAACTGATTTTTAGTGAGTGAGAATTAATGAATGAAGTTAGCCATTTGAAAAAATATTTTGAAACGAATGGGAATATGGAGAATTCCATCCCACATTGAAAATGTGATGAACTTTAAGACAATTAATAAAATAAAGAGTGTTGAAAAGTGTGTAAGTTGACCAAGACTATGCACCTACACTTGGAGTTGACTAGACCACACGCGCGCACACGTGCGCCCGCTCGGCCGGCCGACTGGCTCGGCTCGTATCGGGCTCGGGCTAGGGCTCGGGGACCTTGGACCTAGAATATTTGGTCTTTCGGGATGGTCTTTGGGGTCTTGGGCTTGGGCTTGGGTACGAATATTAATTTTTTGGTGCCAAGCAGACCTGAATTTTAAACATTTGAACTCCTCTGACTGTTGAAATGAAACAGGACGTTTGAACTCCTCTGACTGTTGAAATGAAACAGTCTGAATACACTAAATGTGTGTATTAAACCCATCTTAATGCAGCACGTTTATGGTCATAAAACCTGCCTTAATACATCAGTTTTTTTGTCATAAAACCTGTCTTAATGCAGTGTTAATGCCTGAGTTAATCCCCCGCGTGATGGAGAGACCTATAAATACCAGTGCATAATAGGCTGCTGAATACACTATCATATCATCTCATATTCAAATTTGTTCTGCATACATACACATACAAGTTTGCTTAGTTCTTGCACAGTTCAAGTTCGTCGGAGCTTCTTTTCTGGTGTGCTACAGAACAGAAGACGTTAGTCGTTGTATCTTTGGGGATAATACGTCTGCAAACCGTCAGCACTAAACGGGATGTAATTATCTTGCGGAAAGATATCTATCGCCTCGGTTTTTCAGAACACCATTCGTGTAATTTCATTTTCTGTTTTTTTCAGTTTACATTTGTAATCGAATTGTTAGAACAATAGTGTTGTTCAGTAGATTTTCTTTTTCCTATTTATTGTAATCACGAAAATATAACCATTGCAAGATAATTAAAGAAGATGTCTACTGCTATGGATGCTAACTCTTCTGCTCAGAAGACGATCATCCCTGCTGCTGTTCCAACCCTTCCTGTTCACGCGGAAAAACCTGAAAAATTCAACGGACTCGATTTCAAGCGTTGGCAACAGAAAATACTTTTCTACTAGACCACCTTCGGTTTGGCAAAATTTCTGAAGGATGACCCTCCTGTCATGGCTGAAAACAAAACAAATGCTGAAAAACACGCTGCCTTTGATGCATGGGGGCAAGGTGATTACCTTTGCCGAAACTATGTCCTTAACGGACTTAGTAATGAACTGTACAATGTGTACAGTGCTGTGAAAAATTCCAAAGAACTCTGGGATTCTTTGGAAAAGAAATATAAGACTGAGGATGCCGGAGCAAAGAAATTCATGGTTGGTAAGTTTCTGGACTATAAGATGGTTGATACAATAACTGTCTTATCTCAAGTCCAAGAGTTGCAATTAATTTTGCATGAGATTCATGCTGCGGGCATGAGTCTGAATGAATCTTTCCAAGTGGCGTGTGTGATTGAAAAATTGCCACCGAGCTGGAAAGATTTTAAGAATTACTTGAAACACAAGAGAAAAGAGATGTCTATTGAGGATTTGGTTGTTCGTCTTCGTATTGAAGAGGACAATCGAAGGTCTGAAATTAAGTCGGGCAAATTGTTTGTTGCAAACAAGGCTCGTGCAAACTTGATGGAGCAGGGCAACTTCATCAAAAGAAAAGTGTCACAAGCACCACATAATAAAGGGAAGCAGCCTGCCAAGGTTTGGAAGTTTACTGCAATTGTCACAACTGTGGCAAGCCAAACCATATGGTTAAGGGCTGTAGAAAGCCCAAAATGCCCAACGTATCTAAAAAGGTGAAGCCAAGTGCCCACCTTGCTGGACACGTTCCTGCGCCAGGAGAACTTAATGATTTTGATATGTGTGCAATGGTGTTTGAAGCACCAGAAGAGCAAATCTATGATGTCGAGGATCTTTATGTAATAGGGTCTCGGCCCAAAACTAAGACATCATGTTACTTGCTGACATGGCTAAATAACGAACCATTAGACCGATTTGGTCTTTTTCCACAAACATACAAATTAAAGTTCATATACATCTCTCTTACAAGACCCGTACCCGCAAATGGGTCAAAATACAATATAGTGGAAGACTGAAAATAACCCAACAATACAACAACGTCAACTGGACTCTGAACTATTGATTAGTATCGCAGCTCGTCTTCCTCCTTGCCATCCCTGCGGTTGCTCCAACGAACTAAGCATACCTGAAATGCATGATACGCATTTCCCCCATTTAAGGGGTTAACATTGGAATGGCTAGTACAAGTATTCAGTCTATATAAAATATATCACGCCAATATTAGTTACATTAAAATGACAACAGTCGTGAAAGAATTTCCCGAGAGGTTTTCAATATTTAAAGTACAACTCAAGTCTATGAAAATAATACATATCAACTCGGGGGTTTTAGAAAATGACAGCAAGTCTTTTGGGATTTCAAGTCCGAGGTTATAAAACTTTTCCAAAACAATAGGGTCTCGGCCCAAAACTCTTTTATGCAACAAACATTTTTTAAAATAGAAAATGTTTCGGGACTTCCATCCTTAGTTATGAATTTCGTTTCAAACCTTTGGGTCTCGACCCAAGGTCGTTTTCCACAAATAACATTAACACATACATAGGGATCTCAGCCCAAGACCTCTCCAAACTAAAATACACGAAATCAATATCAAAGTTTATTTTCCAATACCAAAACCTCACAATCAAATAGCTAAACTCTTACGACACATAACCTAGTGTCATTCTAGCCAAGTACCAAAATTTCAATATATAATGTACATCAACGTCGAGAACCAAAACGTTGTGATATTTTGGACATATCACAATTATCGAAAATATCAACATCACCTCAAGATGAAAACCACACCCGGTAACCCGCGACCGTACCCCTTAGTATCGGCCTCCAGACGCCCCGTCGAACGCTCCGGGTGGGAAACCACTTCCGCGGCAGTATCGGCCCCTAGACACCCCGTCGAACGCTCCGGGTGGAAGATCAACAACACACGCACCCAAGTCCACTTCCGCGGTTGTACCCCTTAGTATCGACCCCCATACGCCCCGTTGAACGCTCCTGGTGGAAGGAACAAGGGACTCACACACACGTTCCAAAATTCACAGTTGCAAACCACAAGCCTCAAAAGTCAATCACAATATATATAATCAAGGCACTTGCTAGAATGGCCAATTATCCGACGCATAACCACGACCGACACAGCTATACGACAACCTATCAATCCTAAACGCATCTTCACACATCAACGGCCATAACAACCGACCAAACCAATACGACTAACCTAACTTATAACACACGACTTAACCCACATAACTCCGTGATCACCAAACATTATAGCACATGTCTAAGTGTACTAACTACCCCGCACTACGTCTCTATTGACATATCTCTATGACAAACAATGAACCAACACTAACCTCCCATAACCACATAATAATTACGATAATTCACATAAGGCACAATCAATTAAAATGCACAAACCAGCACTATTTCATACGCAACCTCAATTCGCATAATATAAATCATATAGACAAGAATACTTGCGTCGATGATCGATAGCGGAATTCCGACGAACAAGGCTCCACCAACGAGCTACGAACAACTATATACTCCGTGGAAAACCACTAACAATGCAATTACTACGGGAATAATGAATAAAGACAACGGAAAACATGCTTAAGAATCGAAGGAAACTCATTGAGGCATTTAATCGAGCATTAAATGTTCAAGACTCCAATATGTCACCGAATCACGATTCGGATTATATGAAACCGGAATATGGATATACAATCCATAGAACGTGATCAAAAACAATGTTTTATAACGATCAATTCATAAAAACTGGATTAGAAATGAGATCAAGAACAAAATCCCCAAAAAGGTCAACTCTAGGGAAAACAAGAAATTACCTCGATCCGACGAAGAACAACCGATTAGATGATGTTGCTATCACCTAAGACCCTTCAAAGCACATAGGGATTGAGTATAATCGACCAAGAACCCAACCCCTAGGCTCACCCGTACGCCGACCGCGAGAAAAGGAGAAGGAATGGAGAAAATGAAGTGAAACCCGTCGCCCAGCTATTAAATAGCTGGGCGTGTTACGGCCGTAACACATAGTATATTACGGCCGTAACCCATCTCACGGGCATTATGTACAAAATGGGAGGATGTGTTACGGTCGTTACCCATAAGCCATTACGGCCGTAACACCTACATTCTGGCAGCACATTCCATTCTGCTGCCCGACCAGCCCCGAACGACCCCGAAATGCAATGATTCAGAAAATTCAACGAAACGCTCACAAGGGATCCCCAACAATGAACAAAAGTGTTAATGAAACGTGCGATTCCAACGATAGAAGGTAAGTAAAAACGGGTATGAAAACTAGAACCCAAAGCTTTAGAAAATTACGAAATGGCCCAACAGTCCGAAAATCACGATACGAGATTGAATTACAATTCCAAAGTTCACAACACGACCACAATTGTTAAACGAACCTGTAGGGATGACAAAATGACAATTCCTAGCAAGATTCACAAGGATCGGACCCAAATGCGGAAAAGTCGCAATGATATGCCGATTAACCCGAAAAAATATCAAAACTCGCTCGGATGACAATAAGTGCAGAACAAAACAAGTCCAAAATGTGTCAATGAACACAAGCGAGTCGCTAGAATCGAAAAATACAAGAACAAAAAATACAGGTATTACATTCTACCCCACTAAAAATAAGTTTCGTCCCGAAACTTAAAACAAGAGCAAGGCGACTCTAGATAACACATGTTATCTGATATTTACAGCGCACAAGAGCTCCATGCCGTACAGAGCTACTACGGTCCGATTCAATACACAAGAATGTTCACGAAAAGCAACGAACACGAACCACTACGGTTGATAGATCCGGGCAGTACAACAATCAAAACACAAGTCCAATGTTGAACAAGAGTGTAATTCCAGTAACCTCAAAGGTTTGGAAGATCAAATATGAAGACAATTTCCCGAACTTAAGAAAATTACGAAGTGATCTGAAAGCTCAAAAATCATGATACGAGATCAACGAATACCGAACAACAAACGATCGAACAACAACGATCGAGACAACAACGGTCGAGCAATCATATTCGAATCATAACGAATAACAAAAATTGAATAGCATCCCCGAAGTCCACAGCACGAATCAAGACAATATATGATCCAGTGAAAATGACAAAATATACATTTACATAAGTTTCACAGGAGTGGAACCGAATTCGGAAAAAGTCACAACGAAAAATGGATTAACCCGAAACAATATCGCAACTCGTTCGAACAACCAAAAAGTGAAGATTAGAACAAGTCCAGAAAATATCGACGAACACAAACGAGTCGATAGAGTCGAGCAAAACGAAAGCGAAAAAATATGGGTATTACACCATATCACCTTTAAAAGAGGTTTCGTCCTCGGAACCTAAACAACAAGAACGGAGTTCTGGAATAACAACTTTCTCGGCAAAATTCTCTTGGTCCCGCATCTGATCTCCATGACCATCTGTACCGCGATCACGACCGCGTCCTCTGTTCTTCAGCATACTAAGCGGATTCTCACTCAATACGATAGCACAACTTCGCAAAATAATATGCTAAAGTACCAACTTAGCACGACATATCACATAAGGTAACTAATAGCAACTCGATAAGAAAATCCACTAGGTATTATTTTTGATGATATCCTTTGAAAATCTTTGGATTTGCATGTTATTCAAAATAAAACTTTGAAAGTATTTTTGGTACCTCGGGCTGTTTTAACAAAAGACTTTAACCATCTCATTTTGAAATCATTTGCAAAACAATATTTTCTGTGCAACCGGCATGTCAAAATCACCACGCCACTACAAACCAGCATCACCGTTAATAACCAACAAGGTAACCACGCAGGGTCATCAAACCATTCGTACATATTTTAATCAGTACAGGAACTTTCCCAAATCTGAGTTAAAAGTTTAAGCCGAGTAAGATTCTCCATCTTTCACCATCTTTAAATTTTTGAAAATAGAAATCATATTTTGGTTTAAAATATAAAAATTTTATGATGTGAAAGATTTTAAAATCATATACTCGAGTTATTTGAAATTAACATCAATAGGCTAAAACCATTCTAAAATTCTTTCAAACACGATAAAAGGTTGACGACGGTGACATCTTATAAAATATCGAAAGCACCTCAAAATATGTCATTCGTATTACGTCGCAAGGTTTCTATGAAAGTGCACGCTCACTTTGCCAAAACTCAAAATGTTTATAATTAAAAACAATGTATACACTAAGTAACTATTTATGCATGCCGATAAAATAGTCATGAAAATTCTCTAGTTTAACCCCGTTTGCGAAACACTTGTAAGTCATTTGAAAATACACGTGCAGTAGATATAGCTACGAGCGTACACTGAGGTAGCAAGAAACAATCAATCAACTCTTTTTTTTTTGAAAATTTACGGACGGCTTGTCCAAAATTTCAGAAAATTTTCAAAATTCATTGTAAGCGTCGTTTAACCGTAGTAGTAAAATATTTGAGAAGATCTGATTTTCACAACATACTCAAGTCTATGAAATTTTCAGAAATATTTACAAATACACGCGCAGCCCACAAAGTCATTAATAAGAACACGTTTGTAGCAATTAGCAACAATGTCAAACATATTCGGTTCCCAAACACATGCCCATCTAACATTCAAATCATTATACTAATCGATACCACTCATTAATATAATCTCAGATTCAAACATACGTGGAAACCATCCGTTTGTGTTTCCGACAATCTCTGTCGTCAATACGCCTCCTGGAACACATAAATGTCCAGAGACTTCCACAACACGTTGTACCAATCAAAACTCAACCTACCAGTACATCCCCATTCAGCACGGGAATGTCACACGCTGTGGATTCCGTGCCGGAACCAACCAGGCTAAAAACCGCTGCAAAACCATTTCAAAATGCGCCAAAAGGCCGATGACGGTAGTATTTTTCAAAACTCACCAAATCATTTTATTGTTACCCAAAATATTATCCGGAGATGATATTGCTGGAATGGTCGAGTAACAAACAAATGCGAGAACACTTCCGTGGGAAAGTAAATAACGCAAGATTTGTCGGGGTTGTTAGTCCCGGGCTTGAATGCTCTCGCGAGATGTTATTAATACAAATACTTCGGAGTACAACTATTAATGTTAGTGTGCAATTACAATGAGTGTAAAGTCTCTAGTTATCTTAGCTATTGAGCGTGAAGATTGCCGGAAGAACCAGACATGAAGCTCTGTGAGTTCTTGCTTTTGGTATTCTGTGTTTTTGAATGGATTGATTTCACTGTGTGAATGTAATTGTGAATCGATCTTACCGCCTTTTGGCCACTGCTGGAGGCCTTCTATTTATAAGAGAAGAGGTTGCTGAGGGGTAGGGAAACTACAGATCGGATTTTTATGCGCCCTTGTCTTTAGACGAAGACTCTGTCGAAATTCTTTGAAGCTTCTTGCGTCGACCGACTTTCTTTCTAGGTAAGAACAACAAATTCTCTCCCCCCTTTTCTCTTCGGTTCGAAACATGTCTGGAGGAGGATTTAATGCGCATGAGACTGGTAGATCTTCTGCCGCCGCGGCTTCGCCTGACCGGGAAGAAACCCCGTGGCTCTTCACATGGAGACGGCCGTCGAGGCCATTCGTGCGGGGATTGCTCCCGCGGAGATTGAAGAGCTTTTCAACGAAGATGATGTGGCGAGGTCGGCGGCGGCGGGGCAGAAGGGCTCGTCGGTAGATGAGGATGAATTGGTGAGGCTGTACTGGGAGCAGAACATCGTGTTTGGCCGGGCTTTTTCGGAGTTCGCCGGTCTTATGGAGGGGATTGCCGGACCACGCCCTCAGTTTGACTTCGGAGCATACTCGGTCGCCCACCCCTATGAGCTCGTGAAGCGAACGTCATTCCGGGCCGCGTATCGCTCCCCGTGGACCCTCGGTCAGATCCGAAGTTCGGCGACCAGGAAAGACTTGAGTAGCTGGAGGGCGAAATTCCATATCCCTTCTGACGTCTCGTTGTATGTGAGAACGAGCATGTCGACCAACCTCCCGAGGGTTTGGTCGCCGTCAACTAACTAATCCTAAAGGCCGGTTTGTGGTTCCCATTGCCGTTCGCCGTGTCATTCCTGCTGACCGCCTGGAATGTGGCGCCGCTCCAATTGACGCCGAACGCATGGCTGCAGATTATTAGTGCCTTGATGCTTTTTGGCGGTCATCGGCTGTACCATCTACCTTCTGCGCTAGAAATGAACTACCTCTTCAAGCTGACTGCGCAGAAGGGATCGGTCGGCGGCTACCACATTCAGGGTCGCATGGGTAGGGTGGTCTTAGGGGTGCCGAACAAAGTTCGGGGTGACCTGGCAAAATGGTGCTGGGTCGGCGGAGCGTGGAAGTCGGCGTTGAGCGATAAGCCAGAGGATGAGTTGGATATCCCCACCAGTTTTCGGGAGAGGAATCCGAGTAAGGATTTTAACTCTCCCTTTGTTCGGATACTTCTTGAACTGATCTAATTTGGTTTTCTTTTTGCAGGATCCCTTGTTCCAGCGATCGGCGACCTTCCTTTTGACTTCTTGATCGTCTGGGAGCGGATCCGCGGTTTGGTGGACATCTACCTCGACGTTCGCACGGTCAACAACGAATCTCATTGGTTGGGTGCTCGGTTGTTTCACTTCCCTCGCCACCTGAAGGTTTCAGATATAAATTTTTACTTCCTCTTTTCTGCTTGACGATCGTCTGATTGAGAAAGATGTCTAACTTGGTTGAATATTCTTCTTTGACAGAGATCTACTTTCCCCGCTACTTCGAGCCCCCGAGAGAGATAATGATGTCGAACCCCAGCCTTATGAGTCGTCTCCGCCAAGGGAAGAATACGGGTCGTGCCCCTGCAACGACATCCCGTCCTATCCCCGAGGAGAGACTTATCATAGCGCAACCACAAGAGGCGGAGGCCGGAGGAGCCCCAGCCCACTGTTGCTGCGGAGGTAACCATTTTGGTGCCGCCGGTTGCCGTGCCTCATATTTCTGCTGTTCCAATGGAGGAGGGGTCTTCGGCCTCAGCGGCCTTCCTGAAGATGGCAGCGATCGCTGATGCCGAGACTCCGCGGGGCAAGCCCTTTTTCGGCCGTGACCCCGAGTTGGCCGCGAGGTAAGACTGGTTTGATCTTTCCGAGTTAAGCTACTTGTGTGGGGAGCATACTAACTTCTTCGGGTTTTTTTTGTGTTGCAGGGTCCGTCTTGCCGATTCGAACACCTCGTCGATGGTGTTGGATTTCCTGGCGAGCAAGTCCCCGCGCCAATCCATCGACGTTCCTTCCTACGTCTCCCGGGCCATCTCCTCTCTTCCTAAGGCTTGGACGACCGACCTTGACGCGATTGCTTGCCGGCGGTCTGGAGATGCCATGCAGGCGACACTTGCCCTGACTCTCCAGGTGGCGATGATGGCCGCCCAAGCTGTTAAAGATTATGAGGGGCGACCCTCTACTGCTCGCCTCCATCAAGATCTTGAGGCTGCTCGGAACCAGAATGCCGAGTTCGCTAATAGGATAGTGGCCATGGAGAAGGAGTACACGGAGATGGCCAAGCGAGCCAAACAAGACCTTGATCGGATGAAGTAGGAGCTTGACCGGTCCCAGGGGGTGGCAGATCGGTTTCGTGACCAGATGACGGATGCTCGCCGGTTGCACGCGGCCTCGCAGGAGGAGGTGACTGGGCTGAAGGCGACAGTGGACCGGCTCAACGGCGAGCTGGAGAAAACGAAGGGGGAACTGGCTGCCAAGGTAGTCGAGCTCGCGGATGCGGACAAGACGGCCGCGGGGCTGAAGGATCAGTTAAAGACGATCGAGACCGATCCCTACCTTAATGTGGAGTACGTCGGCGAGTTCGCATACTATATGGCTTACGCCGACGCTATCCGTGCTTCCAATAAGGTAGGGCTCGAGGTCGGACCTATGATGGAAACCTTCAAAGCCTATGTACTCGAGCATCCTCTGCAGCCGGACTTCTCCCTGCCGATCCTCGACCTCACCGACTTAGGGATCGATCTGAGCTGGTATCCGTTTCAGGATAAACTTGTTTATCCTGAAGCCGGTGAGGAAGCGCGCGCCGATCCGCCTGCTGGAGGCGAAGGCCAGTCGGGGGTGGCCTGAGTGATGCTGGAGTTGTTTTGTTTTTCTTTGCTTGTAATTTCCAGTTTTTCCTTGTATTGCCTTCAGGCTTGTATGTACAATCATTGTGAATGGAATAAAATACTTCTTTTTGCATCTGATTCTTTATATGTACGATCGCCTCTTCTGAATGTTTGCATATGAATTTATACAAGTGTTCACACAATTGCACCTGATGCCTTGTTTGTATGATCGACTGTCTGAATGTTCCGCATCACTTCGACTTTGCACAATTGTCTGAATAGATCCGAATGTATTGGTACACTTGAAAATTCTTACTTGTGAATTTCTTGAACAAAAACCGATCGTCATGTGTGTGTTTGAACAAAGCCGATCGTGTATGGTTCCTTCCTCCCGATCGCATGTAGGAATAGCTCCATTTTGCCCCTTGTTTTTGTTAACTTAGCGTAAGTAAGGGAACGAAAATAGTACGTTTGGTGAGCTATCTTTAGTTTTGCTGATTCTTAGAGGGAGGACTGTTTCGATTTTGAGGAACCGTGCACGGTCGTGGAGTTTGATGGACCGACCTCCATAACCGTGTCTTAGTGTGCGAGGGACATTCCACCTATAGGTCTGTCTCGCGACTCACTTTATTGTGAGGGTCCTCCGTTAGGCTACGCCCGCCTTGTATTTAAACGAAGGGCGAGCGGTCTTGGTCTGGGGAGTCCTTGTGCGGGGCGTTGTCGGTTTAATAGACTCCACGTACGCGGCTTGTTAGCACTTTTCTACCTCGGATCGCCATGTTAGATGACAATCTTCGACAGTATACATTGTGACGGGGGTAGGGACGCGTCCCCTTGTCCGGGTCCATCATGTTAGATGATGTATCTTTGAGGGCGAGCGAGCGTGTCCACAGATTTGTTTGGAGGGGCCTTCGGCTACGCCCGCCTCGTATTTAAACAAAGGGCGAGCGATCGCAGCCCAAAGGAACCTTGTATGGACGAAGCTATCGGTTCCATCGACCTCCATGACCATGGCTGCACTTTTCTACCTCAGATCGCCATATTGAATGACGATCCTCGACGGTAGACGTTGTGCTTGGAGGGGCGATCACTTGCATAGGTATGTCAGGTTAGATGACGACCTCTTGTGGGGCGAGCGAGTCGTCCTCTTTTTTATTTGTTTGTCTTTGTCGAGGAGAATCACATAAATGGGATCGGAAAATCTCATTAAAATCTGCGTACATTGGGTAACTGAATACAAAGTTTTTACTCGTAGTATTTCTTCAAATGCACGGCATTCTAGGGATATTAGTCCGGATTGCCGTCTGGGTGTTCGAGTTCATAGGCTCCCCTAGTTAGCCACTTAGATATCCTGAAGGGGCCTTCCCAATTCGGGCCAAAGACTCCTGTGTGAGTCTGGACCTTTTTGAGGACTAGGTCGCCCACTTGGAACCGTCTTTCCTTGACCTTCGAGTTGAAGAATTTCTCGGATCTCCTTTTGTGGATTGTGTTCTTCATTTCCGAGGTCAGTCACCATTCTTCGAGCATGTCCAAGTCGATCTTTCGGGCCACATCATTGTCCGTCGTCATCTCTTGTTCAGTTCGGTGGCTGAGGACGGCGATCTCCGAAGGGATCACTGCTTCTGTTCCGAAGGTGAGGGCGAATGGGTTTTCGCCGGTTGAGTTTCGGTTCGTCGTTCGGTAGGACCATAAAACGTCCGGTAACTCGCTCGCCCATCGTCCTTGTTTGGATTCGAGTCTTGCTTTGATTGTGTGCTTGAGGATCTTGTTTACAGCCTCTACCTGCCCGTTCGTCTGAGGGTGATAAGGGGACGAGAAGAACTTTTTGATTCCCTATTTCTCGCAGAATTGCATGACTTCCAAACCATCGAACTGCTTCCCGTTGCCAGAAATTATAGCCTGGGGTAGTCCGAACCGACATATGATGTTCTTCCAAATGAACTTGATTACTTGTTCTTGACCGATCTTGTTGAGTGGTTCGGCCTCAGCCCATTTCGTGAAATAATCGACACCTACGATGGCAAATTTACATCCCACTGGCGCCGTCGGCAAAGGACCGATGAGTTCGATGCCCCATTGGGCGAACGGCCATGGGCTGTACATAGAAGTGAGTTGTTCTGGGGAGAGCTTGATGTTTGGGCCCATCACTTGACACCTGTGACACGATCGGGCGTAGGCGATCGCGTCATTTTGTAGTGTAGGCCAGAAAAAACCTTGCCTGGTCGTTTTGTGGATGAGAGCTCGCCCTCCAGCATGGTTTCCATAGATCCCGTCATGGATCTCGGCTAAAATGAGTCGGCCTTCCTCCGACATAATGCACTTGAGGAGAGGAAGGCTGAAAGCTCGCTTGTAAATCCGGTCGTCCAACAGGGTGTATCTGGTTGCACGGAGCTGAAGCTGGCGAGCTTTGATACGGTCGGCAGGGACCGTTCCATCCTTCAAGTATTTGATGAACGGAGTCATCCAGTTCTCCTCGGCGATGGCAACTATGGTAATTGGGCTTCTGTCGATCGTCGGCTTTGCTGATTTTGTGATTTGGATGTTAGAGAAATCTGCAGCCCCATCTGATGATGCTAGTTTGGATAGGGCATCGGCCTAGGAGTTGTGCTCTCTCGGGACTTGTTCGATCGACACTTCTTCAAACTTTGTGCACATTTCGGTGACCAATTCTTGGTATTTGATCATTTGTTCGCCGTGCGCCTCATATTCTCCCTTGACTTGGTTCACGACCAAGAGGGAGTCCATAAAGATGTGGAGACGGCGAACGTCCAGGGCGAGCGCTAGATCGAGTCCGCCTACTAAGGCTTCGTACTCGACTTCATTGTTGGTCGCACGGAACCCGAAACGCACAGTATTTGTGAAACACTGTCCGTCGGGGCTGATGAGGACAATTCCTGCCCCTGCTCGCGAGTTGGTCGCCGAGCCATCTACGTATAATTTCCAAGCAGTGCGGCCGACCTGGGTCGGACTGGGTGGGAATGTTAATTCCACCACGAAGTCCGCCAGAGCCTGGCCTTTGATCACCGTGCGAGGAGCGTACGTGATACCGTATTGGGCGATCTCTAGTGGCCACTTGAGGAGTCGCCCGTTGGTGTCTGGCCGGTGCAGAACTTGCCTTAAGGGGAGAGTCGTTAGAACCTCCACTTGATGTTCGAAGAAGTAGGCCCTTAGCTTGCGAACACTCATGACTAGAGCATAGGCGACCTTCTCCAGAGGTGTGTAACGCGTTTCCGCATCATGGAGCGCTTGACTAATGAAGTAGATCGGCAAGTGGACTTGCCCCTCTGCTCGCACTAATACAGCGCTCAGCGCGACCTCCGAGGCTGCCAGGTAAAGGAATAGCTTTTCACCGAGAATCGTCTTTGCCAAGATTTGGGGGTTAGACAGATACTCCTTGATTTTGTCGAATGCTATTTGACTCTCCTTTGTCCATGTGAACTTCTTGTTCTTTATGGTCGCGAAGAATGGCTTGCTTTTATCTCCGAGCTGAGATATGAACGGTTAAGGGCAGTTAGGCAACCTGTGAGGCGTTGCACCTGCTTGACATTCCGTGGCTCCTGCATGTCGAGGATCGCTTGGATCTTCGTGGGGTTAGCCTCAATCCCTCTTTGGCTCACGATGTGCCCCAGGAACTTTCCTGAGCTTACCCCGAAGTTGTATTTCTTGGGGTTCAGCTTCATGTTGAACTTCCCGAGGATGGCGAACGTCTCGGCAAGGTCATTGAGGTGATCTTCCTTTTTGAGGCTCTTGACTACTATGTCATCAATGTAAACCTCCATGGTCTTGCCGATCTGGTTGGCGAACATCCCGTTGACTAGCCGTTGGTAGGTCGCCCCCGAATTCTTCAGACCGAACGGCATTCGGACCCAAAAGTACACGTCTTTTTCCGTGTGGAACGACGTGTGTTTTATGTCTTTCTCCGCCATTGGGATCTGATGGTACCCGGCGAAAGCATCCATGAACGACATCATTTCGCAACCTGCCGTGCTATCGACCAAGTGGTCAATATGTGGCATCGGAAAGTGGTCTTTTGGACATGCCACATTGAGGTCGATGAAGTCGATGCATAACCTCCAGGAGTTGCTCGGCTTTTGACGAGCACCGCGTTGGCTACCCACTGTGGCTCATCTGTAGCTACTCCGATTAGTTTGTTGTCGAGTAGCTTTTTGACTTCTATGTCGAGTGCTGCGTACTTCTCAGGACCGAATTTCCTACGTTTCTAGTGAACAGGTTTCCTTGCCGGGTCGATCTTTAGATAGTGGCAAGCATGTTAAGGACTTATGCCGACCATATCTTGATGCGACCAGGCAAAGACTCCGATGTTCTTACGTAGTAAACTGATCAGATCATCCTTTAACTCGAGGCCGACGCTCGTGTCGATCTGTACTTCCCGCTCTGGGCGAGCCGGATCTATCGTTATACTTTCCAACTCTTCAATGGGGACGGTCGCTTCTCGTTTGGAATGATTTCCGGACTCGATCCTTGGATCAATGTCGAGGCTTGGCTCGAAACCGATCCTTGGCTCGATGTCGTCCGTCAATCGATGTGAGACGCCGTCCTCCGAGTCGGGCTGGTTCGAGGTGCTTGGCTCGTCGATCTCTATCGGTTGATTGTCGATCGTCTTAATGTTATAAATAGTATGGGAAGTGTTGAAAGAAGTTACGACACAGGAGTAATTCAAACATTTCTTAGCCATTAGTTAGTCTCCTTTTACGGTACCGACCGTCCCATCGGCAGTGGGGAATTTGATACACTAAAAGAAAGAAGAGGCGACCGCCTCGAAGGTTTCTAGAAATGGGAGACCTAGGAACCCATTATAGGTGCTGGGCCTATCTATGATTACAAAAGTTGAGGTTCCTAGTAATCCTAACCTTGGGATCGTAATAACATATTAGCTCGACAGAGAGCTTGATCCTTCTATAGGCTCGGACTGTGCTGTCGCCAAACCCTTGAAGCACGGCATCAAATGGCTTGATGAATTTGGTCAGGTTGCCGAGCTGGTCAAGAGAATATTTGAATATGATATTGCAAAATCTTTCATTGTCAACCAGCACGCGATCGGCCATTTTCCCAAGGATACAAGCGGAGATTACCAATGCATCCTCTTTGGGGCATTGCACTCCCTCCCTATCCTTGTTGGAGAAAGTGATGAGCGCGTCTTTGGAGATGGTCGGCTCTGGGGTACCACGACATAGACCCCAGAGAACGCCCTCAATTCGGCCTTCCGTTTTCTGTTCGACATGGTGGAAACAGGAGAAAGGCCTCCGAGGTTTCCACCTCCCGACTGAAGCATATTGATCCGGCCGCCGGGGTTGATCGGAGGGATCGACTCGTCTGAGTACTCCAGCTCGTTCTGCTCGATCCTGGCGACCGGATTGGGAGGGATTTCGTCATTCTGTCGGCGCTCGTGCCCCCCGGTCCTTTCTGCCCGAGGTTCTGGCTTGGTAACCAAGTTATCCAACTTGCCTTCCTCGAACAGTCTCCAGAGTTGCCTGAGGAGGTTGCGGCACTGGCTGGTGTTATGGCCGGGACTCTTGTGGTAGGCAAAAAATTTGTTGTGGTCTAGATGACCATTGTCCCTTATTGGCTTCGGTTTACTAAGCCACTCGTGCTCCTTGATGGCGTTGAGAATGTCGGCCGGAGATAGGTTGAGGTTGCGGAGGAGGTGAACCTCCACATCCTTGAAGGCTTTGAATTCACCGGGCGGCTTTGCGATCGCCTTCCTGGGCTTGGCGGCTGCCTTTCTCGGGATGGAAGTTGGCGCCTTACCTTCCCCGGTAGATCCCTCGCCTAAGCGAAGGGTGAGCATCCTCTGCCTAGCCAGAAAATCAGCGGCCCTGACGCGGAAGATCGCGTAGGTCGGGGGGATGTCCTTTGTAAGGTGCCTAAACATGGGTGAATGGCCATAGAATCCCCCTAGGACCGAGTAGAGAGCGAGCTCGTCGCTAATGGGATCGCCAGTGAGGACTATTTCATCCACCCAGTCGATGTAATCTTCATCGGGCTCGTTCTTCCCCTGCCTGATTTTTATCATGCGGTGGGGGCCTTCTGGCCGAGCAACTTTGGCGGCGAAATACGACGTGAAGTCGTTCGCCAGCTTTTCAAAACAGTTGATCGAGCATGGTGGTAGTTAGATGTACCACATATGTGCAAGATCGCCCAATGTCAATGGGAACATTCGGCACTTCATCGCGTCCGATGCCCCACATCCGGTCATGTAAATCCGTAACTTGCTCAAATGGGTCTCAGGATCCGATCTCCCCTTATACAGAGGTGTCTGAGGAGGAGTGATCTTCGGTTGGACGGGGGCGAGCTCGATCTGGGCCGCGAGCGGCTCACTTGGTCCGGCGATCGATCTCTTGGTGTCTGCCCTAGTTTCTAGGAGCGCCTTCATTTCGTCGAGCTGGCGCTGCATGGCGGCTATCGTCGTAGCCTGACTGCTCGCGGATTGGCACTCGGAGCGGGAGCCAAGGCGATCGTGTACCGATCTTCTGGCCCCGTGGTAGGTGATGAGTTCTCCACCACCGAGATCAATTCTTGGGCGAGTGGGAGCCCGTTGGCCGGCCTGTCTTCTGGGAGTCGGGTAAGCCGAACTCCTGGTGACGGATTCAGACTCCGATGTCTCCCGGCTGGGGCTCGAATGCCTGGGTCGCTATGAGGGATCACTCCCTAGGTGGTTGAAGACGGAGTCGTCCCGCCTCATGAGCGCCTTTTCTTGCGGCTCGGGGCTTTCTGACGATTTCTCGACATATATCCCCTTGAGTTTCCGTTTGCCCGCACGGCGGATGGCGGTGGGAGTAATGGTGGGCGAGTCGCATGCCCTCTGTCGCTCCCTGAGGATGGCCATAGCCTCCTCGATCTGTTCTGCGGTTTGGAACTGATCGAGTGAGAGGCTGGAGCCGTCCCTCGGGGGTGGGAGTGAGAGCCTAGCGTCACCTCGGTCGCCTTCCGCCGTAGGTTGGGATTCGGCCTGAGCCGGAATAAGATGTCCGGCAGATCGCAAGGTGGCTCTTTTGGAGGTCGTGGCGGATGTCATGTTTCTGAAAGTTTTTCTTTGAAGAACAGTGAGTGTTTCTTCAAGTATATTCCCCGGAGAACAGTGAGTGTTCTTCGAGACGGTCGGAATAAAAATTGAAGGTTAAGACTGCCCTCCTTCTAGCGCCAATTGTTGTTACCCAAAATATTATCCGGAGATGATATTGCTGGAATGGTCGAGTAATAAACAAATGCGAGAACACCTCCGTGGGAAAGTAAATAACGCAAGATTTGCCGGGGTTGTTAGTCCCGGGCTTGAATGCTCTCGCGAGATGTTATTAATACAAATACTTTGGAGTACAAATATTAATGTTAGAGTGCAATTACAATGAGTGTAAAGTCTCTAGTTATCTTAGCTATTGAGCGTGAAGATTGCCGGAAGAACCAGATATAAAGCTCTGTGAGTTCTTGCTTTTGGTATTCTGTGTTTTTTAATGGATTGATTTCACTGTGTGAATGTAATTGTGAATCGATCTTACCGTCTTTTGGCCACTGCTGGAGGCCTTCTATTTATAAGAGAAGAGGTTGCTGGGTCCTCCCTGTCCTTCGCGGGCGACCGCCGTTTCTTATATTAAAATAAGGTGGGCGATCGTCCCATCACGTGGAACTGTTTCCTTAAAGTCCGCAGCTGCTGTTGGCAGCCAGATGTGCGAGCCAATGAGGAGTCCACACGCATCTTGAGTCGTTGTGTGGGGAGGACCCACTTTGTACCTTTCGGCGGGCCTATCGGTAGGTGTGAAGGTGGTGATAGGCTGGGGTCAAAAGGCCTTATCTTGTGGCGCCTTTTGCGGATCTGCATGTGGGTCTTCACCCGAGATTCGGTCTTCGAAGACTTTGACGAGTGTCAATTTCATACGTGGTACGGGGCGATCGTCTCCAGTCGGCCATTTGAGGCGATCGCCAGATGCCAATAGGCGATCGCTTTGGACGTCGACCGCTAGGCGATTGCCCATCATCTGTCTTCTTTAGCTGTCTCGAGACCATTATGTTGATCGCCATCGAGGCGTATAAATCGCCGCACAACACATTTGTCAAACCGTCATAAAACGTTCAAGTCCAAAATGCCAAAACTCGATTTAGGGAATCGATTTTACGAAATAAAACTCAGTTGGCAAAATACCAAAAGCCATTTTGGAAGAACTCAAGCAGCGGATAAAATATAGTCCACAGTATACATTCAACATCGAAATAAAATGAATAATCAAAATACACGATTCCCGACATAAGCCATAGCCAGTATCATCCCAATTGCCACACACATAAAATCCCACAAGTATCAAATACGGCTCCTATTTTGCCTCATACGAGCAAACAAAATTATACAACTCAAAACATAAAATATAATATATAAAAGGGGAGGCTTACCTCCGCAGGTCGCACGAAGAAGACGGTTGCCCACGATACTAATCTCAACGGACAGCCCGAACGACATGACATGACAACGCACAAGTCGACTTGTTAACTGACAACTCGGACGACGCAACAAAATAAGACTCGACAAAACACGACTCGACTCGACCCGACAGCCTAGGTTTCCACAACCTAAGGCTCTGATACCATAAATGTAACACTCCCAGAAGCTATCTGGGAATGTTACATGCCGCAGACCCTCTCCGTGAGGGTCTACCAGGCTAATCACAGAAACAAGACATCATGTTACTTGCCGACATGGCTAAATAACAAACCATTAGACCGATTTGGTCTTTTGCCACAAACATACAAATTAAGTTCATATACATCTCTCTTACAATACCCGTACCCACACATGGGTCAAAATACAATACAGCGGAAGACTGAAAATAACTCAACAATACAACAACATCAACTCGACTCTGAACTCTTGATTAGTATCGCAGCTCGTCTTCCTCCTTGCCATCCCTGTGGTTGCTCCAACGAACTAAGCATACCTGAAATGCATGATACCCATTTCCCCCATTTAAGGGGTTAGCATTGGAATGGCTAGTACAAGTATTCAGTCTATATAAAATATATCACGCCAATATCAGTTACATTAAAATGACAACAGCCGTGAAAGAATTTCCCGAGAGGTTTTCAATGTTTAAAGTACAACTCAAGTCTATGAAAATAATACATATCAACTTGGGGGTTTTAGAAAATGACAGCAAGTCTTTTGGGACTTCAAGTCCGAGGTTATAAAACTTTTCCAAAACAATAGGGTCTCGGCCCAAAACTCTTTTATGCAACAAACATTTTTAAAAATAGGAAATGTTTCGGGACTTCCGTCCTTAGTTATGAATTCCGTTTCAAACCTTTGGGTCTCGACCCAAGGTCGTTTTCCACAAATAACATTAACATATCCATAGGGATCTCAGCCCAAGACCTCTCCAAACTAAAATACACGAAATCAATATCAAAGTTTATTTTCCAAGACCAAAACCTCACAATCAAAGAGCTAAACTCTTATGACACATAACCTAGTGCCATTCTAGCCAAGTACCAAAATTCAATAGGGCTGGAACTTTTGGAACCGGGAACCGCAGAACCGATCCGAACCGCATCGGAACCGACGGTTCGGTTCGGTTCCTAGCAACAAATTTTTTTTTTCGATTCGGTTCGTACTGTTAGTATTCGGTTCGGTTCGGTTCGCAGTTCCTGTCCGTTTTAAAGAGGAACCGATCTGAACCGCAAGGAACCGTCTGAACCGCACCGAACCGGGAAACCGACCCTCTGAATATAATATAATATATTCTTATTAAAAATAATTAATATAATATAAAATAATATAATATATTCTTAATAAAATAAAATATAATATAATATATTTCGTCCAAACCATACAAAAGCGGTTCCGGTTCGGTTCGGTTTCTGTGCGGTTCGGACAAAAAAAACTGGAAAAATCAAACTGCGAAAAAACTATGCGGTTCGGTTCCGGTTCCTGTATTTTTCTCCCAGGAACCGAAAAGTCCCAGGCCTAAAATTCAATATATAATGTACATCAACGTCGAGAACCAAAACGTTGTGATATTCCGGACATATCACAATTATCGAAAACATCAACATCACCTCAAGATGAAAACCACACCCGGTAACCCGCGATCGTACCCCTTAGTATCGGCCCCCAGACGCCCCGTCGAACGCTCCGGGTGGGAAACCACTTCCGCGGCCGTACCCCTTAGTATCGGCCCCCAGATGCCCCGTCGAACGCTTCGGGTGGAAGATCAACAACACACGCACCCAAGTCTACTTCCGCGGCCGTACCCCTTAGTATCGACCCCCAGATGCCCCGTCGAACGCTTCGGGTGGAAGATCAACAACACACGCACCCAAGTCTACTTCCGCGGTCGTACCCCTTAGTATCGACCCCCAGATGCCCCGTCGAACGCTCTGGGTGGAAGGAACAAGGGACTCACACACACGTTCCAAAATTCACAGTTGCAAACCACAAGCCTCGAAAGTCAATCACAATATATATAATCAAGGCACTTGCTATAATGGCCAATTATCCGACGCATAACCACGACCGACACAGCTATACGACGACCTATCAAGCCTAAACGCATCTTCACACATCAACGGCCATAACAATCGATCAAACCAATACGACTAACCCAACTTATAACACACGACTTAACCCACATAACTCCGTGATCACCAAACATTATAGCACATGTATAAGTGTACTAACTACCCCGCACTACGTATCTATTGACATATCTCTATGACAAACAATAAACCAACACAAACCTCCCATAACCACATAATAATTATGATAATTCACATAAGGCACAATCAACTAAAATGCACAAACCAGCACAATTTCATACGCAACCTCAATTCGCACAATATAAATCATATAGACAAGAATACTTGCCTCGATGATCGATAGCGGAATTCCGACAAACAAGGCTCCACCAACTAGCTCCGAACACCTATATACTCCGTGGAAAACCATTAACAACGTAATTACTATGGGAATAACGAATAAAGACAACGGAAAATACGCTTAAGAATCGAAGGAAACTCATTGAGGCATTTAATCGAGCATTAAATGTTCAAGACTCCAATATGTCACCGAATCACGATTCGGATTATATGAAACCGGGACAATCCATAGAACATGATCAAAAATAATATTTTACAATGATCAATTCATAAAAACCGAATTAGAAACAAGATCAAAAACAAAATCCCCAAAAAGGTCAACTCTAGGGAAAACAAGAAATTACCTCGATCCGACGAAGAACAACCGGTTAGATGATGTTGCTATCACCTAAGACCCTTCAAAGCATGTAGGGATTGAGTAGAATCGACCAAGAACCCAACCACTAGGCTCACCCGTACGCCAACCGCGAGAAAAGGAGAAGGAATGGAGAAAATGAAGTGAAACCCGTCGCCCAGCTATTAAATAGTTGGGCGTGTTACGCCCGTAACACATAGTATATTACGGCCGTAACGCAGCTCACGGGCATTCTGCCCAAAATGGGAGGATGTGTTATGGCCGTTACCCATAAGCCATTACGGCCGTAACACCTGCATTCTGGCAGCGGATTCCATTCTGCTGCCCGACCAGCCCCGAACGACCCCGAAATGCAATGATTCAGAAAATTCAATGAAACGCTCACAAGGGATTCCCAACAACGAACAAAAGCATTAATGGAACATGCGATTCTAACAATAGAAGGTAAGTAAAAATGGGTATGAAAACGAGTACCCAAAGCTTTAGAAAATTATGAAACGGCCCAACAGTCCAAAAATCACGATACGAGATCGAATAACAATTCCGAAGTTCACAACACGACCACAATTCTTAAACGAACCTGTAGGAATGATAAAATGACAATTCCGAGCAAGATTCACAAGGATCGGACCCAAATGCGGAAAAGTCGTAATGATATGCCGATTAACCCGAAAAATATCAAAACTCGCTCGGATGACAATAAGTACATAACAAATCAAGTCCAAAATGTGTCAATGAACACAAGCGAGTCGCTAGAATCGAAAAATACAGGAATGAAAAATACGGGTATTACAAAAGGATAATCTTGTTGATCCCTTTACAAAGGGACTTGAACGAGCTCAATTGGAATTATTGCTAGAGGGAATGGGTTGAAAATCCACAAATTTAAAGAAGGGTCATAGTGGTAATCCAACCATGCTGAATGGTGATCCCATGAACTTGGTTCAAAGGAAAAACTAAGCTATGTGAATTCAGTAGAGCACTTTGTTCAAAGCTCATCCCTAGAAAGCAATCCAATTGCTGTTACCTGAGAATTGTGGTGAGGATAAGTCATAATGACTTTTAATGAATCCCAAACCTATAAGGTGGAGTATTGCATATTGATGGGAGGTCACCTATATAAGTGTGAAGTGAGGTCCACTTCAAATGTAAACACTTATAAATCCAAAGTGTTGTCCATGGCCAAAAAGGACACAACAGAAGAACGGAAATGTGTTGAGAACTTGTTGTGTGAATATCATTGTCTCGGTATACACTGTGAAGGAATAGTTCAAGACATCATGTCCACTAGGCCGTCAGTATATCCGATGATACTTACTAAGGAAGGTTCATAGCCACAAACTACCCTATCCTGATGTAAGAAGAACTCATGAGGACTGAGCAAAAAAGTCTGCATTCATGCATGCATTAATTTCCACTCATGTGGGGGATTGTTGGAAAAAATCAGTTTTTTAAATTGATTTTTTAGTGGCTAAAATATTTAATTTATGTGAAATTAAATAGTCCAGGATTAAACTACGTTCGGAGTAGATAATCGTAGTATATCTAATTTCTCAAAACTAATTATTAGTGAGTGAGAAATTAATGAATGAAGTTAGCCATTTGAAAAGGCATTTTGAAATAAATGGGAATATGGAGAATCTCATCCCATATTGAAAATGTGATGAACTTTAAGACAATTAATAAAGTAAGAAGGGTTGAAAAGTGTGCAAGTTGACCAAGACTATGCACCTAGAATTGGAGTTGACTAGACCATACACGCGCCCGCTCGCTCAGCCGGCCGGCTCGGCTCGGGCCCGGGCTCGGGCTCGGGCTCGTGGACCGTGGACCGTGTATCTTGGACCTTGGACCTTGCTGCTTGGATCTTGGGCTTGGGCACGAATATTATTTTTTTGTGCCAAGCAGACCCGAATTTTAAACGTTTGAACTCCTCTGACTGTTGACATGAAACAAGATGTTTGAACTCCTCTGACTGTTGAAATGAAACAGTCTGAATACACTGAATGTGTGTATTAAACCCATCTTAATGCAGCACGTTTATGGTCATAAAACCTGCCTTAATACATCCGTTTTTTGGTCATAAAACTTGTTTTAATGCAGTGTTAATGCCTGAGTTAATCCCCTGTGTGATGGAGAGACCTATAAATACCAATGCATAATAGGCTGCAGAATACACTATCATATCATCTCATACTCGAATTTGTTCTGCATACATACACATACAAGTTTGCTTAGTTCTTGCACAGTTCAAGTTCGCCGGAGCTTCTTTTCCGGTGTGCTACAGAACAGAAGACGTTAGCCGTTGTATCTTTGGGAATAATACGTCTGCAAACCGTCAGCACTATACGGGACGTAATTATCTTGCGGAAAGATATCTATCGTCTCGGTTTTCAGAACATCATTCGTGTAATTTCATTTTCTGTTCATTTTCTGTTTTTTTTCAGTTTACATTTGTAATCGAATTGTTAGAATAGTAGTGCTGTTCAGTAGATTTTCTTTTCCCCGTTTATTGTTGTTGAGTATTGGTCCGAATCGGGTGAAAAATAAGATTACAATAATTATAACAAATATAACTATTACACGAATCTACTCGGGATAGGGATTAGGGATTACACAACTTCTAATTTTACGAATCAAAATAAAACTGGGAAAAATAAACAGTGAGAAATAGGAAGATCAAACCACACGGCCGAAGCCGAAGAAAAAACCACTGTCGGAGAAAATTCCGGCCGGCTCAGTCCTCCGTCCCCGTAGCCACGTCCTGGACTCACAAGACCCGCGGCCAGCACCTCGAACCGAACCCACCACCGGAAACCGGAAGCAACCTCCGGCGAATCCAAGCACAAAGCAAGATCCGACTGGTCCAAAACCCCAAACCCAAAAAACCGAAGCACAAAGCTTAGAAAACCCCTGAAATATCAGATCCCCTTTCTCACAAAGCTCACCAAGAAAACCCCTCAAATATTTCACTTAGAAAACCGAAGGATTCAAAGGGAAAATATATCTTGCTCTCTTTTATTTCGTTGTACTTTCATCTCCACCGAAAACGGGATTTATAGGAGAATCGGAACAACCAAACAAAGAGAAGAAATCGGGCGGATTTACTTTCCATCGGGAGGAGCAGGTCAAAGCCGAGGAGAAGGAAAGAAAATCGGGGGGTGAGAGAAGGGGAGTGAGAGAGCAGACGGCGGGGGGGTGTGAGAAAGGAAATGAGGGGTAGGGTTAGGGTTTAGGGTTTTTATATGTAGGTTTAAAATAAACCAATGGCCGGATTAAAGATGCCGGATGAACGGCCAAGATTAATCCAAATTTAATGGGTCGCTCTAAAAGGATACCGGCCGGTCCGATTTTAAGTGGGTCTGCAGGAGATAGATTATTTTGGGCCCTCATTATTTTATTCATTTGGGCCACATAATCCAACAAATCTCCACCTGGGCCAAATGAGTCATCGGGTACATAATGGAGACGGAGGTCATCATCGCCGGACATCACCTGCACACAAAACACAAAGTAAGTACAGGTAATCACAAAGAAAGCAATCACTAAGAAAGCAGGACTATCACAAAGATGTAATAATTCACTAAGAATGTAAAGCCTTCACAAAGAAGGCAATGACTAAGAGTTAGTCTTGAGTTCCCAAGTTCAGCAGATCAGTGCAGGACACAAACTTCTCCAAAGGTAAGCATTTGGTGCCCATATCTGCAGGATTGAATTCTGAAGGAATTTTTCCAAGATCAAGTTCACCTTTTTCAACAATGTCACGAATGAAATGAAATTTGACATCAATATGTTTAGTGCGATCATGAAAGACGGGATTTTTACAAAGCTGAATTCCAGACTGACTATCTGAAAATACCACGACTTTTTCTTTCAGAAAACCAATTTCGGACAGAAGACCCTTTAGCCATATGGCTTCTTTAAATGCCTCAGTTGTAGCAACATATTGATTCGATTGTAGATAAAGCAACAACATTCTCAGAATCGAGATTTCCAACTAATGCAAGAGCCACAAAGGGTAAACACATAAGAGGTCGTGGATTTTCGATTGTCACGATCATTAGCAAAGTTAGAATCCACATATCCAACAAGTTTAACACCATCACCAGATTTAGAAAACTTAATGCCAACATCCACAGAGGATTTCAAATAACGGAGAAGCCACTTCAAGGCTTCCCAATGAGGCATACCAGGATTAGACATGTATCTACTCAAGCAATCGACAAAGATAAAGCTATATCAGTCTCGTACTAACCATGAGATACATGACTGATCCTATAGCATTAGCGTAGGGAATTTTTTCCATTGTTTTTTCTTCTTCACTAGATTTTGGAGATTGATCTTTGCTTAATGTAAAATGGGCGGCAAGAGGCACGTAAGGTGTTTTGCAGTCATAGAAAATTTTTCAAGTATTTTCTCTATGTAGGAAGACTGATTTAGAAATAAAGAAAAAGTTTTCCTATCTCTAACAATATTCATGCCTAAAATTTTCTGGGCGTCTCCAAGGTATTTCATGTCAAATTGATCACTAAGACAAGACCTAACATGATCAATTAATTTTATGCACGGACTCACAAGTAACATGTCATCCACATAGATAAGTAAGAAGATAGGAATAGTGGAGTCTACTTTAAAATAGAGACAAGGGTCGTATGAACTACGTTTGAATTTTAAAGAAAGCATGTAAGAGTCAAACTTCTTGTTCCATTGCCTTGGAGACTGTTTTAGGCCATAAAGGGCCTTTTTAAGAAGGCAAACGTGATCAGGTTTCTTAGAGTCTACAAAACCTTCTGGCTGCCTCATATAAATTTTCTCATTTAATTCACCATGAAGAAAAGCTGTTTTAACATCCATTTGTTTTAATTCCCAATTAAAGTGAGCAACTAAAGCAAGCATGATACGCACAGTGGTGAATTTCACAACAGGAGCAAATATCTCAGTGTAATCAATTCCTTCTTTCTGAGTGAAACCTTTTGCAACTAACCTAGCTTTAAATCTGATATTCTCTACTTCATTTTTAACCTTATATAACCACTTGCAGTCCACAAGAGAACAATGTTCAGGTTTTGGAACAAGAGTCCAGGTTTGGTTAACATGCAGGGAATTCATTTCATCATTCATAGCATTTAACCAATCAGAAGCATTTTCAGATTTTAAAGCATCTTTGTAGCTTTTAGGTTCGTTATTATCTAAGGATTCAAACACATTGCAAGCATGGGACATCATATGAAAATCATCAAAGTGATGAGGCCTCCTAACATTCTCTCTTCTAGGCCTATCTCTCGTCAATTGGTAGTTGGTTAGTTCAGTACTTTCATCAACATTCTCAATAACTTCATCACTCGAATTTCGAATGATTTTCATTTTCAAAGATGCAAAGTTTCATCATTTTCGTGCTCCACCTCACTTAAGGTAGGGTAGTTAGAAACAAATTGAGTTAGGCATGTGCACGGGTGCGGGTGCAGGATGATCAAGACAAGGAAATTCATCTTCATTGAATATTACATCCCTACTAATCAGCACCTTAAACCCTGGCTCGCCCTTAAGCCATAGCCTAAAACCCTTAACTCCCTCCGGGTAGCCTAAGAACACACATCTTATCGATCTAGGTTCTAATTTATCTTGCTTTTGATGAACATATGCAGCACACCCAAATACACGAAGATTAGAGAAATCAATGTTACTACCAGTCCACACAGATTCTGGATAGTTTCCATTCAAAGGGACAGATGGAGATCTGTTTATAATATAGGCAGCTGTAGATAAAGCCTCACCCCAAAAACGTTTTGACAATCCGGAGCTGACGAGCATGGACCTTACCCTATCAAGGAGGGTTCGGTTCATGCGCCAAGAATTCCGCTTTGTTGAGGGGTGTAGGTGTCGTCTCTATGCCTTTGAATACCACTTTCCGCACACAAAGTATCAAACAAATTATTGCAAAATTTCGTGCCGTTGTCGCTTCTCAAAATTTTAATTTTCTTACCGGTTTGATTTTCAATTAAAATTTTCCACGTTTTGAACGTGTCAAACACATCGATTTGTTCTTAAGGAGAAACACAAAGACTTTCTGGAATAATCATCAATCACGATAAAAATATCGGTTTCCACCGTGTGTCTAACACCGGCAGCCCCCACACATCAAGATGCGACATTCAAACACATTTGAACTCTTAGGGGGTTCGGGAAGGTGAATGGGGAAAGTTAGCACGATGTTGCTTACCATACACACAATTATCACAAAATGGTAAGTCAGATATTTTATCATTCCCAAAACAACCATTTTTGTGCAATATTTCAAGACCTTTACCACTAATGTGACCCAACCGTTTATGCCATATTTCAGTTTTATCTCCAAGTACTGCATTAACGGAAAAGTTACTTACAGTGGAACAAATGTATAAATTCATTTTACGAATGGCGACAAAAAAGATTTTGGGACCTCTCGTAACTTTCATAGAACCCTTACCCCATGTACCTTCAAAACCATCATCTTCAAGACATGCACATGACATTAAATTATGAGCTAAGTGAGGAACATGCCTAACATTTTCCAAAGTTATCGAATTTCCAGATTCGAATTTAAGGCACACAGTTCCTATTCCAGCAACATTTCGTTTTACATGATCCGGCATAGACACATATCGATTTTTCAAATCACGATAGCTGGAAAAAAATTGTTTATGCGGAGTCATGTGAAATGTGCATCCAGAATCAACCAGCCAATCATTTTCACCAAGGTCATCTAACACAGAGTTCACAGAAGAATGCATAGCATCAGAAATCATAAACACATCACCAAGATTTTCACCGACAGCTAAGTTAGCCTGATCAGATTGCTGGTTTTTCTTAGGTTTAGTGCAGTCTTGAATATAGTGACCATACTCACCACAATTGTAACACTTACGATTATTAGGTCTAGGTTTAAACCGAAATTTTTCATTGCCCCTTTTCTTGTTGGCTTGGTTATTTTGAGTGTTGGAAGACTTTTTATTTTGAAAGCGTTTTTGTGGTCTTCCTTTGACAAAATTAACCTCGCCAAGATTTCTAAGGGCAGCACCTTTATTGTTTTTCAAATCTAGCTCTTTGCTTTTTAAGCCGTTCACAACAATATCTAAGGTTACCTGATCTCTACCATATTTAATGGCAGATTTCACATCACTATAAGAATCTGGAATAGCATTCAAAAGAACAATCGGAGTGTAATCATCAATGTTTTTATCTCCCGTTAACTTTATATCTTGAACCAATTTTGTAAACACGTCTAAATTGGCATCAATGTCTTTATTAAGATCAAGCTTATAGCGGAAAATTTTTTCAAGAAGGAATAATTTATTTGGCAATGAAGTTTCAGTATACATTTCTTCCAATTTTTCCCATAACTCTTTAGCCGAACCGTGTTTACCTAATTTTCTTATCACAGAGTCAGAAAGGTTCAAGATAATCGCAGAATAAGCAAACTCATCAAGTTCAGCCTTTTTATCCGCCGTCACATTAGAGGCAAACGAATTATCAATGGCTTTGAAACATTTTTGTTGAATAAGTATGCTTTTCATTTTCTGTTGCCAAATGGCAAAATCACCTTTTCCATCAAATGGTGCCACAGAGAAGGCAGAGATTGAACCCATTTTAATTTTCAAAAAAGAACAAAGTTTTTTTGAAAAATTTGAGGAAAAACACAAACAGGAGAAGACGGTTTATTTAATCAAACCTCACAAACACAAAGTAATCAATCACACAGATGATTAAATTTAAACGAACTGGAAAGATCCAATACTGTGCCCCTACAAGATCCGAGGACACTTAAGCGGTCCAGCAGGAGGGTTTAAATGCCCGATTATGAAAAAATTCAAGATTCAACACGAAGTAGTAATAAACACACAGAATATTACTATCTATGCAATGAAGCAAAAAGTAACAGGCCGAGACGGATAAATGTAAACACGAAGTACAAAGCAGTAAACGATAAAGTGGGGAAAACGAAGAGCAATGAGCAAGCAGATCCGAATGTATAAAATCACAAAGAAAACAAATCACCAAGAAACGAACGGGAATACGAGCAAGTAAAAAACAGGAAGTGAAGAGAGGGTTAGCCGATATACCTGAGTGATCCGGGTTGACCCGATTCGGACAGATCCAAACCAAAGCTCCGGTACCAATGTTGAGTATTGGTCCGAATCGGGTGAAAAATAAGATTACAATAATTATAACAAATATAACTATTACACGAATCTACTCGGGATAGGGATTAGGGATTACACAACTTCTAATTTTACGAATCAAAATAAAACTGGGAAAAATAAACAGTGAGAAATAGGAAGATCAAACCACACTACCAAGCCAAGAAAAACCACTGTCGAGAAAATTCCTACGGCCGATCCTCCGTCCCGTAGCCACGTCCCGGACTCACAAGACCCGCGGCCGGCACTCGAACCGAACCCACCACCGAAACCGAAGCAACCTCCGGCGAATCCAAGCACAAAGCAAGATCCGATGGTCCAAAACCCCAAACCCAAAAAACCGAAGCACAAAGCTTAGAAAACCCCTGAAATATCAGATCCCCTTTCTCACAAAGCTCACCAAGAAAACCCCTCAAATATTTCACTTAGAAAACCGAAGGATTCAAAGGGAAAATATATCTTGCTCTCTTTTATTTCGTTGTACTTTCATCTCCACCGAAAACGGGATTTATAGGAGAATCGGAACAACCAAACAAAGAGAAGAAATCGGGCGGATTTACTTTCCATCGGGAGGAGCAGGTCAAAGCCGAGGAGAAGGAAAGAAAATCGGGGGGTGAGAGAAGGGGAGTGAGAGAGCAGACGGCGGGGGGGGGGGGGTGTGAGAAAGGAAATGAGGGGTAGGGTTAGGGTTTAGGGGTTTTTATATGTAGGTTTAAAATAAACCAATGTGATTAAAGACGCTGGATGAGCAGTAAGATTAATCCAAATTTTTAATACTGCCTAAAAGGATACCGGGCCGGGTCCGATTTTAAGTGGGCTGCAGGAGATAGATTATTTTGGACCCTCATTATTTTATTCATTTGGGCCACATAATCCAACAATTGTAATCACAAAAATATAACACCGTGCATGGTATATCAAGTGTGATTATATTGTAATCTCAATGTAATTATATAATACACTAATTGTGATTCAGTTGTGATTATATTATTAACCGCAACTTGCACCGTACATTACGTTCTGAAACTCAACTTGTCGTCTCCAAAATCTAGATCAGGGTTTTGAGATGTTTTAGTTGAAGCTTCCGGAGGTTTTACTCGGGACGAAACTTGCGGCCAACAAGTGACTGACAACATTAGGCTGCCGCCTTAAGTTAGCATACCAGGTTCTTCCTTTTATACCTTATTTACATTTATTTTCCTCCTTTTGGTTTAGAAGAAGAAGGTCTAAAAAAAAAGAAGAAAATAGACATGGATGGCAATCTGAAGAAGAAAGAAAAATATGAGGTAAAATAAAATAAAAGATAAAAGAACACAAAAGGAACAGGGATGAAGAAAACGATGAAGAGAAGGAAAAAAAAAAGAAATATAAAAGTAATTGGACTAAGTTCGCTTACAATAATGTATTTAGAAGTATTAAATATTTTTTAATTAAAAGACAACTATATAATCATGACGTGACAAACACAATTATAATACAACTTGATAACTGTTTGAGGAGAAAGTAAAAGACGGCAAATCAATTGTATTCATAACACTGATAGAGGGGCCTTTATATAGGCATTACAATGAGAGTCATTTCATGCATAGGATTCCTAGATAAGGTAAGACATCTAATAGGATCCTACTACCTCTAGAAGGATCTAGAACCTTCCATCTATGTATCTACAATCAGTATTAGGTAAGACACATCACGGGAATAATAATTCCCTAACACTTCGTGTCGAGCACTAATACAACAATAGTGCAAAAGATGTTGCCTTCGTAAAAACCTATTCCAAGCCAAAACAAAACCCCATGGGAAAAATAAAGTCTTGATGAGGAAAAGATTGCAACGCACCAACATAACATGTCATGTATACTCCCCCTGATGTATACATAACGACTCCCCCTGATGAGTACCTCAAATCAAAGGAGTCGGATGCCAAGTTGCCCTCACAACTATACCAAGGAAAAACCCAGTGGGAAAAATACCTCTTGGTTTAAGTTGAACAGAAGTACAACGCATCATTGTATGGATGTTCTCATAGGTCGCCTCGTTAAAAACCTTACCAAGTGAAAACCCAATGGGAAAAAACAAACCTTGGTCTAAGGACAAAAAGAGCGCGACACATCCAAAGTGCAGAGTCGCTAAAGACTTATCAAGTTTTCCAAAGTCTTGACCTCCATGCACTAAATCAGTCATTACTTCTTCGATTCAATAGGTATCAACGAAACTATAAGAACTTTTGAAAACTAGACACCCATAGCTTTTCATTCACATACAGTACGTAAGCTAGATCGACCTGAGCAGATCACAAAGCTCTATCGAAGTTGACTCAGCAAATTACCGGACATATCCTGTCCTACTTCGCAACAATAGTCATATGTCACTCAACATGATGGATGTGATCAAATGGTTGGTTTCCTTGGAAAGTAGACACAAACCTTTCCAATGGCACCAATTTCACCATTTTCCATCAAGTGAGCTGCCTTGTAGGTCATATGGGAGATAGACCAACACATTCTGGCGATTCGGCATCGGTTTTCAAGTGTCCTTTTTATCGAGATAGAGCGAGCTTCAAGCTTCTTGTCAATCACAGACATTGCGTGAGCGCATCCTAGGCCATCGTCACATTGGCTTTACCGGATTATTACGAATGAGTACATCGAGTCAAACATGAGTACATAATACCGTACTTTTCTTAAGACTGCATCATCACTTAAGTGAGCAAAGTCTTATTATGACTTCGACTAGTCATTGGGAATCATATAGGCATTACTTTATCGTCTCTTAGGGAAATCGTCCCTTAGATTGCCTTAAACCGATTGATGAATATGCATCATCAAGTGTCCCCAAGATCTTTTCATTCTTAACTTTGGATTTAGCGGAATCTCTTAGTCTCACAAGAGTACATCACTATAAACCCTTAGTTTTACACGCAAAAGCTTCATATCTCTTCCAAATCAAGTATATACTTAGTATGCGTTCCCGACAATCACTTGTCGACGCGCTCCGTGGTCAAGAGCCACTTGATTTGAGTCTGATCCACCACGAGATCTTTTTTATCACTTAACTTAGTTCCCCACTAAGATAAGATTTAACCACAAGCTGCACGTCAGTTTTTGGGAAACTATCTAACTGAAAAGATAGTGGATGTTATAACATCCATTACGATAGCACAACTAAGTTTCGTGTCATCATAGTCGATTCCAGTGCGTTCATGAGAAACCTCGCGCCATGAGGTGAGTTTAACTCCTTCTCTCACTCGCTTTAACAAAGTATACGGATAGATCTTATCTTTGGAGTGTCGGCACCACTTCAACAAAGGGCTATCACTTTGTTCATACTGGAGTCGCATATATTTCCACTTTAGGCCAAGGCTACAACGTTGTAGACTTTCAACGAAGTATGGTTCGATTAAACTCACATTCCACGTCCTCATGAACCGGCTTTATTCATAGAGTACTCTTTATGGATTGGCATTCATTGACGCGTCCCCCAATGATGACTATAATCCAGAATCACATGAGACTGATGAGTTCATTTGATCATATGATCAAGTTTCATGTACCAAGCTCGCATACATTCTTAGCGAGAGTATTTATCGAATCAAGTGGCATCCCAATACTCTATGAGATCCACGGCCTAGTAACACCATCTACCACAATTTGTGATGTTACCATATCACCATTTATAGGTGACGAACGTCCATGACCGGACACAATCCTTGCAGACATGTTTGCAGCATGTATTTAATCTCGTCACTTTAGGGAACTTGGTAAGGCACAATAGGGACAAACTACGACAATTCCAAGTCGTTATACTCGAACATGATCGTTCGCATCTCCCCCTAACGACGGGAAGACTGGCTCATCAAAGTGAATTACGAGATCGTCTGCCAAGATACATTTTAAGCGGACTATGAGTGAAAGCGCATGTCATATTCATCATTTATAACCCGTCATAATGCGTTGTGGTGACGCACTTTTGGCACATGAACATGTGGACGATAAAGGTTTTCAGTGTTAACACAATCTAGTTAACAAAATGCATACTGTTACACTCGTAATTAAGCATTTGAATGATGATAGGTATAGGTGAATATGACATGTTGACCTATGCTACATAGCCGTAGCTACTGGTCTTGAGAATCCAATAAAACCGCCACCATGCACCACCGGGATAGAACATGAAGAAACGATTGAACCGATGGTAGGTCGTTGGTTTTATCGAACCTCTAGTGCTTTCTTGAAGAGTTCACTCCCTTAACCAGCCCCAAACACCTCAAAATTTCATGAGCATGTATAAACGGGTGTTAAGGATTCCAAAACCATCAACCTTGTGGTCAAAAACCGATCGAAATGATATCGAACTGGTTGTTGGGACGGCTGGTGGTATGTGAAAACTTCATTTAAGTGGTTCACCTCCTTCCAAGTCTCCAAATGGCACCAAAATTTATGAGAAGGTAGCCTTGGATGTTAGGAAGTATTTGTTAAAATTTCACTTTAAGACTTGGTCTAAAAAGTGGGTGAACCGACCTTTACAATGACTGGTCCGCAAGTTGGACAACCATAACTCAGGTTTCATCAACTTATCAATCATTGTCAAAGGAACAACATAACATATAAATGTTATTACTTGAGTACGACCATTTGTGAACACCATCATAGCATCATAAGCCACCCAGGCTAATACTTATGATCATGTATGTATAAGGACTCGGTGAAAAGGGAGGACTCAGCACCATGCTTATGCGAGTCGCTACATAATTCTCTTTAGCATAAGAGGGTGTCATCTCCTAATCGTGCCAAAGAATATGCTTTAATAAATGAACATGGCTAAGAAGGATCATCGGGGGGGTCTTTGGCGTCATACATGCTTATGAAAGCAAGACGCGGATGACATAAATATCATCATCGGTCATGAGCCCTGCTCACGACTCCACCAATGTACTTTGGTGTCTTTGATCCAACTAGTTTTTTTGTTCAAAGAAAATGATGTCCATGACAATATCGTGGTATATGGATCATCAAACTGTCCAAACTCCGGACTATTAAAGCCTAAATGTGTCAATGTCCTAATACATCTTCTGATTACCAAAACTGATGCAAGCCGGACCATATTGACTCATGAATATTTTTCTTTTCACATATCCAATACAAGTGATGCATAAGATTTTATTCTCACAAATCACAATGAGATGCTATGAGTGATACACTTTGGCATATATATCATCGAGTCATAACATGGTTCAATTGTTACGGAACATATGTGACTAGAAAACGCCATTCGGCATTCAACAACTTGAGTATTATACCACTCATTGATTGTGATGACTTAGTCATCATAGTCATAATGGATTTATACACCGAAATCCAAAAATATCATGTTCCTTGAAAATAGCTTAATACGCACTCAATTTCGCTTGCAAAATTTTACAAATATAAGCATAGCGAACACTCTAACAACATAGAGATTTTATACTTGATATGATCAAAATGATCTATCATATTGAGTGCATAACATGGCAAGGTTATATGCCTAAGGGGCAAAATTACGACACAAGCATGGTGTAACACTACCATGCACACGCTCGACCTTCTTATAAGGGTGCGTATTTTGGGCTTCCCCAAGGAAACTGTTTTTCAACATTTGAAAGATGATAGTTTAGCGTACAACGCATACCAAAAACTGCATCATCTATGGCAAATTCGGCCAGAAAGAGGTTGAAAAATATGTGTCATAAGACCACTTGCAAATTCAAGATGGGAACCAAGTTGGTTGGGACAAAAGTTAGCACAATCGCTGGAAATAAAATTCCGCGCAGCTTGACCTTTGTTCACTAAAACAGCGATAACTCCCTTGTTAGGAAGGCTATGGACGAACGGTCAGATGTTCTGGAAACTAGACTTCCGTATATTTCTATCCATGTATTGTGCACCACACGGATCATTAAACTCAGATCACAGTGCATGTTTTAATTGGCTGTTTAGTTTTTCCCAAGTTTAATGAGAAAACAAGGTTGAGACCATATCCAATGGCATAAGTGTTGATGCAAAAACATGGCAATGACAGCCATATGTGCGTTTAAACGCAGCAGGGTGTTCGATTTCTTATTCCGACTAATGATCCTTTCGGTAACTCCAACTTGGTAGACTTGCAGAGAAAGTAGGAATGTCAGACTAAAAATTTGTTTAAAAACCACTGATTCCGTTTGAACTTTCAAAGCATAAACAAATACCAAGGAGGATGCGCCTAGTCATGATCAAAAGTGTAGAAAAAATCCACCAAAGTGCATCAATCAACCAAGTATTTTAATTCTCAATTTGCAAGTATACGTCATAATAGCCATGTTATATAGATACAACGCGGTGCATCATAATTAAGTATTTTGAACCATGAGACATAATGAATATACCATAACCAACTTGTCTTGACCATCCAATAAGATCGACTAAACATAGTCAAATGTATAAGGCACATGCCTTTACAAATACTCGGAGAAGTATTCGGACCTATAGTCATACGAACTATAATCGAGGTCAACGAATTCATGTATTTACCGCAATATGCCATTGCTTTACATGTTGAAACTCATGAGAATTACTAGTACATTTTTTCATATATCATATTGCAAGGAGACGGTGCATGTCTACACCCACATGCAATATTTTATTTTAATATGATGAAAGATGGAGTTTTCCAAGTATGGTATTGGGTCAAGACCAACGTGGTGGTCGCTCAATTCAACGTGACAAATCCGTCACAAATCGATTTTAACCACGACATATCCGTCGCAATCGATGTTTGTCCCATTTGTACGTCACAAATTCGTGACTAATCATGAACAATTCATAACTTTACCGTTACCGACAATGTTCGTTTTATTTAATTGTTGGTTTAAAATCGACAAAACGGCGACGTCAAATCGCACCCAAAACGTGGTGTATGCAATAACCACAAATATCGACTTTCAACAATTATCCGTGACTCCCCCAGGACCGTCACACAGTTTACTTCGACATCCGAGAGTGATACCATCTCTCATTGTCTCATCCACCGCAAAGTAGCATGGGAGATAAAGAACTCAAATACCCAATTCCCCAAAAAAATTTCCCAAAAGAGAGGAATTGAAAAACGAGAACTTTAATAAAGTCTTACGGGTACTTGGTTCCATATATGCTTTGATCCTTGAACGGGAGATTCTCTCCATATGAGCAACATATTTCCGTGGGTACTCCGTTCTATATTTACTTTGATCCTTGAACGGGATAAGTATGGCTTTTTCTCCATAGCGTGCACATCATCATGAGCGACGTATTTTCCTATATACACGTAAAACATAAACATGTAAGATTCATAAGTGTACAAATTAATGAACAAATGAATCATTAATTAGGAAAAGATGGAGAGTTGAGAAACGCCCGGATAGGGCTACTGGGCTCGATAATTCGGCCAAAAAAGGACTCGAGCGCGGTGATGCAGCAGCTCGGTATTGGATGAGGTCGGATCTCCAAATTTCCTCGTAAAAATCTGCTTCTGTTCGGCAGTAGATTCAGTAATCAATATTACACAGAATCCGATCTCCACCGTTGAATATACAGATATTTGTGTTGGGAAGTTGCTGTCAAAATTTCACACCGATCCGACGGTTAACGAATCGGAAAACGTGATTTTCGTACGACTGCGCTGTGCAGAAAATTTACGCGCGAAAAATTCTCGTCTCTCGATTTTTTTCTTTCGTTGGACGATCCGACGGTGCTTCGATCAGATCTGGTCGGATCAATTCAGCAACCGGATTAACTCAGCAATTGGGTCGGGTAAGCACTGGGTCGGGTCAGCACTTGGTCGGGTCAGCACTTGGTCGGGCTGGACAGGCGGTCGGACTTTTCAGGTTGAGCAGCAACGGGCCTGGTCACTCCTTCTCATGGTTTTGCATCGCGGGTCGGGCTAGTTGGGCGGGCTACAAGCGACGGGGATTAGGGTTATCCTGGAGCGGCGGCGCGTGGGATTGATGAAGAGGGTGGCCGCGATGTAGCGATCTGGGTCGGAAGGTGATGGCGGATTTATTGCGGCAGTGCGGAAGATTGGAGAAGATGACGTCGAAAAAAATAGGGTTCGGCTTCATTCACGGGTGACGGCGCGATGCAGGCGGCGGAGGATCGAGCAGTGGGATCGGGTTAGCGGTGGTCCGCGGTGGTTTTCTGGCTTGGCGGCGGCGATCGGGATTAGGGTTTCGATTTTTTTATTTTTTTCGGAATTTGAATTTGGACGAATTTTCCTACTCGGTTGAGATACTACGTCGATAACGTGTTTGAGGAGAAAGTAAAAGACGGCAAATCAATTGTATTCATAACACTGATAGAGGGGCCTTTATATAGGCATTACAATGAGAGTCCTTCCATACATAGGATTCCTAGATAAGGTAAGACATCTAATAGGATCCTACTACCTCTAGAAGGATCTAGAACCTTCCATCTATGTATCTACAATCAGTATTAGGTAAGACATATCACGGGAATAATAATTCCCGGAACAATAACATATTTTTGTTATTAATATAAAAGTATATTCTTATTTTTATGTTTACAATATAGAAAAACATGCAACATTAAAATCGATAATATATTCCAAATCCGATACGATATAATGATTTACCATCCCAGTTTTAGAAAAACAAGTATGGTGATAACTATGGGCTCGTTTGGTAGCCATGTCAGGATATGGCAGATTAGGATATGGTATGTTAGTTATAGCAAGTTAGATAAAGTGGGGATGAGAGTTTGGTGTTTGGTAGGAAAAATGAAATATTTAGATTAAATTGTAAAATTATATTTTTATCCTTGTGAGTAGTAAAAAAAATCTGGAATACTAGCAGGATTTTAAAAAAATACATATAGTAATTCAGTTTTTATTTATTTATGGAAAATAATATTCCACTTCTTTTTCAAAAACTTTAAATATAAAACATCCGATTTTTATTTTTTATTTACCGATTTTTATTTGTTATTTTCGAACTTTAAATAAAAACATCCGATTTTTATTTTTTATTTTCAAACTAATTTTTATTTTTTATTTGTTATTTTCGAACTTTAAATAAAAACATCCGATTTTTATTTTTTATTTTCGAACTAATTTTTATTTTTTATTTTTTTATTTTCGAACTTTAAATAAAAACATCCGATTTATTTTTTATTTTCGAACTAATTTTTATTTTTTATTTTTTATTTTTGAACTTTAAATAAAAACATCTGATTTATTTTTTTATTTTCGAACTAATTTTTATTTTTTTATTTTTTATTTTCAAACTTTAAATAAAAACATCCGATTTATTTTTTATTTCCGAACTAATTTTTATTTTTTATTTTTTATTTTTGAACTTTAAATAAAGACATCCAATTTTTATTTTTTTATTTTTATTTTCGAACTTTAAATAAAAATTTCTAATTTTTAATATTAATATTCTGGATTTTTTAAAAAAATAAGGCTTGGGGTAATTTTGGGATTATTGAGTTAACATGAGCACTATTCAATCATGCTATTTAAACCCACCATTTTGTTGGGTAGAAAATCAAATTGTAACAGTGAATTAACACGGGCTTTGCTTAAAACCGGGCCGATGAATTAACTAAACACGTCTACCAAACGCATGTTTCGACAGATTATTTATCCTAACCTACTGAAACATGACTACCAAACGGGCCATATGCATGTTAATTATTAAAAATATTTGATGTCGTATCTCCAGTATTTACTCTATATACTATAGCAGAAGAAATAGGGCACCGTGCCCACATAAACAATTGTTTTATCGTATATAATATTCGTTCTGTTATTGTATATATACATTATAGCACAAGGAATCGGTGCGCCTCACCTTAATAAAATACTATTTTCAAAGTTCCTGGCTAAATTTTATGGCACGGGAGTCTAATAAATATTATTATGGAAATTGCTAGAGTCAAGCTTCTTTTTATTACTGTCACACCCTCTACCATATATTATAGAGATTGCTAGGGGTAAGCATATTTTTGCTAATGTCACACCCTTAAAAAAATCAACACATATTTTATGTATTTGGTCCTCCGTGTAACAGGTTCATTGCAAGCTCAGTCCTTAACTGAAACGTTGATATAAGGACAACTTCTGTAACAAAATTGCAAAACAAATTCTAAAAAAAAGTCCTTAGGTTATCGATCTTTTACAGAGTTAGGCCTTTGCGCTTCACGACAGCTCACAACGAAAATGAATTATTTTGTATTCAAAATTCCCGCCGCGAAGCGCGGGCCTTCCCACTTGTTACCTATAATGCACGGATTCTTCAAAATTGGGCAGTATGCAGTATCGGATACTGCATGGGTGCGGGTGCGATTCGCGTGGGATTCGCCACGTGGCGAATCCGTGTAAAAAAAAAATCCGGACTCGCGTATCCTGGCACAGGATACGCGTCTGTGATCTGTGAGTCCGAATTTTTTTTTTTTTTTAGATTTTTATAATTTTTAAAAAGTAAATCAAATAAATTAAAATACAAAAAGTAAATCATTAAATAAGAAATTACTTTTACCTTTAGCAGTATTCACGGACAGCAGTAGAAAGCTCATTGCTCAAAGCCATTTTGAATTGTTTTTGTATGACTTTTATGTATTTGAATTGATTTTATGGTGATATTTGAATTGTTGTTTTTATATTTATGAAGTGTTATATATAATAAAATATAAAATAAACAGACGTATCCTCTTAGTATCGCACCCTAACATTTTCAAAAACCGTATCATGGCCGTATCTGCACCGCACTCCGCACTCCGCAACATAGCTTGTTACAAACCACGGGTGGGTGAAATACTAGTTATTCTATAAATATAAAATGATATACATAACGCCCCATATCAGCAAGACAGTATGGCGGCCGCCTACCGGCAACAATTGGTGGTGGACCACTTGCTAAAAATACATTTTTGACCTTTGATTTGATGGTAAAAAGAATATGTTTTTTAATAATGGTGCTTTCTTGCCCCTTTTTTTAATTTATTTTATTTAAAAACTGTTTTTTTATAGTATTAATTGTTATTTTTAAAAGTACAGTTAAACATCGATAAATGAATGTTCGATAAACGAATAACCTCACCAAATGAATAATTTTCTAGGTCACTCTTTCTGACGTATTTCAAATTTTCTTTCGATATTTGAATAATTTCACTATATGAATATTTTTCTCCGGTCCCGATCATATTCATTTATCGAGGTTTTATTGTATTAGTTGTTTTTGTGATATCATAGCCGTTGTCGAGCGTGTCTGTCAGGCGCTATATTTTTTATTTAATGTTTCAGTCAAGTCCAATTATTTTTATTCACTCGCTATAATAATTTTATTTCTCTCCAGCTCATTTTTTATGATAATCTTTTAATGGTAAAAAATTTTTTTGTGCACAACAATGAAGATGAACCACGACGAAAATGGTAAAAAATGGAAAAATATGAAACACGACGGAAATGGTAAAAAATGAAAAAACTAAAATTCAATATGAAACAATTGGTATATTAGTATCTTTTCTGCTGCCGTTTTTGTTTTTCAGCCTCAAATATACGTACACGTTCCGTTTCATACTCTGCTTGTAATCTTTTTGGAATTTTGGTTAGAAGTAACCACTTTTTGGCACTAAATTTTAATTTACACATTTGGAATATGTTTCGCATTTAGAAAAATTATGTGTTTAACAATGATAAATTAGGAAATTACTTCCAATGTTCCCTATGGGTATGCGTCATACCAATATTGGTATGGCGTCATACCAATGTTGGGATGGCATCCTGTTTATTTACACCAACTGCAGTCAAAAAGAAAAAGATTTAACTTTTAAAAGATTTAATTTTTTTTCAACTGTCAAATAAAACAGCAAAATCCCATTTTTTCTCAACTGTCAAATAAAACAGCAAAAAGATTTTTTATTTTATTTTTAGCTGTCAAATAAAACAGCAAAAACACAAAAAAAAAAGTTTATCAATAAAGTAGGTTTTTAAATAGAATTCTGTGTAAAAAAGGGGGCCCTATTGACTGTTTTAAGAAACGGGTATTTTTTAACATACAACTTCAGAATATGTATTTTCTTCATACCCATTTAAAAGGGTATTTTGAATTTCGGCTTTTATATAAATATGAGGTTTGTTGAATAATTATTGTAAAAATATGAAAACACGTGTTGAAAAGTGTAAAAATACGTGTTAAAAATTAAAGTTTTTTTTTTGTCAGCATGTAGCCGCCAATTTTTTTTTGCAAATTTTTTTTTTTAAATCAGCTGCAGCTACGGCCCATCACATCAATCGGAGATGTGCTTTTGGTCTCTCTCGTGGTGGACGATTTATAATCATATACCTTGATGGTGATTACACTTTTGTATTGATTGGATGATTCTGTTCTTATAGAAGAAGATAATTATTTATTTTATAATTTAAATTTTATTTTTTATTTATCTCCAAATAGTAGATCAAAACCAAAATATTAATTAAGTTTATTTTATTATTACAATATCTCCTATGCGGTGAGTTCCTTTATCATAAGGACGATTTTACATATTTATACAATTTAAATATTACATATCACTAATGTAATTGGTTATATTACATGATTGGTTAATAAATTCTACTATGGAGAAGTAGTTGATCGGTTATCAAAATTCTTCTCTCGAAGTAGTTGATATAAATTAAATTCTTTCTCTATGGTTATTGAATATAAATGGAGAAAATTGAGCAAGTGATACCGAAGACTACCACTAGACAGTAATTGCTCAATGAAATTCCATAGTTGAAGAAATACATCACATGGTGGGATAATATAAAATCACATTGATATGATAATAAAATGTTCATGAAAAGCATATGCCACGTGTTGCTGCCCGAAATATTTTCCGGAGATAGATATTGCTGGAATGGACGGACAGCAAACAAGGTGCGAGAGCACGTCCGTGGGAATGGAAATAACACAAGATTTGTCGGGTTTGTTAGGCCCGGGCTTGAATGCTTTCGCGAGATGTTATTAATACGAATACGTTTGAGTACAAATATTAATGTAAGAATGCGATTACAATGAGTGTAAAAGATCCTAGTTATCTAGCTCTTGAGCGGAGCTCTGTGTGTTCTTGTTCTCGTTTCTGCCGACCGTCTTATGGGTTAAGAGGTCTCGAGAGTGAGAGAGAGAGATGTCCGAAGTGTATAGCGTTGCCAAGAGAGAAAGCCAACTTATGAGCTGAGAGTCGAACCCTTTTTCCATTGCTGGAGGCTCCCTATTTATAGGATTGGCCATAGCTGGGCGATCGCCTTTCCTGTATTATAATAAGGGGGCGATCGTCTTTTAGCACATGGGTTGGTTGCCTTAAAGTCCGCGGCTGCTGCTGGCAGCCATTTGTGATCGATGAGAAGTCGCACGCGTCTGAGTCATTGTCAGGAGGTCCCACTTTGCACCTTTCGGCGGGTCTGTCGGTAGGTGAGCAGATGGTGACAGGCTGTGGTCAACGATCCATGTTCTGCGGCGCCTTTTCCGGATCTGCACGTGGGTCTCTGTCATGAGCTTCGGCCTTCGCCGACTAGACGGATGCTGGCCTCGCGTGGCATGAGGCGGTCGTCCTTGGCGGGCACCAGAGTCGATCGCCAGGTGCCAAGAGATGATCGCCTTGGATGTCGATCGCTCGGCACTGGGTCCTGGTCTGGGTCCTTCGATCTGCAGGTCTGCCTTTGGTCTATTTGACTCTGGTTCGGTCGCCCGGTCTCTGCGCCGATCGCCTGTTGAGATGTATAAATCTCGACACAACAATTGCCCCCCAGCTTGCTCCGATGTTGAAGACATGGGGTGAGGTGGTTATTATCGGCGATCGTTGAGGATAAAGACGGGCGATCCATTGAGCGGACTCTGGTCTCGGATTTGGGCGATCTGATCGTTTGGCGAGCTATCTTCGGTCTTGTACCTGCAATTTTCAATTTTGCCGATCCCTCGTGGAAAGCTGATTGTTTCGTCGTTGAGGAACCGTGCACAGTCGCGGAGTTCGATGGACCGACCTCCATGACCGTGTCTTATGCGCGAGCGACATTCCAACTGTAGGTTTGTCTCGTGACTCATTTTATTGTGAGGGTCCTCCGTTAGGCTGCGCCTCGCCTCGTATTTAAACGAAGGGCGTGCGGTCTTGGTTTGGAGGAGTCCTTGCGCGGGGCGTCGTCGGATTAATCGACTCCACGTCCGCGGCTTGTTAGCACTTTTCTACCTCGGATCGTCATGTTAGATGACAATCCTCGACGGTATACGTTGTGACGGGGGTAGGGACGCATCGCATTGTCCGGGTCCACCAAGTTAGATGATGAACCTTTGAGGGCGGGCGAGCGTGTCCACTGATTTGTTTGGAGAGTCATTTGGCTACGTCCGCCTCGTATTTAAACGAAGGGCGAGCGATCGCAGCCCAAAGGAACCTTGCATGGCCGAAGCAGTCGGTTCCATCGACCACCAGGACCATGGCTGCACTCTTCTACCTCGGATCGTCATGTTAGATGTCGACCCTCGACGGTATACGTTGTGCGGGGGAGGCGATCTCGTGCCTTAGTCCATCATGTTAGATGGTGAACTGTAGATGGCGATCGAGTCCTCCGTTTTTGGAGATGTTTCTTGATTCTGGTGATCGGGTTGGAAGACTGATGATCGTCGTTCGGCCGCCGATCGCGTTGCTCATAGGTAAAAAAAGTAACATCTGCCTGGCCAAAAAGTCTGCGGCCTTGGCGCGGAAGATTGCGTAGGTCGGGGGGATGTCATTCGTAAGGTGCCTGAACATGGGCGAAAGACCATCGAATCCCCCTAGGACCAAGTAGAGGGCGATCTCGTCGCTTACGGCTCGCCGTTGAGGATTATCTCATCAACCCGATCGATGTAGTCTGCATCGGACTCGTCTTCCCCCTGCCTGATTTTCATCATGCGGTGGAGGACTTCTGGTCTAGCAACCTTGGTGGCGAAGTACGATGTGAAGTCGTTCGCCGGTTTTTCAAAGGAACTGATGGATCGCGGTGGCAATGAGACGTACCACCGATGGGCCAGGTCGCCCAGCGTTAATGGGAACATTCGGCACCTGATCGCATCTGATGCCCCACACCCGGTCATATAGATCCGGAACATGCTGAGGTGAGTCCGGGGATCCGACCTCCCCTCGTACAAAGGTGTTTGAGGAGGAGTGATCCTTGGCTGCATGGGGGCGAGCTCGATCTGGACCGCGAGCGGCTCGTTCGGCCCAGCGATCTTCCTCTTGGCGCCTGCCCCAGTTTCTAGGAGCGCCTTCATGTCATCGAGCTGGCGTTGCATAGCGGCCATCGGCGTAGCTTGGTCGCTTGTGGTTCGGCTTTCGGAGCGGGCGTCGAGGCGATCGTGTACCGATCTCCTGGCTCCGCGGGAGGTGATCAGGTCGTCGCTGCCGATCTGGGTTCTTTGGCGAGGAGGAGCCAGATGGCTGGTCGGCCTTCTGGTAGTTGGATAAGCTGAACTCCTGGTGACGGATTCGGACTCTGTCGTCTCGTGGTTGGGGCCAAACTGCCCCGGTCGCCAAGATGGGTCGTTGCCTAGGCGGCTGAAAATGGAACCGTCCCGCCTCGCGAGTGCTTCTGCTCGTGAGTTGGGGCTTCCTGACGATCGCTCGTCAAGTAACCCTTTGAGCTTCCGCTTGCCCGCGCGGCGGATGACCGATGGGGTAATTGCGGGCGCGTCGAATGCTCTCCGTCGCTCCCTTAGGATGGCCATAGCCTCCTCGATCTGTTCCGCAGTTTGGAATCGGTCGAGTGAAAGGATGGGGCCGTCCAGGTACGGGATCGATAGTCTCGTGTCGCCGCGGCTACCCCTTGCCGTAGGCTGGGGCTCGGAATGAGCCGGAATAAGGCGTCCGGCGGATCGGAGAGTGGCTTTCTTCGATGTGGAGGCAGACGTCATTATTCTGAAGGCTTTTCTCTGAAGAACAGTGAGTGTTTCTTCAGGTATATGCCCCGGAGAACAGTGAGTGTTCTTCGAGACGGTCGGAATAAAAATAAAGGTTAAGATCCCCTTCCTCTAGCGCCAATTGTTGTTGCCCGAAATATTATCCGGAGATAGATATTGCTGGAATGGACGGACAGCAAACAAGGTGCGAGAGCACGTCTGTGGGAATGGAAATAACACAAGATTTGCCGGGTTTGTTAGGCCCGGGCTTGAATGCTCTCGCAATATGTTATTAATACGAATACGTTTGAGTACAAATATTAATGTAAGAATGCGATTGCAATGAGTGTAAAAGATCCTAGTTATCTAGCTCTTGAGCGGAGCTCTGTGTGTTCTTGTTCTCGTTTCTGCCGACCGTCTTATGGGTTAAGAGGTCTCGAGAGTGAGAGAGAGAGAGATGTCCGAAGTGTATAGCGTTGCCAAGAGAGAAAGCCAACTTATGAGCTGAGAGTCGAACCCTTTTTCCGTTGCTGGAGGCTCCCTATTTATATGATTGGCCGTAGCTGGGCGATCGCCTTTCCTGTATTATAATGAGGGGGCGATCGTCTTTTAACACATGGGTTGGTTGCCTTAAAGTCCGCGGCTGCTACTGGCAGCCAGCTGTGCGGTCCAATGAGAAGTCCGTACGCGTCCTGAGTCGCTGTCCGGGAGGTCCCACTTTACACCTTTCGGCGGGTCTGTCGGTAGGTGAGCAGATGGTGACAGGTTGTGGTCAACGATCCATATTCTGCGGCGCCTTTTCCGGATATGCACGTGGGTCTCTGTACTGAGCTTCGGCCTTCGCCGATTAGACGGATGCTGGCCTCGCGTGGCATGAGGCGGTCATCCTTGGCGGGCACTAGAGTCGATCGCCAGGTGCCAAGAGATGGTCGCCTTGGATGTCGATCGCTCGGCACTGGGTCCTTCGATCGGCAGGTCTGCCTTTGGTTTATTTGACTCTGGTTTGGTCGCCCGGTCTCTGCGCCGATCGTCTGTTGAGATGTATAAATCTCGACACAACACCACGAACATACATTTGGAATACTATATTTGCATAACAGTCGAAGTGGAAAATATTGAAACTAACTTCAAAGACAGTAAACACTCGACAATATAAAATACGAAAAGGACAATACATATGAAATTCACAAAGAAGGGTGCGTCCCGAGAGTAAAAAACTCCATAACTCTGTCACCCTCAACTAGCACCAGAGTTTATAATGAGAGATATAAGGGATTCGTCTTTTTGTTTGACACCAATAGTATGTGATTGATGATGAGCTTTGACTATCAAATTTTGGACTAAAGCAGACGCTTGAAATATTATAATTAGAAAACCCACACCCTAAAGAAGACTTTCTAATTAACAATTATGTTGCCTCATATAGGTATTTCTCTCGTTGGATGAGAAATAAGTTTGTGATCTACTTTCTGATCTAGAAAAGCAAGCAAATTATTAAAGAAATTATTGATATTCAACAAATATATGAGTTTGGTATGAAGGTGCCGCGCAGTCCATGACGTGACATTAAATATCTAATTGAGTGTGTCATAACCTCCTCGAAGAACAACAATGACATCACTATTATTTATTATATACATCATGCTACATGCGAAGACTGTGTTTGTACATTAATCCACTTAAACACGTTAACACTGATTCTAACCATGTAGAAGGTGTAGGAAACTTGATACATTTATTCTCTAATATTTTGCAGCCATTCTAAGATTACCAAATATATATAGTTAGTTCCCCAATATAATATATTAGAGATTAATCGTGTCATAATGACACAGTGTCGGTGATATAATAAAATTAAAATAATTAAATTAACAGATTATTTGCTAGAGAAAAATATATCGGTTCTCAAAATTCTACCGGCGACCGACGGACCTGCAACAAACACCATCCTTTATATTATAGATTATTTTTGTGTTTTTCCAACTATTATACTAGTTGATATGGTATTTTTATGGAGATAATAGCCAAACAAACCCTGTACTTTTTATTCTTTCAACTCATAGACCCCTACATTCATAATAATAATTGACAAACTCCTTTATTTTGATTTTCTTAACCCAAAAGCCTCTACCGTTAGATTCTGTCCATGTCTCCGCTAAGTTCGTACGCGGAATACGCGTGGGCCTAAATTATGTACGTGGTAGCTGACGTGGCTTTTCCTTTAAAATAATCAAATTTAAATTTTTATAAAAATTGAAAAAAATATTTTTTTTCTAATTTTTTTTAATTATTTATCAGCGATTTTTTTTTTTAAAATTCAAATATTACACTGAAAAATAATTACAAAAAATTGAAAAAAATATCTTTTTCAATTTATAAAATTTAAATTTGATTATTTTAAAGAAAATCTACGTCATATGCCATGTATAGGCCACATGTGCGGCTTGTGGCAGCCATATGTGTGGCACGTAGAGATTTAAACAGAGACACGGCAGATCTTTTGGTTAAAAAAATTAAAGTAGAAGAATTTATTAATTATTATTATACATGATCTATGAATTAAAATAGAAAATATAGATTTTCTTTTTTACCATTATCTCTTATTTTCATGACAGACCGATAATATACACGATCTATGAATTAAAATAGAAAATATAGATTTTCTCCCCGATACCTCGATCTAACACCCCTTGAAGTTGAAGATAACGTTATTTATGGTCTTAAATAATTTTCAAGACCATCCTTCTAATTTTGCCCCCATAAGAGTCATGAAAATAAGAAGAAAAAAATGTCCATATGGACAGCTCAATTGGTTCCTGGATAGCAGATTGCTACAAGGACGCAGATTCGAGTCCTGGCAGTCGCAGTATGGGAGTTTTATCCCTCCAATGTGGGATAGGCTCATGATGACAGAACATTCCTCACAGTAAGTAGTTAGTCGCGTAATTTAATTTCTCTATAAATCCCTATCGGGCCGGGAGTAGGGACCCTGGGAGCGAGGGATTTCGCCTTGCTACAATGAAAATAAGAAAAATGTCCCCCCAGGGAGCCAGTCCCACCATAGTAAACGCCAATCAAGAAAGTTTTTTTTTTTTTAATAAGAAAAATCAAGCTACTTTAAGAAAGCAGTAAATTATACGGGACACGTATCTTTATAATTTTTACATAATATATATAACCTCAGAATCCAATTCTGTTATCAACTTTGGCAGTCTTTGTTCCCAAGCTAGTACCAATCATAGTCGCTCCAAATACTATAGGAAACAAAATAAATGATCAACTTCCTCCCATCTAAGATGCAAAGTGTATCATGATCCACCTTAATAAAGCCTTGTTTGCCAAATTATCTCTAGTCGGGTTTCTATATTTTCAAAGTAGCACGGGAGAATCTAACTCGAATTCTTTTATGTAAGATCGGTTCGAGTTTGTATGAGATAGTCACAAGTATTGTTAAAATTCAAATCGTTTATGGGGTTTTATGGATTCTGGACAAATAGAAAAAATCTATAAAATTGAAACTAATGAAAAAACTAAAAAAGAGTTAAAAATTCCAAGTAAGAAATCCAACTTAACATCCAAATAACAAGATAATACAAATAAACAATAAAAATCCAAAAACAAACTTATGACATTTTAAAGAGATATACCAAATCAATTTCATTAATTTGAAAAATTAAGAATTAAACTCGAAACGTTTCGTTATTTCTCACAAGTTAGTTAACTTTTTACAGGGATCGAATTCCCCTATTCGAGTCAATCCACGAGTTATACTGGTTACACCTCCCACAAAAAAAAAAGATGAAACCTTACTTGGAAGTTGGAATTCTTTTACACCATAAGTGGCGCCCAATTGTTATCTGTTCATCAATCTGGAGAGAGCTATCATATAGACATTTAGTCAGACCTCACTTGGGCCCTTCCACACAAAGGTATATCGAATCACCATATCCATATTATGCCTAACTCTACATAACCAGAAATTATCTCATGTCAACCTGGTTAAACTAACGACTCCATCTAAGTGTTGGAATATCCGAATATGGTTGGACCGGGGTATACCATTATATACCTATGCTCTGAAAAAGCTAAAAAAAAAGTAGAAGATGAGACAACAAAATAATTAACTGAATTGAAATAACAATCACAGATTGAATGTTGTCGGAATTGTTCTGCTCGATGTTGTCGTAACACTCTGGGGAACAATATGGAACTCGCCGGAACATAAAGTTGCAAATCGTATCCGAAGACGCTGGAACAGAACTAGTAACAAGCCGAGTCGAGGAAAACCTCTTTCCGCAAGACGAAATATGCCCCGGCTAGTGCTCACGGTTTGGCGTATCGTCCCCAAATATAAAACGGCTTCGTCTTCTTCGTAGTAGCACCACAAACCAAGAAACTCGAACGAACTAGATGATGGTGAGGACTAAAAAGCTCTATGAACTTTGAGAATGCAAGTTTTGTAAACAATGACAATGAAAACATATGGAGAGCTCTCTTGTTTTCATGTGTTCAAACGTTATGCAAAAAAACATATGCACCACCTATCAAACTATGTAAATGAGCTCCCTATAAATAGGCAAGCCACACATGTAGGAGACATAAAGATGATCATTCAATTTGTGAGTGTAACCTCCAAGTAACCCCTCTACCAAATTGAATATAGAGATGTAACCTCCCAACAAGCATTACACCTTGGTGTAACTCCCAACCAGCAATTAATAACAATTGTAACTCTCATAGCTGTTTCAAATTTGATTAAAAAATCAGCTCTTAAAACTGTAACTGTCGAACAGAAAATGTTGACGCAAATGTTACGCCAACATTGTAGTCAACATGTGCATTATTTCTTCGAATTTCCAGCAAACTAGTTAAGAACCAGTTGCCAAATACCAAGGCCCAAGGCCAAGGATGTGCACTCTAATAATAGCTCGGTTGGTGCTCATTACAAACCATTTTTGAGCCAATGATTATAACACAAGAAATTGGTCAACTCAAAACCAAATTTCCAACAATCCCCCACATGAGTGAAAATGCCATATGTATGTATGCAAACAAGCAACTTAGCCCTTGAGAAACAATAGTGTATTAGGATTAGTAGCTTTTGGCCTTGAACCATCATTAGTCAATATTATCGAGTATACCAGCGGAGTAGTAGGACACGATGCCTTTGAACTATTCATCCTTAGTGTATACCTAGACAATACTATTGACACACCAATGTATCAACCTCATCTGTTTTCTCACGTTTGTGTCCTTTACAGGCCATGGACAACCTCTTTGGATTCATAAGTGCCATATTGAAGCGGCCCCAATTCTCACTTATATAGGTGATTCTTTTCCGAGTATCTTGCCATACTCAACCTCCTCGAGGTATTTAGGAATCACTAAAAGGAATAGACTTAACCTCACCACTAGGTAAGCTTTAACACTCAATTGCTCTCTAGGGAATAGCCGTATAGGTGAGTGTTTCACGGAACTCTCGTAGCTTAATTTCTCCATTGAACCACATTCTTGGGATCTCCAATCATCATGGTTGGGTTACCACTACGATCGTTCTCAAGATGTGGGTTTCAATCTCATTCCCTCTAGCACTTATCCATTTGATCTCGGTTTAACCATTTGGTTAGCGGATCCGCTAGATTATCCATTGACTCCACTTAGTCAACTGAGATAATCACACTTGAGATCAAATGTCTAACAATATTATGTTGTCAATGGATATGTCGCTACGACATACCATTGCACAAGACACTTTTTGCTCTACCAATAGTTATTTATAAAACAACAATGGCAGCGCTTAGTCCAACATGGAATAAAGAAACATAGCCGAGAGGCTTCCTCACTAGCTTTATCCAAAGCTATGAATTTTGATTTCACGATGGGTCGGGCTATACACGTCTGTTTTGTATACCTCTACGAGATAACTCCATCCCCTATCATAAACACATACTCACTTATAAAAGCGAGTATTTTGTTTCGATTCACATCACAGTACCCTTCAAGTACCGGGGGGTATCTCTAAAAAATATAGCCCATAATTTTGAGTATACCTCAAGTATCTCAAAATTTTTACAAGAGCTTTCCAATGCTCCATGCTTGGATTACTCGTGTAACGACTCAATTTGTTCACGGCGCAAGCTATATCGGGTCGAGTGCAATTTGCAAGATACATTAAGCACTCAATGACCGTGCATAATCTTCTTATGCAACGGGCTCATATTGATTCTTGCTCAAGTGAACATTGAGATATACTGGAGTCTTATTGTCAAGCTTTCACAAGCATTGAGCTTCTTGAGCACTTTGTTATTAGATTTCATTCCAAGAATCACATTAGTTAGCCCCATATGTTTCATGTCAAAGTTTCCCTTTAACATGCTCTTTGTGTCGTTAATCACTTGGCTATCAATGATCAACATGTCGTCTACATAAAGACACACTATAACATATTCATTATTCGTGTTCTTGATGTACATACATTTGTCACACTCGTTTTGATAACATAACATTACCAAATTTCAAGTGACACTCGTCTCATTCCATATACAAACTTTAACCAATTTGCAAACTATTAAAACATCCAATTGGTGAATCTCAAGGTTTGTGCAAAGCAACAATCATGAGAAACTTTCAATTAGACATAATCATAGACACGTTTGAATAGGTATCGAAAAATCATACCCTTCATTCTGCGTATAGCATTTGACCCCCAAACGGGCTTCATCTTCAACTCTATTGCTAGAATTGATTTCAATTTTATCTTTGTCTTTACAAAGATATACATTTTTCAAAGAATATTGTATTCCTGGATTCGATTATTGGCCTCACAGTCATATATAACTTGTGGATAACAAATCGATTGATATTGTCTTTTTGTGCATACCTAATAAAGACATAATTTACCATTTGATGATCAATTATAACTTGTTTGGGTAGAGGCACTTCAGCCCTCGTCAAACACCCCCACACTTTGAGGTATTTGTACGATGATTTTCTACCATTCCACAATTCATAAGGAGTATCGTCCTTACTTTTAAGTATGTTGTTATCATAACAACTAGCCCCACATTAACTCTGACAACACTGAACTAACCAACAAGGCATTCATTATCTCCACAAGTGTTGGATTTTTACGTTCAGTAACACCATTCGATTAAGGTGAATATGGAGTTCTCGTTTGATGAAATAAGCCACTTGCGTTGCAGAATTCATCAAACGGAGCTACATACTCTCATTCTAAATCAAATTGAACCATCTTGATTCGATAGCCCAGTCGACTCTCGACTTATTCATGAAGTTAAAGCTTCAATAGACTCGTCTTTACTTCTTAGAAGATAAAGATAACAATACCTTGTGCAATCATCGATGAATGTGATAAAATACTTTTTATCACTTCTAATTTGCGCAAACTTTAAATCACACACTTCGGTATAAATTAATTTTAGGGGTTTTGAATAAATCGGTAGCTTCGTAATTTTCACCTCAACACAAACTTCATATTTATTTTGAGTATTTATTTCATTTACTTTTAGTAAAACTAAGTTTACTAATCTTTTTATAACATTTAGATTTACACGATACAATCTACAATGTCATAAATTAGAGCACATAGAGTAGAAGAAGTAGATGCTTTTTCATTAGCACTTGGTTACATGGCACACGACCAACACACTTATTTTGAAAAGAGACCTCGGTTCCAATGAACTTTTAACAAAATAAAATTTGTCAGACTCAAGCGTTAGTCTAAACCCCTTTAAACTAGTATGGAGTTGAAACCAAACTCATACGTATGATCTCAATGTCAAAAGACATCTTGAGAATTAAATTTCCAACTCCGGCAACCTCAAACGAGGCTTGGTTCCCCATGTTGAGCTTCCTCCTCTCAACAGCCGTGTTGGCAACAATACAATTCCTATTAATGGAACGTGTGCGGTCACACCAATGTTGATAAACCAACTGCATTGGTTCTCAATATGATTGGCCTCCTCATGAGCACAAAAAAAATATAGTCTTCGTCTCATTCACCAAAGTCATTCTCAACAACATTGGCTTCTTGCTTTTTGTTGTTGATCTTCGATTTTTGGCAATTCTTCACCACAAAGCCATATTTGCTACCATCGTAGCAGTCGGCCTCAAACTTAGGGTAAACGTTGTCCCTTTGTTTATGCTCTTGGCATTTAGGTTGGCACGATTATTGGAGGAATTATCTCTCCAACATGTTGGCCTTAGCATCGATCGAGCTCTTTGGCCTTCGATTTTGCTATCTCACGTCCGACTTGACACGGAGTTTTACAATCAAGTCTTCAAGAGACATTTCCTTTCGCTTGTGCATAAGGTAGCTCTTAAAGTTATTTCATTCAATTTGAAAAGTCTATTTTCTATGTAGCATTCATATATGAACTTTCCACACTTGGTCAACATGAAATTTTCGAACTCAAATTCTAGTACAAACACATTGTTTACTAGAAGTGAGCTTGACACCAAGTTACACGTGATTCACATTTGATACCACTTCGACCACCTCGTGGTCCTTGTTATTTTTAACAACATGTTTATCACTATGTTTCAATAACAATTCTCACAACATTATACTCAACATTATGTATAACATTGTATTTAACATTACATGCACTATTATGTTTACCAACATGTGCACTTTGATGGCTATCATCACAACCAAGTTCACAAAATGCAACTTAGTCAAACTTGGCAATATGCATTGACAAGTAATTTACATACACCTTGAGAACAATGCCCCAACAAGTTAGCCATCATTCGCTATCACTTGAGAAACAACACTCCAACAAGTAAGCCTTGGCTTCAATCCCAACTCTTGGTTTAGGATTAACCCTTGTTGCCTATCTCATAAATGAAATTGACAACAAGTCTTTCAAGAATACTAACCCTTAGCACATGCTTAAGGGAACTCTTGAACCTCTTCCACCAAGGAAGTACTACTCAATCATCATGGCAATGAAGAAAGAGTTTGGAAGAACGTCCTGTTTGGTATGGATTTTGTGCACTACGAGTTGACACTCTTGCACTCATTCCTTCACCAAGTAGGTGTCGATCATCAAGAAACTTCACTCTTCGAGTTTCTTGGTTCAACTTGACACAAGTTCTCCTTGTGCCCCCATATTTCCATATAGGATAGTACATTTTCATACATAAAGAAGAAACTAACAATTAGGCCAAAAACCATACAATTTCTACATGAGAAATAAACATTAGTCATCCTCTTGTTAGCTCTTTATTTTGACTACTTTTTCAAGTCTAAACTTGAACCTTCTTAGATTTTCATCTTGAGATAGCAGCCTCGACTCTCGAGATGAAACTATTCTGTTACAGTTGTCTCAACAATCATGACATTGACAAAAACATCTGCAGAGTTAATTTTGTTGTTGACGTTGTTGTCTCAACAATCTGCCCAACAGTTGCAGTAACATGTGCAACAACACCTGCAGTAGCAACGTTTTCAGCAACTTTTTCGTCAACAAGCATAAATAATGGAATTACATCACTTGACATCGAAATCAAAGGTTATAAGCTTTCATATTTATCTCATGTACACTTCTTTCTCCAAAGCGAATGTTTGGTCATTATTTCGTCTTTCGATTGTTGGAATATGGTTGGACCGGGGTACTCCCTATGCTCTGAAAAAGCTAAAAGAATTTAGAAGATGAGACAACAAAATAATTAACTGAATTGAAATAATAATTACAGATTGAATGTTGTCGGAATTGTTCTGCTCGATGTTGTCGTAACACTCCGGGGAACAATCTGGAACTCGCCAGAACATAAAGTTGCAAATCGTATCCGAAGACGCTGGAACAGAACTAGTAACAAGCCGAGTCGAGGAACACAAACCAAGAAACTCGAACGAACTAGATGATGGTGAGGACTAAAAAGCTCTATGAACTTTGAGAATGCAAGTTTTGTAAACAATGACAATGAAAACATATGGAGAGCTCTCTTGTTTTCATGTGTTCAAACGTTATGCAAAAAAACATATGCACCACCTATCAAACTATGTAAATGAGCTCCCTATAAATAGGCAAGCCACACATGTAGGAGACATAAAGATGATCATTCAATTTGTGAGTGTAACCTCCAAGTAACCCCTCTACCAAATTGAATATAGAGATGTAACCTCCCAACAAGCATTACACCTTGGTGTAACTCCCAACCAGCAATTAATAACAATTGTAACTCTCATAGCTGTTTCAAATTTGATTAAAAAATCAGCTCTTAAAACTGTAACTGTCGAACAGAAAATGTTGACGCAAATGTTACGGCAACATTGTAGTCAACATGTGCACTATTTGTTCGAATTTCAAAGAACGGTTAAGAACCAGGTTCCAAATACCAAGAGTCGAAGGATGCAGACTCTAATAATACTATAATAACTCGGTTGGTGCTCCTTACAAACCATTTCTCACTCACCGAAATTCGGGTTTGAGTCAATGATTATAATACAAAAAATCGGTCAACTCAAAACCAATTTTCCAACACTAAGTTCTCAACTCAACCCCACAATTTCTCCCTTCTCTATTTTTTGCGTAATTTCTCCACATTTTTTTTTTTTTGAGAAATAAATCATATATTGATAGATAATTAGAAAGGGATCTCGGAAAAACCATGACTGTCTATCTCAATGTCTTTGACAAACATATATTGCTAGTTCTACGTATGAAATAGAATTAAAAGTAGCAGCCAGGGTCTTTATTTCATCTACAATTCCTCCAGCAGCAGAGAAAGAAAGATGGAGTGGACTGTTGGAGTTGTGAAATCCCCTTCAACAATAACCTGTTGTACATTCAATTCACGAGCCAAACGAGCAGCAGCAAATGCTTCCTTTGTCAATCAAGAACTCGTCCAGAACTATCGCTCGCGCACAACTATGCTTAATCCTGCTCGTGGTGGACTGCGATTAATGGGGGCGTCAAAGTTAATTATCAAAGCATCTGTAGGTGGAGGTAACCAAACTTGCGAAATGTTGTTGAGCAGCCTTAAATCGTATAATATACTCCTGTACAAAGCAAGCAGAATCATACACCATATTCTCATGGACTTGTTTATTTTAATTATGCCATAAACTCCAATATGAGCAAACAGAGAGATCAATCTCGGTAGAATTCGTCCTTCTCCGATCCAATCTGCCAAGTTATCTGTACCTCCTGCAGCAATGATAGAGTTGGGCAAATTCGAGACTGCCCAAAACAGTCTGGCATAGGTGCAGAGTAGACATTTTCCAATTAAATTGGCTAATGGAAAAGGCGATCAAGAGAGAGAGGTCTACTGTGTATTAATATGAGGAGCAATTTAGACATGTGTTTCATTTCCGGCGATGACGTCCTGGACGGTGATTCCCGTGGGCGGCTCGTCGCCATTCATGTCGATGCCGCTCCGAAAATTTGATGTTGATTCAGTTCCTAGCATGGGAACTATTGCATTTGAGTCCAAACGGGATCAGTCAGGCAGGCAGGCGCCTGATAGGGTGGATCCGGATGTGTTCGCGGAGTCAGAGTTGAGAAATCATCACAAGGTGTTGTCTATTAGGTCGGACAATGACTTGGGCAATACAAAAGCGGAGATAGCAAAACAATTGGCGAGGATGAGAAATTTGAAAAATTGAGGAAAGAAATTAAAGACGGCATTCAAGTATTGGGAGCCAAATCTGACGCAACAATTTCGAGGACGTTTAATCTGTTGAAACAGATTGATCCGGAGGGAAATGTGAAAGCTACGGATGATCCCCAAGTATATCCCTGGACACCCGGAATTATTTCCACTAACCGCATTTTTTGCCACTAATCAGTACCCGGTGGGTAGCCTGCCTCTGGTAGGCCTCGTCCGAAAAGTTTCGATCAAATTCTAAGCTGTAAAGATCTCAACAAATACGAGAACATCCATTGGTTTTACAATGACAGCCGTCTTCGTCATCAGGTAAGACATCATCACTTCATCCATCTTCATCTTGATTTTCAACTTCATGTACTTCTTGAATTTCATCTTCATGTCCATCTCTTTGTCCTTGATCAATAGCTTGCTGTCCCCCTTGGTATTCGTTTCATAAGTTAAAATTTTCCCTTGGTTTATTTCTGTGTGCAATTTTACTTCTGGTGAAGTTTTATTAAAAAAAAAACGAAAAAGGACCAAACAGAGTCGTTTTGGCTGGCAGAGGCAGAAAAAAAATCTCCCTATACAGGACGATATTACGATACAAACTTATGTATTGGACGATACGGTCCAGTATAAGATACGTAATACGATACGTATCTAAATCACAAGGACACAATATGTATGTTACGATGTATCCTGTATCGTACGATATTGACTATCTTGCCTAGGACAACGTAAGACGGAGTTACTAGAGCATAACAGAATCGATTTACATCGGGCATAATATCTTCCTAAAGCTACTTGGTTTATGAAGGTTTTTGTTAAGAAGTAATGAGATTTGCTTATTGCACCGTTGATTTCATGGCAATATCATTGAGTTGATCCTGTCAATGAGCTGATTAGCGAATAAAAAGTTTGTGGTGATTATTTTTGTTTATACTATATGAGATTGGAAAAGAATGCTTCTTCTTATTATCTCCCAACCATTCATCGCTACTTGCTTCTAAAGCATGCAAGTGTCCTGCATATATTTTTCATTGGGCATGTCTGTAGGAAAAAGGCCTTCTCATCTCTGATACCATAGGGTAGTTTATGGAGGTCTGTTCTCTCTTCTTCAGTTGTGTACTTTGTACAAGACTCAGTACGTTATCGTTTTCAGAATACATTTTGATTGTAGAAGGAATATTTTGTTCGAAAACTCATATACATGGCAGACTTAGTACTATAAAAAACACCATTATTGTGTATGTGTATGTGTGTGTGTGTATATATATATATATTATTATTATTATTAGATTTCCTTGAAAAAAATGAATTGGCTCGACTTCATCCTGGTGATGATCTGCGCTCCTCGCGTGAGTGGTTGCAAAATGAAATTTCCCAATTATGGTCTGTTATTGAGGGGAGCATGAAACTTTTTCCCCTGCCTCTTCTTTAAACTTGTTTGCCTTGTAGGAGTTTCTGTGTCCTACGTGGTATTTTTGATGATTATAAATGTAAAACTTACTTTTCAATAAGTTGTCTTTTCTTTTATTATTTACAAATTACAATTTTGTGTAAGCTTTTATATAGATGATCTAAAAGAGTTGTTTTCTGATGTTTACTATTTTTTGTAAAGTCGATACATAGTGATTTATGTCCAGTTATTTATTGTATGTGTTGTGGTGCTTCTTTGTTTCGTACATCTAACATTCTGTTCATTATTTTGATCCGTTTGCACGGTTGTATGCTTTTTAACTATAAATCATTCAGACTTTTTTTGGAACAGAAGACATGTCTGTTTAATGATCATTGGTAGGTGGTTTATTTTAGGATTTTGATGTTTTTTTCCTTCTCTTTACTACTGAGGTTACTATCATTATACACTTTTCCAGATTCCTTGGAAGCACATAACCATTAATGCCTTGATGTGGAGTTTTCATTCAACAGCTGGAGCTTTTCTATGTCATGGCTGGGTATTTTTATTTCTTATATTCTTTTCACGCTGAACAATTTAGTTGTCTTTTGTTATTGTTCAGACATTTATTTGTTAAGGTACTTGAGTTGAGGACTAGTAATATAATTATCATATGTTCTCTTTTTTTTGATCGATTAATTATCATATGTTTTTAGATTCGATTGTGGTGGTGCTACTTCCTTTTGATTGCTATTGGATCATGATGTCCGTTAAGGAATCGGTGGCGAATCTCTTAGCTTTCCTCCTCTGCAAATCGACTCTCTATTTGTATGCGCTTGTTTTTATCTGTGGTGATAAGGCTTCTTCGCTGTTTTTTGAGAAACCATCCAAGGCAGGATTAGTTAAAAAAAAAATCCACATATTTTTTTAAAATAATTACAAAAGCTCCTTCTAACATGTGCTTGTACTTGTAACATTATTTTCCATCCACCCAAACTATTGTTATGAACCCTCCAGCTTTCCCACTAGTCTCCTTGCGCAGTATGCTGGTAAAGAGTAACCAGAATTTGGGCCCTTTTCCCGCAAAGTCGTCCTTTGGCCGTTGATTCAAAGGCGCCATCAGATACTTAGCATTGAATACCCCCCATTCCACAAACAAATCTAAAGTGAAAATACTTGTGTGAAGACTTAGAATCGGTTCAGGAAAGACCGAGACAACCTCGTCATAACCTGCTTTTCGACATTATTAAGGGTCAGGAACGACCGAGACAGCCCCATTCATTATATCCTGTTTTTTGACATTTTAAGGTAATCACTATGAGATTTTCTGCATAATTAGTTTCTGTTTCTGTATCTTTTAACACCACTCAGCAATTTAAGCTACCTTACTAAAAAAAACTTTAGAAGATTTAGTTACCAGATAAAGAAGATGCTTCAGTTTTTCCGCAGAGAAGCATAAACGTGTAATTCAAATTCAAAAAAACATAACTAAAAGAGTGTAGATTTGGTGTATTTTAGGTAATGTTTGATGTAAGTAACGATGATAAATGTGTGGTGGTGATTAAAAAGTAAAAAGTATTGATAGTGAGTGTGGTGGGGGTTAAAAAGTAAAAAATAGTTCTTTGATTTGATTGTGTAAAGGTGATAAATACAAAATTTCTAAAGGGACAAAAAAAAGAGGTAAGTGTAAAGTTCTGAGCGGAATGGAGAGAGTACGTGTTTACACATAAATATCTCAACATAGACCACAACAAACGAATATAGGCCGTTCAGTACTCCCTTCATCCACAAAATTTGTTCACACTTTCCTTCTCAGAATGTCCATAGATTTTGGTCCCGTCCCATGCGTAAACACAACATAACACACAACCTATTGCTTCACCCTCCACTCTCTCATTTAATTACGCATTAAAATTGGTTTGGCCCTCATAAAATGAAAAAACAATGGGTTGACGTTGTTTGACTCCACTTCCTTTCTTTATTCCCCAACTAAATGAACTCCTAAAAACCTGTGCCAGTCTTTGCGAAGAAAGAGTGTGGACGGGGGGAGTATAATAATATAAAACCTCTAAAGTAACAAAATTCTGAAATTTGAAAAATTGGGCAAAGAAATCAAAGACGACATTCAAGACTTGAAACTTAAATTGGGAGCCAAATCTGACGCATTAGTTACGAGGACGTTCAATCTGTTGAAAGAGATTGGTCCGGAGGGAAAGGGAAAGCTACGGATGATCCCCAATTATATCCCCGGACACCTCGAATTTTATCCACCAACTGCATTTTGTGCGGATAATCAGTACCCAGTGTGTCACAGGGCGCATTCCATATTATCCGGAGTACCCGGGATTGCCCCGGACTAACTAAGGATTATATTGGATAGTTAACCCTGCGAAACGAATAAGGTTGGGGACGTGCGACAGTGGTCGGCGTCCGGAGTGTGTCCGTGCACGAGCAGGACCTTGAGTCGGGGAGCAGAGGGCTTTAGGAGAAGGGTTTCGTGAAATGCTTGTAATGGGGAGTTCCTTGGAGTGTTGGAAAGGTCTCCACCAAGTTTCACAGCTAGACGGTTCCGTTTGAGTAGCGAACGATGCGAAGGATCGAGATGCTGCAGTGCAGTGGCATTGTCGTAGTTTCAGAATATTGCAGAGGCAATTCCTCACTCCTCGAGTATCGGATGGGGCTGAAACTTTGAGGACATATAGATAATGTCGTAAGCTACTCTACGGTTCAAGTGGATAAGGATTTGGAGTTCGGATGAAGGAGTTACACTCGATGTGCTTCTTCGGCCGATCAATGTCTACTGCATTTACAAGGGAATATTTCTATAAGCTTATTATAGGGGGACAGTCCTTAGATGGGCAATGGTGGGCAAGCGGCCAGTCTTCCTCGTGCTGTCGAGCACCAAGCGTGCAATCTTCCTAGAGGTAAGGAGGGTCTCTAGGGAGCCAACTCTAAGCATTCGAAGTGTGCGAGGAGTTCCCGAGTGAGTTGGAAATCGTTAGGGCGGCGTAGGACCTATGTGGTCTGCGTTGGGCTTAAGGTTGGCATGGAGGCTCTAGTGTGACCGGAGGGATGCCGTCGGCCATATAACACTTCCTCTATGTCGATTGGGCAATCGAGGCACTCATCTAAATCATACGCCTCGTGAGCTTACTCGTAAGCATTAGCTATCGGTTCCAGCTATGCTGCGGGGGATCATTGGCTTGTACATGTGGTTGCGAGACAACACCACATTGCGGATTGAAGGTAATATGTCGGTATGCGAAGTAGTCCCAAACATCGTGAGGGGCAAATATTTATTGATGGCATGAATCTAAGCCAAGATCTAAAAGGTTGTCCGTCTCGAGTGAGGTACTCTCACGGGCGCCAAGGTACTGCACCTAGGAAGTCCCGAGTGAGCACGAGGAATTGCACTTCGGGCATGCGAGTGACCCTTAGTGCCGAGTGCCATTGCGGGTTAAGCTTGAAGGGTATGAGATACCGGCCCTTAGTTGGTCGGAAGCAAAGGACAGGCGGGTGCCTAGCGTTTTACGCAGCACAATGGACCTGAAGTCCATCGGGAAGTCTCCTAGGCGCACGGGTGATTCGTGATCCGCTGCACTAACGCGGCCTGAACCTCAGTGAGCCGCACCCTGTGACACAGTGGGTACTCTGCCTCCTGAAGGCCTCATCCCAAAAAGTTTCAATCAAATGCTAAGCTGTAATGATCTCAAACCAATACAAGAACATCCATCGGGAATGACATGGATGCCTGCCGCAAGTCGCTTATGGACTTTATGAAGTGACCCTTATAATAGTAAGTGAACGTCTTGTTCTCCTAGAAAGAGTTAATAGACTAGAATTTGAAACTATGCTTTGAATATAACTTTCTGTGTGAATGAGAAAGTGATGAGCCACTTAAATTATGTGTCAGTTGTTTCATATCTCTGAAATTACAACATGATTTTGAATGCTTAAGACTGTACCAAGTTTTGTTTAAAATGAAAAATTATTCCTAGGACAACATAAGACTCGGAATTGCTAGAGCATAATAGAATTGATTTACATGGGGTATAATAACTTCCTAAAGCAGTTAGAGGTTTAATGATGGACCTCTCCCTATGATTTTTGTCAAAAAAAAAAAAAAATAATAATGAGATTGGTTTATGAAGTTTTCTATTAAGAAGTAATGAGATTTGCTTATGCAACCATTGATTTCATGGCAATATCGTCGAGATTGATCTTGCTAAGGAGCTGTTTATCGAATAAAAAGTTTGTGGTGATTGTTTTTGCTTATACTATATGAGATTTGAAAAGAATGCTGCTTATTATTATCTCCCGACCATTCATCGCTACTTGCTTCTAAAGCATGCAAGTGTTCTGCATATAAGAAAAGAAGGCACTGATACAAAAAATTTCCCATTCCTTAATGCCGGTATATGCCTCTTGATATTTTGCTTCTTAGGATAATTATGCCCATTACCAGTCTTTAAAGATTTGCTGTTACAGACAACACTGAAGTGTTTTTTATGGGAAGCAGCCACTTGGTGTCTCGGTAGCTTGCTTCGACAGATACTTTTAAGTGTTTGTTTACTTAAATGAAATTGTAAAAATAAGGCCTTCCCATATGTGAAAGGTTTGCAAAAAAATTTGGCTGATCGAATGTCCAAATAGTTGTTTTTTCTTTTTTTGTTAATGGTTTCCTGATCTTATCTTCTTTAGGGACGAAATGTGTTTTTTGTACTTTGGTAACTTGATTTTTGTTTTTAGAATAAAAAAATATATGTTGTGGATTCTTACATAATATACTTTTTTTATATATAGCATTTCTTACATTTTCCTATTACAGTCACCCCCATAAAATTAGGCGGAATCAAATTTTGGGTTGTTCTTTGTCATTTTAAAACTTCTCTGATAGTTTTTTGGTGAAGAATAAAGAGTCAAACCACATGGTGTAATTTCTATAAATTATCGAGAAAAGCATATATCATCTGTGAAATTGCTAATGGCTTCCTTATAACTGATACCATAGGGTAGTTTCTGGAGGTTTGTTTTCTCTTCTCCAGTTGTGTACTTTGTACAAGATTCAGCACATTAATACATTTTGATTGTAGAAGGAATATTTTGTCCTAAAACTCATATGCATGGCAGACTTAGTACTATACAAGATATAATACATGTGTGTGTGTATATATGTATATATATATATATATTAAATTTCCTTGAAAAAAAATGAATTTGTCCAGGTGATGATCTGCGCTCCTCGCGCGCACGACTGGTTTCGAAGGATGGCCCGAATATATCGTCTCATGGCGAAACAGATAAAAAATAACGTCCCAGGGTGAAATGGGCCGAAAATGTCATCCCGGAACGAAACAGATCGAAAATGACATGTCGGGACGAAACATGCCGAAAATGTCATCTGGGGGACATGGGTCGAAAATGACGTCCTAGTGCAAAAATGATCGAAAATAACATCCTTGGCCAAAATGGATCGAAAATGACATATCTAAATTGTAAATATGACTGTATAATCATATCATGAGGGGGGGAGAGAGAGAGTACATGAAAATAGAATAGGAGCTTTTCCAAAATCAAAATCGATAATTGTGTGTTTAATGGTAATTTATAATAATTCAATTTTTTGCTGGGCATCTATAAAATGCGACTATAGAGCATACTTGTCACACCCCCTAGATTTGTCTATCAGATACCTGATATTAAAAATATTCTTATTATATATTACAGCACAGCGGAAAACTTAAAACCTTTAAGAGGAAACTCTTTTTACACACCAAAAGTTACTTTTACACATCAGCCGACTATTATAATACAACCAAAAGAAAACATCGGCTGTATAGGTTTAAAAGCAAACTTAGACTTAACACACACACAGAACACTCCACAGGTCTGATGTTCATATACAACGGCTCGTTGGCGTAGAGGAGCGTCCCGAACATCAACATATGCCTGATACCCCGAATTATTACCTGTATCACAAGAATTCAACTAAATGAGCGAAAGCTCAGTAAGTAGTGACACACAATGTATGAATGCATTTATGAATGAGTTTATGAAATGCAGTTTCATTTTCCTTTAACTTTCGAAAGCTCTTTTATAGCGCGCTGCTATGTACATCTCGAGTTCCTGGCCCGGGCCAAAAGTGTGCATGTCCAACCATAGCCAAAACAAACTGCCCAATCATAACACATGGGTCAGCCTGGCGTGTCCCAGACTCCACCAGGATCATGGCTATAAAGGTGCTCAATCATACACATGAGCCACCATGGTGTGTCCCAGACTCCACCGCAAAACATCACACAAAGTGTCCAATCATAATACATGGATCACTACGACATGTCCTAGACTCCGCCACAAAACAGCCCCTTACCAGTAGCCCGCGATGCACATAACCAAAACAGTTTGTTCTGATCACCTTTAGAACGCCTGTACTATGATCAATGCATGCGACAGCAACCTCCAATGCTATGCTATGATCATATGCATCATGATAATACCACATGTATAAATGCTCTATGGGACACGTCACACACTAAAAATAGAGCAATATGTTATCCACATATACACAAGGTACGAGCAATATCCAAAACAACAATCATTTAACACATATTTCAGACAAATGCTCTTGTGATACAGTTTTGAAATGAGTTACTACTTACCTTGTTCAGGTGATACCTTTGCTTTTATACCAATAAGATGTGGTTGTGATGATATGTCTTCAGAGCCTGTTTCAAGGAGTGCCTTTAAAGAATCTATATGGTATACACAAGGTTTAACTCACTGCGTATCCGAAGGGTTTTACCGATTTCACATAATTGGTATTCTACAAATTTTATGTGCGCATTTCGTTATATACGAGCATAAGAAGCATTTTTGCACTCCTAGTTCATTATGAAGTCTATTATTTTCTGTTCATAGTGTTAGATCAACTTTTATAGGCCGCAACTCTAGGATTCTATAACAATACAATGGTTTAGGGGGAATTATCAAGATCTTGAAATAACTGAATTTGTCCCGCGTATATCCACTTGATTATAAGTCGGATTTGCATAAATTTTTGATATAGCATACCTAATATACTTAATAACATGTATATAGCAACCTCTTCCACTGAAGCAAACGAATTCAATACTATCCACACATATTTTCAAAAGGTGACAGAATTAATTCTTTTGTTGTCTTAGTGAGTTTTAAGCCCTATAAATCCACAATAAACACAAGTTTAGGCCATGTATGAGTTCTTAACATCATTAGAACGTATATAAGCACCTAAACCAGCTCTCACAACTTCATATCACACAATAAATATAGCAAGAACAAGAGTAAAACAAAGATAACTCACCTTGATTGTCAACTGAATTGAGGTGTTGATGTTTTTTATGATTTCTTCTCGATTTTTTGATGGATTTTCGAAGTGTGGAGCTTATGGATCGAGTTAAGAGTGTCTACAAGAGTTTAGAGTCCGTTTCCTCCCTTATCTAAGTGGAAGAGTCGGTTTATAAGTGAGAAAGTACTAAAATACCCCTCATTGGCCTCCAGAAGTCACGTTTAGAAGAATGGACCGGTTGAAGTTGTTATAATCCGGTTCTTGGATGTTTTAGACCGGTTCTTAGTAGGGATTGATCATGTTTAGAGTATGGATGTATGGTCCAAGGTGTTTGATAACGTTTAATATGTATTTTTATTGTTTAAACTCAACTACTTTTGCGAATACATTCGAAAGTGGTAGAACATGAGTTTGTTGTTATCTTTATGAAATTTTATATAATTAACCCTAGAAATAAGAGTCCGAGTACTCACTTAGAAATATTACATTATTGTACAATGAACTAAAGGACAAATTCAATTCTACCCGACCGCATTTGGGACGTATAAGGTACTTACAAATCGAATGATTTAACAAAGGTTATCACTGAGACCCTGAATTTCATCATTGAGGGTATTCACAAGTATCAAGATGCTTGACACGTGTTATCGGAATAAGAAAGGGTTATTTACTTGAATCATCAATCCAAATTGACTCAGCATACCCGCCGACTAAAACTCCGAGACCAACCGATAGACACGTCACTGATATTATTTACTGCTTATAGGCTTACCATTTGAACTTGGGGTTATGTTTAAATGCTTAGCCATTTCAATGCCGTTAAATTAACTATCAAATAAGGTGAATCATGAAATGTCAAAATAATACTTGATAACAAGTAATGCATGAATCATATTATTCAAATAATAGCAGTTTCATGTCACACTTTCACATTTTTATACGATTAAGCATGAAGTCTTGCATGTTTTAAGATTAATATGCTACTATTGACTAGACCTTGTGTGTGAGAGTCTTTGGGCATCACAATACTCTTGTCATATTACTCAAATGGTTAGTTGTGCTGATAACATATTATAAAATTGTATATTATAGATAGAGAATTTAGAGAGAGAATAGATAGAATGACTTCTCATGAATGATTTCATTAATAACCGAAGTTCTATTTATAGGTAAATTTAATATGGCACGATCATAATTACATGATTGCATCAGAGACATAATAGTCACTGACATAAAATAAGTAATATCAAATGTTACTTTCACAAGAATAGTATTCTACTATTTGGCTTGTGAACTTAACAAATATTAATAATATAAATTAAAGAATTATGAAAAAACTGTCATATTATATTTTTATTTATAGATGAGGACCAAGTGAGATAGAGATGTAAATGAAATGAACGTTCGTGAAAAGTTCGAGAAAAAAGTTCGATCAACGCTCGGTTCGTGTTCGAGTTTGACTGAATCGAACAATTCGCGAACATGTTCATTATATATACAAACCGAACACGAACATATACATTATTGTTCGGTGGTTCGCGAACTGTTCGTAAATAAATAGTAAATATTAATATATATTTTATTATTTAATTATACTTTCAAAACTCTAGACCTAAGCTATGTTTTTTGCCTTATGGAATAGTTTTTAGACATTTTAGTTAGATTTTTTTTTTGTATTATTATTGCTTGAATTTGTATGAATTTTCGCTTTCCTTGTATTTTCATACACAACGAACGCTCGAAACTAAACTGTTCGAACGCAATCGAACCGAACAACCGAACACTTACGAACGAATGTGGAATTTCAGAAATTTTAACGAACCAAACACGAGCAAATGGTGGGAATGTTCGTCAAACACGAACTTGAACCGTACATACCATTATCGAGCGAACGGACATTCGTTAGGGTCATTGTTCGGTTTGTTCGGTTCGAAAAACACCCTTAAAGTGAGACATGTGTTATACTCATAATTAGTCTGTACTTTCAGAATCACGAGAATTAAATTACAAAAATTAGTGTATAGCCCGTCGAAACTCGACGAGTAATCACTTTACATTGTAGTTTAGTAAAAAACTAAAATTAATACTTTGTTAGGGTTCAGCCACTCTGAATCGCACTGTAGCGGAACACACCAATAAACAGAAATGATGAAGATGGAACTCAACCACCCGAACTCATTTAGAATTTATGTACTTGTACTCGTCCTAAACCCGATTGAAGGATAATTTTACTACTTATTCCAGTTCAAAACTCGTACAGTAACACATGAAACAATGAGAGTATGGTTTAGCCACTCAGACCGGTTTAAAATCTATATACCTGTATTCATTACAAACTCGATTAAAAGATGACTTTATTACCCGTTTTATCCCAGGCCCCGATATAATATTAATTACTCAATATATTTAAATTTATATAATTTAATAACTAAACATAAGTTGCTATAGTAATTGGTTAACCCGTCTTAATAAAAACTCAAAATTGTAAAGTAAAGGTTGAATAAATATCATAAATGACAAGATTAAAAGTTAAATTTCTATTATAAGTTTGGAATTATACAATCTCAAAAAACCGTTTACACTTTATATACCTATACTTTGGGTGGTGGGATTCAAGATTTTAGATAAATAAGAATAAAAAAAATAAAAAAATTCATATAGGAGAGAGAGTTAAAGTGGTACTCCAATTCCGTATTGCTATTAATATTTTATATATTTATTTGGAAGTGAAAATAATCGAGTTATTATAAAAATATAAAAAATATAAAAATAATATTTATTATATATAAATTATATATTAAAAAATAAATACGTATATATTTGGGCATTGAGGTTTACTTAATAATTTGCCAAATTAATTTTTTAATAAAAAAAATAATTCATTTGGTCAACTCAATAGATGACCAAATTAAAGTGATGATGTAAATTAATTATTGGGTAGTAAAATACACATTTATTTCAAATATTTATTTAGTTATTCAGTTAGTTGAGTGTTACTGAAAATCAAGGTGAAATAGAAGATTTAAATAAATAAGAATCTAAAAAATAAAAAATATCGCGTATGAGTGAGTTAACGTGGTGCTCGGATGCGTAACGATATTTTATATAAATATATAAAATAAAATTATATTATTTAAGCAAATTTATTAATGTAAATTACTCGCCAGTTATACTTATTAATTAAGTTCAGCCACTCAGAGTTCCTCACCTCGGCAGAACACAACGAAAAAAAAAGATGAGGCAAGGATTCGGCCACTCGAACTCATTTACAATTTATACAACAAGATATTAGGAATTTAAACATCCCCTCAAGTATGGTTAACCGAGAGTTTAAGAGAAGAATCCAAAAGGGTGAAGTGACAATTGCATTGAAGAAGATGGGGTCAAAGAAAGCAGAAGGACCAGATGGTATACCTATTGAAGTTTGGAGGTGTTTGGGGGAGAGAGGGATCGAATGGGTAACTATGCTTTTCAATAAGATTTGGAGAAGCAATAAGATGCCATCAGCATGGAGGAAAAGTATTCTCGTCCCTTTGTATAAGAACAAAGGTGATGTTCAAGATTGTTCTAATTATCGCGGAATTAAACTAATGAGTCATACCATGAAGTTGTGGGAACGAGTGATTGAACAAAGAATCGGGAAATGTGTGAAGATAACAGAAAATCGGTTTGATTTATGCACGGAAGATCGACCATGGAAGCAATTTATCTTATCCGTGAGTTGATGGAACATTATCGAGATAAAAGAAAGATCTGCATATGGTTTTATTGATTTAGAGAAGGCATATGATAAAGTACCAAGAGAAGTACTTTGGTGGGCCTTAGCAAAGAAGGGTGTATCGCGGAAATATATTGACATTATGAAGGACATGTATGAGGGAGCTACTACAAGTGTACGTACTAATGTTGGGAGGAGGAAAGAATTCCCTATTACGATTGGGGTGCATCAAGGATCTGCTCTTAGTCCTTTTCTCTTTGCCATAGTCATGGGCGAATTGACAAGAGAAATTCAAAATGACGTTCCGTGGTGTATGATGTTCGCAGATGATATTGTGTTGATTGATGAAACGAAGGTTGGAGTGCAACGAAATTGGAACTTTGGAGGGATACTTTGGAAGCTCGAGGCTTTAGGCCGAAAGTAAGGCCGAATATATGGAGTGTAGGTTTAGCAGTGATAGAGAGGCGGATGATCACATTTGATGGGAAAGTTGTTCATGGATCCACTTTCTTTCGGTATCTTGGATCTATTATCCAAAAGGATGGAGAGCTAGATGGCGATGTGGCTCACGAGAATAAAGGCGGGGTGGTTGAAGTGGAAGAGTGCCACGGGGTTTTATGTGATCCGGCATGCCTCATGGATTAAAGGGTAAATTTTACCGCACGGCAATTAGGCTGCTGTTTGTTATATGGCACCGAGTGTTGGGTCAGCAAAAGCAGTGTCACGTTCAAAAGATGAATGTGGCAGAGATGCGTATGCTACGATGGATGTGTGGTCATACAAAAAGGATCGGCTCGAAATGAGGTGATCGAGAGAAGGTAAGAGTTGCGTCTATAGAAGACAAGATGATGGAGAATCGATTACGATGGTTTGGTCATGTGAGAAGAAGACCTATTGATGCCCGGTGAGGAGGCTAGAAAGTTGGGGAGCAAGTAATGTTGTGAAAGGTAGAGGAAGACAAGAAAACTTGGATAAAGATGATTGAAAATGATATGCGGTTTCTTGGAATTGGAGAAAGTATGGCGTTGGAGAGGCAAATGTGGCGGGAAAGAATACGGATGGTGGATGGAGTCGATTTTTTTTTTTTTTAAATTCCTATTTTCTTTTATTTCATGTTATCTTATTTCTTTTTTTTTTTCTTTCATTCATTCTCTTTTTTTATTTGCTTTTTTCTCTACTTTTTCCCTCTTTTTTCCTTTTATGTTATTTATGTAACGATTATTGACGGTTTCAAAGTTTGATTCATGTTAGCCGACCCCAAATCATTTTGGGACTAAGGCTTAGATGTTGTTGTAACCGTCCAAAATCTGACTTAAAGATGAATTTGCTACGCGTTTTCATCTCAAATCCATATAGTGATACCCAAAATAATATAGCTAGGGTTCAACCATCTAAAACCTATTTAGATATTATGTACCTATACACGTCTCAAACTCGATTAAAAGATAATTCTAGTACATGTTCCCTTGTAAATCTTTAAATTTATATGCACTAATTACTCAAATCTATTAAAACATATAAAATCAAAATAATCAAATATAAATAGTTATGATAATTGGTTTTTACGTCTAAGATTGTTAGTGATCTGAGTGAATTCGAGACCCGCCCGAAAACCGGACCGAAATATCCGGGACCAAAACTCACCCGAAAATTAATGAGTCCGAATACGAGTACTAAAATTTGGATCGAAACCGATAGGACCTGGACCGGTAAAACCAGAAAAATACCCGATACTTCTTCATTCTCTATTTCCACTTTCCCATCTTCAATCCTTCATACTTATTTCTTAAACAAAACTAGCGGTGAAAGGAAGGATGAAGCTTTTGATCGATCAAAACTTATCCTAAAAATAAGAGTTTTGAGTCGCTCGCAAATATATATATATATATATGAGGTATAAGTAGTTGTTGTAAATTCTACAAAAGTCTTTTTTCTCGAGGATTGCTTAAGAGGACTTCATGTAATATTTTGTTTTAATCACGGGAAATAAATATTAAACATTCTAAACAAATTTTTGGGGTTTTATATTAACTAAATTTAATGCACTATTTTGATGACATTACTTAAAAACTAAGTGAATATTAATTTTATAATAAATACAAAATCTAATTATTTAGAAACTATTAAGAAATTCTCTTGCAAATAGTATAAAAGAAATTAGACTATTTTATACTCTCTTGTCCTGTGATTACTTTCATACTTTCTTTTTTGGTCCGTCCCACAATTACTTGCACATTCTAAAAATAGAAACATCACACTTTATTAACGCCCTCACAACTCTACTTTATTTTCAAAAATGCCATTCTAATTTTACATTTGAATATTAATTAAATAACAATTAAACACTCAAAAACTCTTGTTAATTAAACTAGATGTTCTCCGGTGCGATGCACCACACAAAATATTCTCTTATTAAAAAAATAATTTCTCGATCTCTAAATTTGTTTTTGATGATCTTCGACATGAGTATCATATTAGCGTAATATTAATAAATGACTTATTGAGTGTATTATGGGGTTTAATATAATTCAAGAAAGAGTACAACATTAACGGAGTGTTAAGTTAATTAGTGTCGATTACATGAACCGAACATACCGAAAAAAGTAGGAACAAATTTTGGAGACGAAAGTAGTATGTTATTAAGTCTTAATATATGTGTGTGCAGTGTATGTTTTTATTATTTTTAGTTATTATAATTAAATAAATATCATAATTTATTTTTTATGTAAGCAATATGAGTCTGAAATCTAATTTTTTAAAAATGAGTTAATATATTTTTTATTTTGCATCAATTAATTTATTGAAAATTAATGTTCATATTTTTTTCTAATATAATTTTTTTGTGCAATCGGTCATTACTGTAAATCCATCAAATTTATTATTTCATATGGATGTCTATTTGAAAATTGTGAAATAAAAATTAATTTTATATATTTTTTACTAAAAATAAACTTGATATAAAAAATTCTAAACATTCAAAATTTTAAAACAAAGGAAGAATTTTTTTATTAATAGATAAGGTGTAAGTTGTGGAATAAAACTCTCATAATACATATTTAATTTTTTTTAAGAAATTTAAGAATACATCTCTAAGTATCATATATAATGAAAGATTGAGTCCTAAAAATGATTGGGGAGTATTAATGACACCAATTTTGAATTATTTATTAGGGTTTTGCAATTTAGCCCACATTTTCCTGCAACTTTCAATTTAACCTCAGAAATTCTGTATACTTCAATTTAAATCCGTTTTGATTTATGATTTTTCGATTTTAACCCAGTCAGCTTCTCAACTCTTACAATTTGACCGCACTCAACTTTAAAACCTCCAATTCTGTCTCATTTTGACCAAGACATTAAAATATTGACCTTGCAACTAATATTAATAATTAGTCCGATTTTATGCATACATATTTTAATTTCCGTCATTATATCGTAATATTTTATAATGATTAAAATATTATTACATGTAGACTTTATCGAGGATTTATGGGCTTAGGATTGTGAGTCGAGCATCTCCATATTCAAGTCAGACAGCATCATTCATTCGTGGGAATTTTCACTATCACTTTAATTGCTTTAATTATATTGTATATGTGATATTCAATTCAATATGTGATATTCGATTCATATTTAAAAATTGACGATACATGTTGTGAATCAGGCTCACATGTATACGTGTAAAGAGGCTATCTTAAGATATATGTTGTTGCGGGGACACCTGCGCAACCTCAATATTCACATGCGTGCTCGATTCATGTTATATGTGGTATTTTGTGTATGTTTCATGTTGTTGCGGGGACACCTGTGCAACCTCAATATTCGTGTTATGCGTGCTAGATTCTTTTATACGTAATATTGTGTGTATGTATTCATGTTGAGGAAAATATATGATAGATTATTCATTTTATGCTTTTCATGAGATTGTATATTACTGTGATAAGTGAGATTTCCACGAACTGAAGGAAGCCCACTCCCACTTTTATTGATCCTGCAGGTTAAATCGAGCCGGATGAACGAATGAGCGAGCCGAGAGGGCATATGAATGAAATTTATTAAATGATGTTTTTCTTATGTCAAATGTTTCGAAATTCTTTGGGGGAAACTTTTGTTAGAAATTAACAATTTATAATTTATTTTTCCGACGCAAATTTTATTTTGTATCTATAACGTGTTATTGCCTTAATTAAAGGTATTTAATTTATGTCAGTGTAGCCACTCGACTTTGTAGGCGTTATTCTTCGTCAAATTTACCTTTTATTTATTTTTCCCAATAATTACCCCTAGAAAGTCTGGGCGTTACATAGTGATATAACTTATATTACACACATTAACGCAACCTTGATACAAAGTATATAAACATCTGCACAAATATACGTACAAAACACATAGATATTCAACCAGAAGCACAGTCGGTGCATCGCACGGGTTCGTAACGCCTCGTAAATTATAATTTAAAATAAAAAATTAAAAAACTTAAATAACGACGGATGTCCACAACTCTATTGCCTTTGAACACAGTCCGTCCCAAACCCAACCCAACCCAACCCCTCCAGATCCTTCCTCTCTAAACACCCTCTCTATCTCTCTCTCTATCTCGACTCTCAAAAATCCTAGCTTTCTTATCCATCGCCGTTTCTCATTCTATGAAGAGACGATGCCATCTAACTCAGAGTCGGAGCCGACATCTCTTCTTGTTGCTGATACAAAGGATGATACTATTGTCCCTGAGACGCTGCCATTCGATTTGCCCGATTCCGAAATGGGTGTTATCGATTCCATGAGATGCTGCATTTCGATTTGCCCGCTGTTCGTTGAATCGGAGTGTGCGACTCCTCGACCATACTATGGCCCTCTTTCTGCTGAAAAAATCCGATCTTAGGGCTCATCCCAGCCGATTTTGGATGCGTCGATCCACCTCGTGTTCGTGATGATCCCACCTTCGAGTTGATGTGTATTTATTGTCCGTTATACAGGTATTCTCATCTCCCTTATATTTGTCCGATATTTGGTATATTTGTCCGATTATTGGTATTTGTCTGATTTTTGGTACTCTACCTTTTCCCTCTTTTTTTCCTTTTATGTTATTTATGTAACGATCATCGACGGTTTCAAAGTTTGATTCATGTTAGCCGACCCTAAATCATTTTGGGACTAAGGCTTAGATGATGTTTTTGTTGTTGTCTGATTTTTGGTATTTGTCCGATTTTTGGTATATTTTTCCGATTTTTGGTATATTTGTTCGATCTTGGGTTCTGCTTTGTTCAATCTTGGGTATATTAGCTGAAACTTGTGAAAAACTGAAAATACATTAGGTTGATGTTTACAACCTAAACAACATCTATGCTTCAAAAAATCTGGCTATCATCCATATGTTGCTATATTTAGGCTTTAAACATCAATATAGCTTACAAAAAGTTGCTAACTCGCTATCTTGCTTCAATAACCCAGGTGTGACATCAGGACACCAATATCATATTGTGATCCTTTAATCTGCCCAGCATCCATTAGATAGTGGATGCTTTCTCTTACAAGTTCTTCATCAATTTCCAGTGTTAAGGGCAATCTCTCTTCCCTTATGGGCCTTTGTTTGCCCATGTGCGGTACTAGATAATTGTTCTGACCCTTGACCTTCATGATTTCAAGTAGACAAGATTGTAGGCTTAGAAATACATTGTTAAGTGTGATGGCTGTCAAGTTTTCATAAGACAGCAACACATTCTTAACCAACTCATCCACATTGTAGCTTGCTGTTTCCACTTGAAGTGATTGAATGGCTCTAAAAAGCCCAAATCATTTACGTTTGTATCTGGACTGTTTGGGGGTTGGCATACAAGTGTGATGTTAAATCCGTCATCACTTGCAGCTGCCCTAAACTCTGGATCAGAATTGTTTATGTGGGGTTTTGCATTATCTTGTTGAATGATGATGTTTTTGTTTGCATTTCTGGGCCACTTTGCCTTAATAACTGGAATAATCTGAAAAAAGCAGACCATTGAAACATGGTTAAAGTCACTTGACCCTTAAATATCAAATGATGAATAAAATCTTAAATTTACTTGAATCTGATTTATAAGACACTACTTCATGACTTCTTTGGTGATTGAGTCTATTGGTTTGGTCTCCTCCATTGTGCCTCTAACTCTATTTTTGGAGTTTCTTTTTGCTGATTCTTTTGTTGTGAATGGAAATAGGCCTATTTTCCCATCAAAAATCAGTTCACCATCACTTGCAAATATTGGTCTTGATACAGGACACATAAACATCATCTTAGGAATAAACCTTTTGCTCTTACACGACCTATATGGCTCATCTTCCCCTAGTACCATGTAATACCTCTCACAAGCCCTTGTCATATAAAACCATTTGTCATCTATATGCACTATATTGTGCATAGTTGAGAACTTGAGTTGATTAGCTTCCCTATCTAGCACTATGGCAACTTAAGCCTTTGAAGCTTGTTTGTAAGAGTTAGCTCAAGCTTAATCTGATTTGTATGTGGCTTGATGGTGCCTTCTTGCACCCATCTCCCAACATGGCTCTTACTCGCTTTTAGCTCCCTTGCTAGTCTCCTTATTGTTGATATTTTTTAAAAAGCTATAGCCTTCATTGCTTCAATATCAAGTTGTATGTGCTTCTTTGAATAACTTTTCATCTTGCATGTTAAGTTGATTGGTATTCCTAGAGCAACTTATTTTTTGGCTGCTGTCCAAATATATTGCACTGCTCTCCTACATACTCCATATGATAATGCAGCCCCTCCTTTAATTTCCCATGATGCACAGAACCATTGGTGCTATTCGCAAGTAAGAATTGTGCCATCATATTCCTAGAATGTAAGGTAAGATTTGGTTGTGATTTTGTCATTTATAGCTGATGAGGTTGGTGAGTAATGAATGCAGGATTTATGATGAATGGGTGTATTTATTACACTCAAAATTGGAGGGAAACTGAAAGAAGGCTTGGAGGGAAAACTGAAAGAAGAAAAATGATTTATAGACCTACAAAATAGACCTACAAATAGGCCTACAGCTATGATGGGTGAAATTAAAAATTTGATTGGTTAAATTTGATTGGTTAATATGAAGAGAGAGAAAAGGTGTTTCAAACTTGTCAAAATGTGAATGTTGTAGGCCTATTTATAGGTCTATTATGTAGGTCTATATATCATAACTCCCGAAAGAATGCCTTGGCTCCAGAATTTTAGAAATTAAAAATAGTGTAATTTTGATTTTGGTGAACAGTGTATTTGTCGTTCTGGTGAACAGTGTCCTTTTAATGAACAGCTTCTGTAATTTCTGTAACTTAAATTTTGATTCTGGTGAACAATGTACTTTTAATGAATAATTTTTGTAATTTCTGCAACTTAAATTTTGATTTTGGTGAAGTGTGCAAAAATGATTTTATTGTTTTGATGAAATATTATTTCTAATGATAAAGTTAATTATTGAATCACCCATCACACCCCTCCTTTATTTGACCCCACACCCACTAGGGACCCGTTTGGCATTATTTTTCCACGGCCTAAAAGCTACTTTCCTAGCGAAAAGTAGTGTGGTAAGTATTACTTTTGGGAAAACAAGAAAAGTTGGAAAAGCAGCTTTAGGATTTCTTGCTTTTTGGGAAAGCTGCTTTCGGAGCTTATGCGGAAAGCAGTTATAACTTATGCGGAAAGCAGTGATAATTAAGCATTTTTTTTAATTTTGTTGTTAACATTTTATAGAATAAGAGAAATGATATATCAACCTACACATTAAGCCTACAAAACAACCTATACATTATCCTTTTGACAAGTGTCATTTTTTCTCTTTCTCCTTTTTTTATTGTTTGCTCCTTTTCAAATATATCTTTTTTTTAATTAATATCATACACAAATTTTTTCTCTAACAATTTGTGCCAGCTTTTTTTTTTATCTTTTTTAAAATATTTTTTATTTCTTTTATTACTCATTTTTCATAAATTTTTATTTTTGTTGTTGCTCAATTTTTTTTAATTACTGTTTTTTCGTTTCATTTGTTTGAACCAGATTTTTTTTGTTTTTTATCTTTTTTTTTTCAATCACTTTATGTTGGTAACAAATGTTATTTTTTTGAATAATTTTCTTTTACAATAATCATACTAACTCTTATTACATTAACTCATAACAATCAACTCAAATTACATTAAACCAAACTGCGAGAAGGCAATATATCATCCTTGACAAAACATCCACGAAGACAATAGGTTATTATTACAAATTGGCAAAGTTCAAAAATTGCATTCAATGCAATGTATGCCAAATAAAAGAAGTTTCCTGATATTGCCGGAAATCTAATCCTTAGCAAGGTTTGGTGGAGCATCCTTGTTAGACTGCAACTGAGCTCGTCTATGCCGCTTTTCACGCTTCCTCCATAGTTTTTTAGCTTCAGCTTGAGGGTCTCGCGAACGACCTGTGCAGATTCATGAAACACCAACGAGAAGGCATGTTGTGAACATAAATACAATGTACAGTGAGTAGTAAAAATAGAGGGTTAATATTAAAACTTGGAGCATAACTTTAATAATAATTACAATGGAGTTTTACTTTTCATCTACTTCCCTTAAAAACTAAAATAAATATATATATACACACACAATTAAATAAATAAGTATATATATATATACATAATTATAAAATTTTCACTAATAACTTACTGTTTTTAGTGATTGAGATCAAAGCTTTGATCATTGACAAAAAAAGAATTGTCATTTAAGGCCATTACTCCAAAGTCCTGATACTCCTAAGGGATAAAAAAAGACAATAGCATAAATCACATATGTATACATAGCACAATTTAATTGGTATACTAAAACAAAATAGCATAAATCACAAATGTCTTAGATGCATGCCTGTGACTGTCCACCAGATAGAAAATTTTGCCAACTTTCATTATGTGTTGCCATATATTGTCCAGGAGTAGCCTACATTAAATAAAAAAACAGTAGCATAAGGATCCCCCCACAATTGCAAAGATATATGAAAACCAACAATTGCAAAGATTACATAAATAATTCATCCAATTTATTGTTAAATAACTAAATTAAAACACGAGCAATTTGAAACTATACGTAGGTTGTGTGCTAGAACAATTTACACCATTTGTCTCTTGCAAATTTTCTACACTAGAATTGACTGTGATGCATATAAATAGATATCGATGTGCAAGATTATAGATGCATAAAATATAAGTACTTATTTACCTTTTCTTCTTCCTTGTTGTCTTCATTACTTTCTCTATTTTGGACTCCTTCCTCTTGGATGGTGGGCGACCTTTGCTACGTACTTGTAATGGTGGCAACAATTTTGCACTTGCTTTGGTGCATGACCAACACAGAAGCTTGACTACTATCATCCCAACTCAAAGTATCTCCGAGTTTTTCCTTTGCCTCATTTACCCATTTCATCAAAAATTCATACTTTGATTTTGAATTGACCATACAAGCAAATTTCAAAGAAGTTAGCACACAACTTATCAATTTGAATTGCTTGCTCACTAGTCTCCCAATCATCATAACAATTTTGTACATAATAGTGACTGTGCTTAATATTCTTTCTCCATCGATTTAGAATGTAACAAGAAGGAATCTCTTTCACATCTTTTTCAATCAAAATCTTTGTTATATGCCTGCAAAGTATTCCTCTGAACTCAAAGTAACGACAAGAACACTTAACATCACATTTCACATCATCATACTGCACGGTGTATACAAATCTTTTCCTATGATGTCCATCTTTCCCCTCCACAACATCATTAACATGGAATATAGATATTGGACCATCCACTTTATACAATGATAAATTGCAATAAAGCATGCCACGCAACTCATCTTGAAACAATTTAAAAATTGCATTGGTATAAGCTTCTTGGAGTTGCTTTTCAAAAGAACGACTAGTAATCAATTGATAAGATGAATTGGAAGAGTCAAAATCAGCCTTGTTTTCCTTCTCGACCTTACTTTTTAATGCACTATCATATTGCTCGACAAATTGCCTCAACGAGGTCTTTGAATTAACATACTCATCAAAAAATGCATTCCTGCTTTCACTTCGTTGAGTCGTAGACATCCCAGCCCAAAATATTCCTTTCACATATATTGGGACCCAACGACCACGATCAATAAACAACTGCCCCAACCATTCATTCTTTTGAAGACCATACTTTTCAATCATTTCCTTCCAATCTTTATCAAAGTTAAACAACTCCATAGAATCATACACAATGATTTTCAAATCCTTCTTTATTTCTTTATATCTTGACAAAGCACCTAATTTCTCAGGCACCTTCTTCATGATATGCCAAAGGCAAAATCGGTGATGAGATTGAGGAAATACCTCTGCGACCGCTGCTTTAATAGATTGACATTGATCTGTAACTATTGCTCTTGGAGCTCTCCCCCGCATGCATTCCAACCATGATTTGAACAACCACACATATGTCTCTATGTCCTCCCTTGAGAGCAAACCACATCCAAATAATATAGATTGCCCATGGTGGTTCACACCAACAAAAGGAGAAAACGGCATACTATATCTATTTGTCAAATATGTACTATCAAATGAGATGACATCCCCAAATGAGTCATACGCTGCCCTAGACCTGGCATCTGCCCAAAAAATATTTCGAAGACGACCATCATCGTCCATATCAATGACATAAAAAAATTTGAATTTCTTCTTTACATCCGCAAGAAGTAGTTACGAAGCGCTTCGGCGTCACCAACTCCAAGTCTTAGTTGCCTTACCTTTGCAATATAATTCCTACAATCCCTCTCATCAAATTGCAAGTTCTCATACCCTCTAGCTTCAACAACCAACGAATGGAAATTCTTGTTCATTGGAATACCGGCACAATCATTTAGCTCAAGTCTTCTTTTTGAATAAGGATCCAATGTTTTATGAGATCTTTGAAATCGGGATTTTGTTGGACTTAAACCATGATTATGCTCTAGATTTACTTGAGAGATAACACACTTCCCACTACTTCGAACACTCACAAAAATTTTTGCTTCACATCCGGTTTTGCTTGACAACTTCAACTTAGAAGAACCCTCTTTTGGTGTATATTTACCTCCTTTAGAACAACCAAGTGCAAAGTATTTAAGTTTACCTCTTGTTAACGTGCTTGATTGTCGAACACCGAATCCAACTTCATGCCCATATTTGTTGTAAAAAGCACGAACTTCCTCTTCTGAATCAAATATCATTCCATCTCTTGGAATTTGATCATCTACATTCAGCTCCCTAACAATGGCAAGCAAAACAAAATGATTATATTCTAATTTCCAGCAAATTCCTTACATTCCAAAACACCTTCTAAGTTGAAATCTCATTAACTGTTATTGACTTCCAGTGTTGAATTTCTAAGCAGTGAAAAACCTAAAAATTTACTAGCAGTGAAATAATATTCCAGCAATAAAATTCACTTGCTATTGACTTGTTCTTCATACCACAACCAAAATTATGAAATCTTAAAGAAATATTGCCTTCTCGCAAAACAGTGACAAAACAATACTGAGAAGAAGGAAAATTAAAGAAGGTGCTTTGTCAAGACAATATTGGTTCTCATATATCTGGTTCTCAAATAAAGAAGGAAAATTAAAGAAGGTGCTTTGTCAAGACAATACTGGTTCTCAAAACAATACTCAGGAGAATCTTATTAATGTAATAAGAAGGAAATCTTAAAACAGTGACAAAACAATACTGAGAAAAAAAGGTTGAGGGAAAAAATTAAGAGGAGAACTTACTCAGAGCTTGTTGCGGAGGGTGTGGTGGTGGTTGGCTTGTTGAGGTTGGAAGCCGGTTCAGGGGCGTCGGGGTTGGGGTCGCGGGTCTGATGGTTGTTGTGGGTCGGGTCTGATGGGTCGTTACGGGGTGCGGTGGAGGCTGAAATTGAGGGCGGCGACGACGTGGTGGAAGCTGGAAGAGACGGAGGCGGTCGAAGCGACGATGACGCGACGGGCAATTGAAACGGTGGCAGCATCACCGTGTTCCTGGGGCAGGCGACTTTTTCCTTTGTGTGTTCTCCCCAGCCCGTCTTTTTTTTCTTTTTTTTGTTTAGTAGGTAGGGTTGAAAAAATAGAAAAGGAGCAAACAATAAAAAAAGGAGAAAGAGAAAAAATGACACTTGTCAAAAGAGTAATGTGTAGGTTGTTTTGTAGGCTTAATGTGTAGGTTGATATATCATTTCTCATAGAATAAATATAATGTATATAAAATTAAAATAAACTAAAAGTTAAATAGAATTGTACACGGTTTTCAAAAAAAAAAAGAATTGTATTTATTTCTGTGAGCATTACTATAAACTCTAATATATTACTTTAATTTTAATGTCCTTCTGCAGTTATTTAATAAAAATAAACTGACGAGATTTATATTTTTGAAAAAAAAATCTCATAATATTTATATTATATTGTATTGTAAAAAACAATGTTATCAAACACCTAGTAATCTGCTTTTCGGACTTTTGAAGATTATGATTTCTGTTTACCAAACACTCATCAGTTTTTCCATACAGTACTTTCCATCACAGCAATTTCCCACACCGAAACTGCTTCTCCCCAGATGCCAAACAGACCCTAAATAAGTTTCTTATTTTGTGCGCCACTGCACACATGCAAAACATCAAGTGACGGGGGAGTATTGGTTTAAACTATACTATTTTTTTTTTTGATAATTAGGTGATCCCAGTTTAGTCGAATTAATCCTAGTCCCTCAATGAACTCACTCCTAATCATTGAGAGAAGTAAATCGCGAGTCGCTCGAGCAATTCCAGGGTTCCCAATGTCTTTTCTGTACACTTTGCGCGAAGCTGCTCTTAATCGATTAACAGGTTGCAGTTCAAAGACAGCTTCTGGAGAATAATGACCGATTAGTCACAAGTACCTTCGGGTTCTCAGCAAGAAAATACTCTCACACTGCCGCTTGACATGAGATTAAATATTGATTAGCGGTCGCTCGAGCTAGCCCCGGGAGCTAGAGGGTCATAAAGAGAAAAACTTCCTCTTTCACCTCCTTGGTGGGGTTAGAACCCAAAACCTCTCCCAAAGGAGGCGTCCTACCACTGGACCACCGACCCTTCCCCAAACTATACTATTTTTAATACTAGTGAAAATGAATAGAACTAAAACGAGTTCTAAAAATAACTAGACTATTTTTAATAATATTATTTTTAATACTAGTAAAAATAAATAGAACTAAAATGAGTTGAAAATTAATTTAATAAAATCTACGGGATTACGGGTTCATTAAATTAGATTTTAAATGAAGTAGATGGATTGACTTACACAGATATAAGATAAAAATAATTGTTTATCGAGTAATCAACTTTGCACCTCATAACTTTCATATTCATAGGCGCCTTAATCATTTTTGTAACTCTAAGATGTTGAGAACAAGATATAACACTTGATAGATGGAAAAGGTATATTTAGAGATCACTTATCAATCAAATCAATGAGGTTTCATTAGAAATATGATATGATCAATCTCTATTTAAGCAAATTAATCTCTTTCAATTAAAATATTATAAATCAATCAAATACTCTATATATAACGTAATAGAAATCTCCATTTTCCTAGAAAGAAAGATTATCTACTCATTGGTTTTTACATACTAGAATTAAAACAGAAATGATAGATATACATAATATATATATATATATATATATATAACTTTTAATACCTAGAGCTTAGTGACAATAGATAAAAACTTACTTGATTATGATGTAACAAATTGCAAGAAACACTCTCCAAAATATAATTCCAATCTTGATTCTAAAAGTTACAAGTTATGAAAAATGGAAATAAAATACTAAGTGCTTATTGATCAAGCAATTTTCAATTACAAACTAAATTAAAGAACAACTTCAAACTCTAAAAAATGGATACAAAACTATGGTAGAGGATTATTTTTAAGGGAAAGGTGTCTTGCCAAAAGAAAGGGTGTTTCTTGATAAAAAGACGATTATTTTCTTCATGCATGAAGGTATCCATTTATAGGTGATTTTCAAGAATATTATGAATTATTTAATTCAAAAGATATGTTGTAGTATCTTTGATTTTTCTTTGGTATTTGATTCACACTTGATCTTCCATGCATGTCTTGATTTTCAGATCATTGACCTAATATGTAAAATAAACATTATTAGCTCATGTCTTGATATTTCTTTAAAACAATAATTTTCTATTTGTATGATTTGCCAGAGAAGGATATTTTATATATGAATTCTTAGACCAATTATGCACTAATCAGCTTTCAATGAGAATCCCACATCGATGAGATAAAAATATAAGAAAGGGTGATGAGGATAAAAAATAGGAAGTTTTTATTGGTAACATATCCACATCGGCCAAAAATGTAAAAGACAAGAAAAGAGAGTAGAATAAATAAGGGGCTAGCCTAAGGTTCAGTCACACATGGTTCAGATTTATTTTGGACACCCGTGAACCTTGGGCAAACTGATTTATTTGGTTCGGATACTCATCATATATAAAAAAAATTGTTCCGATTTTGATTTTTCGGTTCCGAATTTGGTCCAGGTTCTCACTCGGAGTAATTCGGTCCGGTCTCGAGTCCAAAAATTGACCCGAAAGACTTACCGGTCCGATCCGAATCTATCCGTTAAGTTATCAAGCCAGTCCTGATTCTGTCGAATCCCGATTCGAACGGACCCGGTAACAACCCTAGTTATGTTTGACTTCCAAAAAAAAAATTCGCTCAAATTGTTATACGTTGATAAATTAGACAAATTATACTAAACATCAATAAATTAGCTAAACTAATTTTTTTCATAAAGAATATTTATCTGGCAACTTAATGATTGACCAAATTACGTCTTCAATAATAATAACACTATTTATTTGTCCAACTCGATAATTGGTCAAATTAATTGGCGATGAGAAATATGATGGTAAAATAAATATTGGTTATATGAATTAATTACCCAAATCTATTAAAACTTGTAAAATCTACATAATCAAATATAAGTTGTTACAACAATTGATTGTTACGTCTGACTTTAAAAAAATTCAAATTCACTCAAATTGTTAGATAATTAAAATAAAACTATTAACTGGTGGTGCCTCGGGAGAAAGATGTTCTAATTGCCATGAATGCTGCCCTTGAGGACGTGTACAAGAAGGTCTTTGCCGAAACAATTGTGAGGTGAAAAATTCCATATTGATTCTGCGTATTATTTAGGAGTCTCGTTTAAAATCGATGTAGGATTCAAATTTATATATAAATACTATTAACACAAACTAATAATTGGCCAAATTAAATATTTTATAAAAAATAAAGCTATTCATTTAGATTAATAATCAGCCAAATTATTATTAGCCAAATTAATTTCTCAATAAAAATAAAACTATTAAACTCGAGGTGCAAAATAATTGTGGGGTAAAAAATATACATTGATGTTAAGTATTTATTTAGGTTCCCCACTCGGTAAAGCCTCATTTAAGATCGATATGTTATTCAAAATTTTAGACAAGTACGATTAATTTAAATTCGATAATTGGTCAAATTAGATTTTCCAATAGAAAATAAATTAATTTATTTGGCTAATTTAGTAATAAATATTATTAATATTGGCCAAACTAAAACTTTCAATTAAAATAAAACTACTAAATAAAATAGATGTGAGATTCAAAGTTTATATATATAGAATTAATGTAAATTTAATACACCAAATTAATTATTTACTAAAAAATTAAAGTATTTGTTTGTCCAACTTAATAACTGACCAAATTAAATAAAGATAAAATTCTTAAGTTTGTGTGTGAAATCGCTATGGGGTTAGAAAATACACATTGAATTCTAAGTATTTATTTAGGCTCTCCATTAGTAGAGTTCTATTTTAAATCAATGTGAGATTTAAGACACTGAATTCTATTTATTTAGGTTATCCATCGATTAAGTACTATTTTAAATCGCGGTGTGATTCAAGATTTTAGATAAATAGAAATTTAAAATTAAGAGATTGTCACATAAGAGTGAGAGTTGATGTGATGTTCCAATCTGTAATGTTATTATATATATACATAGATAGATAAATAGATAGATAGATATAAATTAATTTAAATTTAGATAGGGTAAGTTAGACCTGCTCACGGGCCTAAGCCCGCCGGTTCACGGTTCACAGGAGGATGAACCGTAACCGGCCCTTGAAGAAGGGAGGCGGTTTCGGACCGGGCTTAAAAACCGGCGGTTCCAGACCGGTTAAAAACCGACGTTTCTGGTTTGGACCGCTAGTTTTCCGTAATTCACATTTTGTATTTTTTTTATTGTTTAATTAAAAAAACTACTAAATAAAATTATTAAAGCATAACTTAAAATAAACATACAAACAAGTGAAAAGGGGAAACAATACAAGTAACATGACCATATTAAACTAAATAATTAATCGGTACATTTGAAAAGAGAAAAAAATTAAATAAAAAGGACTTGAGCTCAATTTTTAATGCTTTCTAGTTCTCGTCCGCCGCCGATCGACCACTTTCGATGAGCTCTTCATTTTCGCTCTCATCTACGTCATCCCAATCAATTTCTTGATCTCTAAGCTCCGCCTTCGACCAATCATCAAGTAACATCGTGGCTTTAATGTTTCTTGATTCCATCGTTGATTTTCTTTGGTCTAACATTAGTCTGCTAGTACTAAAAGCTTGTTCGACAAAGACGGTAGATGCGGGGACGAAAAATAACTCATTCGCCATGATAGAGAGAATTGGATACTCTGTTTCGATTTGGGGAGTACTATTCAGTTGTTTTCCCTTCAACATGCAGAATTTTTTTTTTTAAATTAAGTTTTGTTTATTTAATTTATAATATTTTTATTTTTTTGATTTTAAAACCGAAACTAAACCGATAGAAACCGATCCGAAAGTTTTGAAACCGAAACCGGTTGCGATTTTTTATTTTTACAACCGAAGACTTTCGGTTTCCGTTGTGGTTTTATCTAAAAACCGAACCGATCCGCACCGTGCTCCACCCTACCTAAAATCGTTTCACAACAATCGCACGATAACAAGCCCAGTCCTCCTTTCTGCCCCAATCCCAGCTTACAGTCCAAGAAAACCATTCATTTCCAGCGATGACGTCCAGGAGGGTGATTCCCGCGGGCGGCTTCATAGCCATTCATCTCGATGCTGCTCCGGAACTTGATGTTGATTCAGTTCCTAGCATGGCAACCATTGCATTCGAGTCCAAACGGGCTCATACGGTCAGGCAGGCGCATGATAGGGTGGATCCGGATGTTTTCGCGGAGTCGGAGCTGAGACATCACAAGGTGTTGTCTATTAGGTCGGATATTGACATGGGGAATACAAATGCAGAGATAGCCAAACAATTGGCGAGGCTGAACGAGAAGATGGATGAGAAATTTGAAAAATTGGGCAAAGAAATCAAAGACGACATTCAAGACTTGAAACTTGAATTGGGAGCCAAATCTGACGTAAAAATTGCGAGGACGTTTAATCTGTTGAAACAGATTGATCCGGAGGGAAAGGAGGGAAAGATACGGATGATCCCCAAGTATATCCCTGGACACCCTAATTTTATCCACCAACCACATTTTTGCCACTAATCGCACTCGTGGGTAGCTTCGCCTCCGGAAGGCCTCATCCCCAAAACCTACGATCAAATGCTAAGCTGTAAAGATCTCAACCAATACGAGAACATCCATTGGTTTTACAATGACAGCCGTCTTCGTGTAGACGGGAAGGACGTGGATGCCTGCCGCAAGTCGCTTATGGACTTTATGGAGTTATCCTCATAATAGTAAGTGTTAAACATCTTGTTTTCCTAGAAAGAGTTAATAGCGTAGAATTTGAGATTTTGCTTTGAATATAACTTTCGGTGTGAATGAGACAAAGGGCTGAACTACTTAAATTATGTTTCATTTGTTTCATATTGCTGAAATTCCAACATGATTTAATTGCTTAAGGCCGTACCAAGTTTTGGTTTAAAATAAAAAATTGTGCCTAGGACCAAGGTAGTCATATCGTGTATGGGAAGTGTATCTATTTTTTTCCAAAAAATAGTACCGTGTATCGTAATGTATCATCGGATACACTTTATTTTAATATTTATGAAAGTGTTAGATTTTCTAGACACAAACACATGCGTACATGTTTCAGTTGTTTCAAAGTAATGAGATTTGCTTATTGCACCGTTGATTTTGATCTTGTCAATGATCTTGTCAATGAGCTGATTTCATGGCAATATCGTTTATAAGTAAGTGTCCTGCTTATATTTTTCATTGGGCATGTCTGTAGAAAAAAGGCCTTCTCATCTCTGATACGATAGGGTAGTTTCTGGAGGTTTGTTCTCTCTTCTTCAGTTGTGTACTCTGTACAAGACTCAGCACATTATTGTTTCCAGAATAAATTTTGATTGTAGAAGGAAATTTTGTCCTAAAACTCATGTGCATGGCAGACTTAGTACTATAAAAATATCATTGGTGTATATATATTACATATATTAAATTTCCTAAAAAAATGAATTGGCTTTTATTTAAGTGATCTAAAAGAGTTGTTTTCTGATGTTTACTATTTATTGTGAAGTCGATACATAGTGATTTTGTGTCCAGTTGTTTATGGTATGTGTTATGGTGCTTCTTTGTTTCATGTATTTGTTCGTAAGATGTGTGCCTCTGTATCATTGATTTTTCTAACCTTCTGTTCTTAAATTTGATCCGTTTACAAAGTTGTAGGCTTTCTGTTTAAGGATTATTGAAAGGTGGTTTATTTGATTTTTTTTTTCCCTTTTTCCTCTTTACTGATAGTCTAATATTATTATCATTATGCATTTTTCTAGATTCCTTGGAAGCACATGACCATTAATGCCCGGATATTTTCGTTTCTTGTATCTCTTTCACGTTGAAAAACTTAGTTGTCTTTTATTATTGTTCAGACATTTATCTGTTTAAGGTACTTGAGTTGAGGACTAGTAATCAATTGTGTTGGTGCTACTTACTTTTTTTTTTTATCGTAATTGCTCTGTACTTGTACATGGATGGATTGCTTTGGATCATGATGTCCGTTAAGGAGTCGGTGGTGAATCTCGTAGCTTTCCTCCTTTGGAAATCGACACTCTATTTGTGTGCGGTTGTTTTTTTCTGTGCTGAAAGGCTTCTTAACTGTTTTTGAGTTGAACGGCAAGGCTTCTTCACCATCTCTTTTTCTCATTAATTTCTCCGGGAAGCAAATTTGTTAAGCAGGTATGATTTTATTATTTATTATCAATCTTCTTCCTCAACATGAACCTGACAACAAAATCCAACGAACACTTGGGGTTAGGCATGAATAACACCTTTTCCTCTCCCCATTCAATGAACACAATCAGTCTTGAGTGTTTTTGTTGCAAACATCATAATTAGGACACAATACTCCCTCCTTTCTGTTTCACTCGAAGAGTATACGTTATTGAATCTATAATTCTTTATTGACCGCAGAGTACAATATCTGAAATAAGTTTTATGTTACCATTTTTCAATTTATATATTTTCTTGATAATTTATTTTTGGGCCACACATATTGATGCAGCTAGCGGAAGCATATAATATTAAAATTACTATTAATCCATTGATTGTTGCAACTGTTGGGAAACGGGTCGGATACTCCAAAATTGAACAGGATCGATTATATAGCAGGTTACCGAATATAACTATTACAAGATATATTCTTACGGGACAGGTATTGTGCGACGATTTATACGCCACGACGGCGATCGGTATAAGGGCCGAGAGACCGAGTCCGCGACCAAATGAGCTACGGCGAACTTGTCTAAACGAAGATAACAGTCCGCCTTCAAGTATCTAGCGATCGACTCCCAAGGCGATCGCCTTTTGGCACCTAGCGATCGACTCTTGTGTCCGATCAAGGACGACCGACCTGTGCCACGGACAAGGCCATCGTTCGTCAAAATCTACGAAGACTGGATCACGAAGCAAACACCCATGTGCAGATCCGCAAAAGGCGCCGCAGAACATGGATCGTTGACTCCAACCCATCAGCAGCTGTCAGTGACAAAGACGGCCTCACCTACCGACAGACCCGCCGAAAGGTCCTAAGTGGGGCCTCCCAGGACAGCGACACGAACGCGTGTTGCTCTCTCATTGGTTCGCACTTCTGGCAGCCAGCAACTTCCGCGGACTCTAAGGAGACCAACCCATGGGCTAAATACGATCGCCCGCTTATTATAATACAGCGGAGGCGATCGCCCAGCAACTCCCAGTCCTATAAATAGAGAACCTCCAGCAACTGGAGAAGGGTTCGACTCACGTTCCACGGACGACAGAAAAACGTTCACAAACGTTCCTCTCCGAAAATACAGACATACGTACACACTTTCAGGCTCTCGGCTTCCTCTCTTGAATCTATCTCAGGATTTCTCTCTCAGCACCTCCTAACCAAAAGACGGTCGGCAGAGGCAAGAACTCCCTACAGTTCAGGTTCGAAGAGACTCGCAAGTCCAGGAGCTCGGACACTCAGCTAATACACACTTTGAGAGACCGTCGATTTCTCACAGTCGTCACAGCACTTCATCGTTGTTACAAGAACTCACAGAGCATCATATCTGGTTCTTCCGGCAATCTTCACGCGATAGCTAAGATAACTATGGTCTTTACACTCATTGTAATTGTATTCTAACATTAATATTTGCACTCCAATGTATTTGTATTAATAATATCTCGCGAGAGCATTCAAGCTCGGGACTAACAACCCCGGCAAATCTTGTGTTATTTACTTTCCCCACGGACGTGCTCTCGCATTTGTTTGTTACTCGACCATTCCAGCAATATCATCTCCGGATAATATTTTGGGTAACAACAATTGGCGCTAGAAGGAGGGCTCTCTTAACCTTCATTTTCTTTCCTACCGTCCCGAAGAACACTCACTGTTCTCCGGGGCATATACTTGAAGTGACACTCACTGCTCTTCAAAAGAAAAACCTTCAGAATCATGACGTCTGCCGCTACATCGAAGAGAGCCACTCTCCAAACCGCCTGACATCATATCCCGGCTCGATCCGAGCCCCCTTCAACCCCTTGGGAAGCGATCCGTCATGGCGACCGGGGAATTCTGGCCCCAACCACGAGACGACGGAATCCGAGTCCGTCACCAGGAGTTCGGCATACCCAACTCCCAGCCAAATACAGGACAGCCGTTCGGCTCTCTTCCGCCGAAGAGTCGAGTCACACGGCAAGGACATCATCAACAGCGGAGCCAGGGGGTCAGTACTTGATCGACTCGGCTCCCGCTCCGAGCGCCTAGCCGCGAGCAGCCAGGCCGCGATGATGGCTGCTATGCAGCGCCAGCTCGACGAGATGAAAACGCTCTTGGATACTGGGGCAAGCACCAGTAGAGAGATCATCAGACCGACTGAGCCACTCGCGGTCCACATCGAACTCGCCCCCGTGCAGCCAAGGATCGCTCCTCCCAAAACACCTTTGTACGAAGGGAGATCGGACCCCGAGACCCACCTAAGCAAGTTCCGGATCTACATGACCGGGTGTGGGGCATCAAATGCGACCAAGTGCCGAATTTTCCCGTTAACATTGGGCGAGCTGGCCCATAGGTGATACGTCTCACTACCACCGCGATCGATCATCTACTTTGAGAAACTGGCGAGTGACTTCACGTCATACTTCGCCACCAAGGTCGCCAGACCAGAAGGCCCCCACCGCATGATGAAAATCAGGCAGGGGGAAGTAGGGGTGTACATTTCGTTTTTTTTTTCAAACCGTTATCAAATGAGATCGAAAAAACTTTTTCTTGTAAGTTAAAGTTATTTATTACATTTTGTAACATATGAAATAAATTTTGACCCGTGTGAGGGTACTCAAAATTTTCAAAAGCAATCGTACGCTTCATCATTAGCCATGTATCGGGATCAATCCAATGTGCGGTAACACAAAGGTATGAACCGGGCAAACCATGAGGTGCCGACCAAACATCGGTTGTTAAGTTTACATTTGTATTTAAGTTTGCAAAACCGTTTACTAGTTTTATTTTAGCCTTTTTCCATAATTCAATACAATCACGTCTAAGAGTAGCACGACTTACTTGTTTATATCGCGGTTGAAGAGTATTTTGAATCACCTTAGTCAATCGAGGGTTATCGAAGTGGTTGAACGGCAAACCTTCTTGAATCACGTAGCTTGCAAATTGTTGTCGGCACCGCTCCGCCTCGTATGCAAAAAGACCGCCCTCTCGTGACATAGATGCTTGACCGGCCTAACGGATTTGAGTCCTTCGCAATACTTGTCGGTATGCATCTTCAACGTCGTGTTGGATTCATGTTTCAAAAACTTACCGCAATGTTTACAATGAGCCTTAAGTTGCCCATCCGACAACCTCACAAGGTTGAAATTACACCAAATTTTTTGGTTTCGAGTTGTTTCTATAACTTCAACAATCTCGAGTGCATTCGTGGAAGCGGAAGAAGATTGAGTTGCCATTTTAATTGAGAGAAACGAGAATTTTGTAATTTTTTTAGTACTTGAAGAGTGTTTGAGTATTGTGACTAAACCAAAACACAAATAGGGTAATTATAGTTGGTTTAGGGATGGAAAAATGGTAAAAAAAGACACAAAAAACGGTCACATTTTTGAAAAAAACGGAACCTAACGGCTACATGCAAAAACCGGTTTCAAACCGGTTTTTTCAACCCGGTTTTAGAAACCGGTTACACTAAAAACCGGTTTGGACCGGTTTTCAACGGAAAAATGCAAAACCGGGTAGAAACCGCCGGTTTTGCGACAACCCGAACCGGTTTTGGTCAAAAACCGGTTTTGACCGGTTTCGGTTTCAGTTTTTTTTTCGGTTTCGGTTTCGGTTTCGGTTTTTTTGCCCACCTCTAGGGGGAAGACGAATCCGACGCAGATTACATCGACCGGGTGGATGAAATAGTCCTCACCGGCCAGCCCATCAGCGACGAGCTCGCTCTCTACTCAGTCCTGGGGGGATTCTACGGTCATTCGCCCATGTTTAGGCATCTCACAAAGGACATCCCCCCAAACCTACGCGATCTTCCGCGCTAAGGCTGACTTTCTGGCCAGGCAGAGGCTGCTCACCCTCCGACTAGGCGAGGGAACGCCACCTCCTGTCCGAAAGACGGCGATCGCCAAAACCAAAAAGGCGGTCGCCAAGCCACCCGGCGATCTCAAGGCCTTCGAGGATGTTTAAGCCCATCTCCTCCACAAGTTCAACCGAACTCTGGCCCACATTTTTTACGCCATCAAGGGGCGCGAACCGCTAAACAAGCCAAAGGCAATAAGGGACCACGGTCATCTGGACCACAATCAATATTGTGCTTATCACAAGAGTCCCGGCCACAACACCAACCAATGCCGCGACCTCCTCAGACAACCCTGGAGATTGTTCGAGGAGGGCAAGTTGGACGGCTTATTGGCTTAGCCGGAGTCCCATCAATCTCCCGATACGGTCGCCCGAGTCGAACGCGAATACGCCGGAAAGCTCATACGAGCCGACCCCTCGATCAACCTCGGCGACCGAATCTATATGCTTCAATCAAGAGGAGGAAACCTCGGAAGTCTCTCCCCGATTCCCGCCTCGTCAAACCAAAGGCTACTGCCTGAGCAAACACCTCGAAAAAGAGGATGACTCGCTCGCCCTCTAAAGTTCGTCATCAACATGATGGACCTAGGCAGCGATCGCCTCCCCTAGCACAACGTATACCGTCGAGGATCGTCATCTGACATGATGGTCCGAGGTAGAAAAGTGCCGCCATGGTCGCGAAAATTGATGAAACCGACGATCCGTCCATGCAAGGTTCCTTTGGGCTTCGATCGCTCGCCCTTCGTTTAAATACGAGGCGGGCGTAGCCGAAGGACTCTCCAAAACAAATCAGAGGATTACTCGCTCGCCCTTTAAAGTTCGTCATCAACATGAAGAACATAGGCCAGCGATCGCCTTCCCTTACACAACGTATACCGTCGAGGATCGTCATCTGACATGATGGTCCGAGGTAGAAGAGTGTCGACATGGCTATGGAGGACGATGGAACCGTTCTATGTGCCCGTGCAAGGTCCCTTGTGCCACGATCGCTCGCCCTTCGTTTAAATACGAGGCGGGCGTAGCCTGAGGGCCCTCCAAAACAGATCTGTGGACACGTTCGCCCGCCCTCAAAGGTCCATCACTTAACATGGTGGATCCTTCCCGGACAATGCGACGCGTCCCTCCCCCCGTCACAACGTATACCGTCGAGGGTCGCCATCTTAATGGCGGTCTGAGGTAGAAAAGTGCTAACAAGCCGCGGTCGTGGAGTCGATTAATCCGACGACGCCCCGCGCAAGGAATCCTCTAGACCAAGACCGCACGCGCTTCGTTTAAATACGAGGCGAGGCGCAGCCTAGGGAGGACCCTCACAATTAAGTGAGTCGCGAGAACTTAGCCATCAGACAGAATGTCGCTCGCGCGCAAGACACGGTCGTGGAGGTCGGTCCATCGAACTCTGCGATCGTGCACGGTTCCTCTAGACCGAGATGGACGACCTTCCTCGAGGAATCTGCAAAATTGAAGACCGCTCACTCAACGATTTATTTTCGTCCCCTTACTTTCACTAAGTGAACAAAAACAAGGGGGAAGGGCGGAGCTAAGTATACGACGATCGTCCCTATTCAATTACATACGGAGATCGGCATTTTCCAGATGTATGTGTAGTGATCGAATTTGTTGTAAAAGTTATCTATATGAGTTTATCAATTCACTATACACGCAACAATCTCTCCTCACGCATTTGTACAAAGTCATGCAAAGACTCAGAAAAGCAATCATTCAAGCAATAAATCGAAGAAACAAATATTCATTTCATTACTTGGAATGTCAGAGTACAAACACGGTCGCCCGAAGGCCTAAGTACAACAAAGCTACAAAATTACAAAGCTAAAACAAAATAAGGACGTAGAGCCTCAGGCTGCCCCTGCCTGGCCTTCGCCTTCAACCACTGGATCGACCCGCGACCCTTCGCCAGCTTCCGGAGCTGTCTCCCCGTCCTCCGGGGGCATTTGGATGAACAAGATTTCCGGGAGTCGGGTACCAGCTCAGGTCTACGCCGATTTCCGAGAAGTCCAAGATCGGCACAGAGAAGGCAGGATGAAGAGGGTGCTCCAGCGCGTATGCCTTGAAGTTTTCAGCAAGAGGGCCGACCTCCAGCCCTCCCTTCTTAGCTGCACGGAGCGAGTCAGCGAACGCCATGTAATAGGCAAACTCGCTGACGAACTCCACGTTGAGAAAGGGATCGGCCTCGGTCGCCTCCATCTTCCCTTTCAACTCCGCAACCGCCTGTTGCGCACCCTGGAGCTCGGACTCTTTAGCGGCCGTCTCTCCCCTCGACGACGCCAGCTCGCTGGTCAGCCGAGCGACAATCACCTTCAGCTGATCGGCCTCCTTCTGAGCGGCCGCGTACGACCGACGTGCATCTGTCATCTGGTCCCGAAGTCGGTCGACCGTCGCCCGGGCTCGCTCGGAATCCTGTCTCGCCAACTCAAGATCCTAACTTGCCCGTTTTGCCGCATCCAAGGAGTCCTTCTCCATAGCCGCGATCCTGTCAGCAAACTCGGAGTTCTGTTTCCGAGCGGCCTCGAGGTCTGCCTGGAGACGGGAAGTAGAAGGACGCCCTTCGAATTCTTTCACAGCCTGGGCAGCCATCGTCGCTGCCTGGAGGGAGAGAGCAAAGGCGGCCTGCATCGTGTTCCCGGATCGCTGGCGGGCGATCGCATCCAAGTCGGTCGTCCAGGCCTTCAACAAAGCAGAAACAGCCCGGTTGACGTATTGAGGGACATCACAGGCCTCGTGAGGGGATCGGCTCGCGAGGAAATCCAGTACCAGCGGCGGGCAAGCTGGGTTAGTGCTGCGGATCCTGCATCAAACAGCAAAGAGTTAGCGTATCTCCCACGCAAGTGGCGAAACTCAGCAAACAAGCAAAGTCCTCCTCTCGACTTTCTTGGGGTCGCGACCAAAGTACGGTTTCCCGCGAGGGGTCTCGGCCTCGGCGATCGCCATGGCTTGCAAGAAAGCCGAAGAAGGCGTAAGCTCATCCACCGGGGGGACCGCGGTGAGCGGAGGCGCGGCGATTGGCACCTCCCCAGCAGGGGTAGAGACTGGAGGTTCCCCCGACCTCTGCCGCTTGCGGTTCGACCGGAGTCCCTCCTCCCGAACCTCCTCCTCCGCTACGATCGGCTCTACATTAGGCCCCACCTCTGGAATAAGAGGTAGCGCCACCAGAGGAACTCGAGACGACTTCTTCTGGCGCAGACGACTCAAAACTCCGGGGTTCGACATGGCTATCTCCGGTGGAGGCTCCAAGAAGCGAGGGAAGCGGACCTCTGCAATAAGAAAACGATCAAACAACGGTTAGACACATTCTTTAAACAGGACGATCGCCAAGCAAAGGAGATCGTAGAAATTCATACCTGGGACCGAAAGATGTCGCTGGAAATCTGAGTTTGAGATCAAAGATCTTGGGAAAACTCTGTTCTGTCGAGGCATTGACATAGAGCATCGAGTTTGTGGAATTTATTCCACCGGCCTGTCTATGTCCAGGAGATTCTCAGGTACTTTAATATGGATAAGGTAAACCCGACTAGCATCCCATGATAGGTCGAATATTTGGATGCAAAGGAAAGATCCATCTCGTCTAAGGGAAAGTGACAAAGAGCTTTGGGAGCTCAAATTTGCTACTTGAGTGTAATCGCGTATTATTGTACTTAGCTCAATGTACACGACCTGCTATCACTCCTCAGTTAATTCGCTGACTAGATTTAGTCCAGCATCGACGCAACATCAATGGAATGGTATCAAGAATATCTTTTGATACTTAAAAGAAACCATTGACTTTGGACTATTCTTTCCCTCCAAGCAGGCAAATGAAGCTGCTTACGAAAAGGCAAATGCTAAAGTAAATGCTGGTGCTGAAGCAACTATCACAAAATATGTGTTGGTATGATTTACTTATGTTTTGAAAATCGACTACGCAAACCCCTTTGGGTTACCTCATTCACGACATGATTATTGCTTTGCATGTTTCAGTCCGTGAGTGTACATGATTAAGAACTATCATTCTACACTTGTGAGGAACTAGCGGTTAAGTACTGCCACTGATGAGCATACTTACATTTATGAACATAATGTAACTTGTAAATCCTCTTGATTGATGGAATGATCATAACGGGAAATATGTGAGATATAATGGAACATACTTACATATGTTGCACTCTTTTCCTTAGACAAAGGTGTGTTTTTCCTACTGGATTTTGTTACTTGACAAGGTTTTTAACGAGGCAACGATATATGAATGTAAGCATTAGTGGGAGCTGTAGAGTTTTCCAACTTCCGAGATTGATGTAAAGATCACAAGGAAATGATGATTTATAAAGAAACTTAATCAAATGTGTTGTACTCTTTTCTTTGACCAAGGTTCATTTTCTCCCATTGGGTTTTGTTACTTGGCGAAGTTTTTAATGAGACAACAACTACTTGATTGATGTACAAATCAGGGGGAGATGTAGACTTGAGGGGGAGTCTTACATCCACACCGTACGTTATACTCTTTTCTTTCCAAGTATCATTTTTCCCACAGGTTTTTTTTATCACTTGGAAAGGTTTTTAACGAGGTAACAAGATGTACGATTTTAGGGATCGATGGAATGGTCACTTTAGTAGCGCTATGATTAATGTAACGATCATATGAAAGGATAGATTCAAAGGACGAAATCTAAACTTGATGTGTCTAGATGTTGTACTCTTTTTCCTACGATCAAGATATTTTTCCCACTGGATTTTTCCTTGACGAGGTTTTAACGAGACAACATGACATGCGCTTGTAGACTATGCACAAGGGGGAGTATTAAAGTAATAATACTCAATGTGTGCCTAAGTCTGTTAGTTTACGGACTTTTCTAATTAGGGTATGGTTAGGCCTGCTTGTATATATTTCTCCCTATTTAAAGGGATGTTATCAATGGAATAATACACAGTCTTTCCCCTACTTTTCTATTTAGTTGTTTATTTAATTTATAATATTTTTATTTTTTTGATTTTAAAACCGAAACTGAACCGATAGAAACCGATCCGAAATTTTTGAAACCGAAACCAGTTGCGGTTTTTTATTTTTACAACCGAAGACTTTCGGTTTCCGTTGTGGTTTTATCTAAAAACCGAACCGATCCGCACCGTGCTCCACCCTACCTAAAATCGTTTCACAACAATCGCACGATAACAAGCCCAGTCCTCCTTTCTGCCCCAATCCCAGCTTACAGTCCAAGAAAACCATTCATTTCCAGCGATGACGTCCAGGAGGGTGATTCCCGCGGGCGGCTTCATAGCCATTCATCTCGATGCTGCTCCGGAACTTGATGTTGATTCAGTTCCTAGCATGGCAACCATTGCATTCGAGTCCAAACGGGCTCATACGGTCAGGCAGGCGCATGATAGGGTGGATCCGGATGTTTTCGCGGAGTCGGAGCTGAGACATCACAAGGTGTTGTCTATTAGGTCGGATATTGACATGGGGAATACAAATGCAGAGATAGCCAAACAATTGGCGAGGCTGAACGAGAAGATGGATGAGAAATTTGAAAAATTGGGCAAAGAAATCAAAGACGACATTCAAGACTTGAAACTTGAATTGGGAGCCAAATCTGACGTAAAAATTGCGAGGACGTTTAATCTGTTGAAACAGATTGATCCGGAGGGAAAGGAGGGAAAGATACGGATGATCCCCAAGTATATCCCTGGACACCCGGAATTTTATCCACCAACCACATTTTTTGCCACTAATCAGTACCCCGTGGGTAGCCTGCCTCCGGAAGGCCTCATCCCCAAAACCTACGATCAAATGCTAAGCTGTAAAGATCTCAACCAATACGAGAACATCCATTGGTTTTACAATGACAGCCGTCTTCGTGTAGACGGGAAGGACGTGGATGTCTGCCGCAAGTCGCTTATGGACTTTATGAAGTTATCCTCATAATAGTAAGTGTTAAACATCTTGTTTTCCTAGAAAGAGTTAATAGCGTAGAATTTGAAATTTTGCTTTGAATATAACTTTCGGTGTGAATGAGACAAAGGGCTGAAGTGAACTACTTAAATTATGTTTCAGTTGTTTCATATTGCTGAAATTCCAACATGATTTAATTGCTTAAGGCCGTACCAAGTTTTGGTTTAAAATGAAAAATTGTGCCTAGGACCAAGGTAGTCATATCGTGTATGGGAAGTGTATCGTTTTTTTCCAAAAAATAGTACCGTGTATCGTAATGTATCATAACATACACTTTATTTTAATATTTATGAAAGTATTAGATTGTCTATACACAAACACATGCATACATGTTTCAAAGTAATGAGATTTGCTTATTGCACCGTTGATTTCATGGCAATATCGTTGATTTTGATCTTGTCAATGAGCTGATTAGCGAATAAAAAGTTTGTTGTGATTGTTTTTGCTTATACTATATCAGATTGGAAAAGAATGCTTCTTATTATTGCATATATTTTTCATTGGGTGGTTTCTGGAGGTTTGTTCAGTTGTGTACAATTTTGATTGGAAAAGGAATATTTTGTGTGCATGACAGACTTAGTACTATAAAAATATCATTGATGTATATATATATATATATATGTATTTATACATATATTAAATTTCCTTGAAAAAAATGAATTGGCTCGGCTTCATCCTGGTGATGATATGCGGTACTCGCGTGACTGGTTGCGAAATGAAATTTCCCAAGTATGGTCTGTTATTGATGGGCTCATGAAATGGTCTGTTATTGATGGGATCATGAAATGGTCTGTTATTGATGGACTCATGAAATTTTTTCCCCTGCCTCGTCTTTAGACTTGTTTGCCTTATAGGAGTTTCTCTGTCCTACGTGGCATTTTTGATGATTTTATTTGTCAATGTAAAACTTACTTTTCATTGAGCTGTCTTGGTGGTTCTCTTTTCTTTCATTATTTAATTTATGTTGTCTTACAAATTAAAATTCTGTTAAACTTTTATATAAGTGATCTGAAAGAGTTGTTTTCTGATGTTTACTATTTATTGTAAAGTCGATACATTATGATTTGTCTCGTAATTTGTTTCGTGCATTTATTTGTAAGATGTTAGCCTCTGTATCGTTGATTTTTCAAACATTCTATTCTTAAATTTGATCCGTTTGCAAAGTTGTAGGCTTTCTGTTTAAGGATTGTTGAAAGGTGGTTTATTTGATGTATTTTTTTACTTTTATTTTTTTTCCTCTTTACTGATAGATAGTCTGATATTATTATCATTATGCATTTTTCGAGATTCCTTGGAATCACATTACCATTAATGCCTAGATGTCGAGTTTTCATTCAACAGCTAGAGCTTTTCGATGTCATGGTCGGGTATTTTCGTTTCTTATATTCTTTTCACGCTGAACAGTTTAGGTGTCTTTTGTTAATGTTCAGACATTTATTTGTTAAGTTACCTGAGTTGAGGACTAGTAATATGATTATCATGTGTTCTTAGATTCGATTGTGGTGGTGCTACTTACTTTTGTATCGTATTTGCTCTGCTACTTGGCATGGATAGATTGCTATTGGATCATGATGTCCGTTAAGGAATCGGTGGTGAATCTCTTAGCTTTCCTCCTTTGCAAATCGATTCTCTATTTATATGCGCTTGTTTTTATCTGTGGTTATATCCACATATTTTTTTTTTAACATAATTACAAAACCTCCTTCTAACATGTGCTTGTACTTGTAACATTATTTTCCAACCACCCAAACTATTGTTGTGAACCCTCCAGCTTTCCCACTAGTCTCCTTGCATAGTATGCTGGTAAAGAGTAACCAGAATTTGCGCCCTTTTTCGCGAAGTCGGCCTTTGGCCGTTGATTGGAAGTGAAAATACTTGTGTGAAGATTTCGGATCGGGTCAGAATGACCAGGACAGCCTCATTATAACCTGTTTTTCAACATTATTAATGCAATCACTATGAAGTATGAACATTATTAAGGCTTCTTCACATTTTTTTTGAGTTGAACGGCAAGGCTTCTTCACCATCTTTTTTTCTCATTAATTTGTCCGTGAAGCAAATTTGTCAAGCAGGTATGATTTTATTATTTTTTGTCAGTCTTCTTCCTCGACATGAACCCGACAACAAAATCAAAACAACACTTGGGTTAGGTATGAACACAATCAGTCTGAAGTGTTTTTGTTGCACACTTCCGTTGTTGAATGAATAATCATTTATTGACTGCAAAGTGCAATACATCAAATAAGTTTTATGTTACCGTTTTAACATTTATATATCCACTTTTAGTTGATAATTTATTTTTGGGCCACACATATCCACATAAGCAAGGGCATGTAATGTACAAAAGTTATAAGCTTAACAAAATCGAAAGCTTACTTTAAAACACGATTTTATTCCAACAACAACAACAACAACATTACCCCAATGTCTCAATGGCTCCCGCAAAAAGCGGGGTAAGGAGGGATCGGATGTACGCAGCCTTACCCTTGTCTTAACACAGAGAGGCTGTTTTCGGATGATCCAAAATGAAAATTGCATCGAGAATTGCATGGAATGACTAAGACTTACGCAGAAAAGAAGTCAAATACTTTAATGAGTCGTTTTATTTTATTCTATTATAATCGAACTGAAAGAATAAGGAGTTTTACCCAAAAATTTATTTCTAACATTTTTGTGTTTTAAAAGTATTCTCGATTTTGTTAGTCTTATAGATCTCTTCCTCCCCCCCCCCACCCCCCCCCCCCCCAACTTCGTTTTTCCCCCCACATAATTTGCGAACAGTGAAACATTCACATTGTGTGTGTTTTTAGGACAAGCAGACGTACGGAGTTTTTGATAGCTTATTATAATATACTCCTTCCGTCCCATCCATCTTGAGCATTTGTTTTTCGACGCGAGATTTAAGAAAAACTGAAAAGTAGTGTGTAAAGTGGTGATATGAATATATATTATTTAAAGTTGTGAGAGATAAATGTGTCTTTAAAAGGAAATGACCAAGTATCTTGGGACGGCCAAAAAAGGAATATGAACCAAGATCGGTGGGACAGAGAGAGTAGTTAATTACAAAAACAACCCAATGCAGGATTAATTAAGAAAAAAAAATCCACATAACTTCTAAAAGTAACACCTTCGTCCTGTCCAAATGTTTACATTTCTATAAAAAAAGTAGTCACTTTAGTAAGTTTATATATGTCATTTTTATCAATCAGATCAAACAATTATCTTTTATTTTTTGACCAATCAAATCAAACAATTCTTTTTTACTTTTTGATATTCACTACACATTCATTATCGATACATTTGCATTTTAATCTCCAATATACATTTATCATCATTATTTATATAAATGATTATTTCAAATATATCAATTACACATTCTTTGTCAACCTTTGACCGGGACAAATTGTACTTGCAACATTGTTTTCCAACCACCCAAACTACTGTTGTGAACCCTCCAGCTTTCCCACTAGTCTCCTTGCGCAGTATGCTGGTAAAGAGTAACCAGAATTTGTGTCCTTTTTCGGCAAAGTCGGACATTGGCTGTCGATTCAAAGGCACGGTCAGATATTTAGCGTGTGAATAACCCCCCCCCTTCCATCCACACACACCCAATTCCAGAAACCAATTTGAAAGTGAAAATACTTGTGTGAAGATATTAAGCCACCTTTCTTAGAAAAAAAATCTTTAGAAGATTGAATTACCGGATAAAGGAGATGCCTTCATTTTTTCCGCAGAGAAGCATAAACTTGTATAACTTTCAAAATTCAAAAAACATAACAAAATCATCTAATTCAAAATACAGGGGCTGACACCATTGTTTTCATTATACATTACCATTTTACATATAAATATCTCAACATGGACTCACAACATACGAATGTAGGCAGTTCAGTACTCCCTCCATCCACAAAAATTGTTTCCACTTCTGTTCTCGGGACGTCCACAGATTTTGGTCCCGTCCCATATGTAAACACAACATACCCCACAACCTATCGCTTCAACCACCATTATCTCATTTAATAATAATGCTACATACACAATCAATCTACACAACACATCATCTCATCACACATTTATGTGGGGGAAAAATGAAGTGGGGGGAGGGGGGGGAGGAAGAGATCTATAAGACTAACAAAATCGAGAGTACTTTTAAAACACAAAAATATTAGAAATAATTTTTTTGGAGCCAAAGACTCCTTATTCTTTGGTTTTGACTATAATGGAATAAAATAAAACGACTCACTAAACTGGCTGTACTTCTTTTTCTCATGAAGTACTAGTCATTCCATACAATTTTCGATGCAATTTTCATTTTGGATCATCTGGAAACAACCTCTCTGTGTTAAGACAAGGGTAAGGCTGCACACATCGCGAAAAGAGAATGAATAGAGAGAGAGATAAAAACGGCAGGCTAATTTTTAGGAAAGGGGTTAATGATTTTTTCCTTTTATTGTGGAAGATATTTACAACTTGTTATATGTGTAATTACTTTTCAACTATTGTATTTTTGTAATTAATTTGTATATATTGTATATATGTGTAAACGACCCTACTTTATTCCACAACTAACAACATGTGTCACACTCTTTGAGAACAAAGTGTGGACGGAGGAATAATAATAATACTAATAATAATAATATAATAATAAGAGGAAGGGCGGATATATCACAACCAACTCCTTTAATTACTTGTTATTACGTCTAGCGTGAGCATTTATTCAATAAGCACTCGAAGAATAGTGATTGCGGGTTCCCCCATCATAAAAAAATAATTATAAAAAATTATCAACGCCAATTAAAAGGCCAAAAGAAAGGATTATTATCGAAAGCACAAGCTAACGGCCGACCAACTTTTTTTTTTCAAACGCTAGGCCGCCAGTCTGTTTTCTTCCGACACTCGACCATCTTTTTTAAGGCCAGGCCCGTCGGCTACTTTCCGATGATCCTTCATCCTTTTTTTTACAAGGCTGTCGATAGAATTTTTGGAACCATTTTTTTTTCTAGCAAGTAATATAGTAATTTACTTATTTTAATTCGATTATATCACCGCCACCGTGCCATTATGACACGGATTATCTCTAGTCTATAATATAAAGGACAAAGGTATTTTTTAGTCGACGTAGTGTGCACCTGAAAATACTATCTTAGCGCTTCCCTCCACCTTGTTTTGAATTTAATAATAATCATAATATCAGATGATCAATGACAATACATTTCAAAAAATATTCTTAGAATATAAATTAAATTTTAATCTACAAAAGAAAATTTCTTTCCTAACAGGGATATCCGACGACTTATCAGTCGGCGGACAAATAGTTTATTCTTAGGCAGACCACCAACAACATACCAATTTTTTTTCTTTTTTTTTGGGGGGGGGGGGGGGGTAGTACTGCCGGCAGACCTCCGGGAGCCAATATATTTTTTTCTAGCAAGGTAATCTGATAATTTAATTATTATAATCTAATTGTAGCACCGCCATCGTGCATTTATGATGGTATTCGTCGGCAGACCTCTTGCGATGATGAGTGCATTTTATTTTTTGGGTACGGCCGAACGTCGCGTCGGCGAAGCCGTTGCCGACCAATTTTTTTAGCGGCCGGTGCCGACAGACTTCCAACGACAATCTTTTTTTGGGGTACGGCCGTCTGCCAGCCTGCACTATTGGGCCGTCGCCATCAAACCTTCGGGGACAGACATATTTTTTGTAGCATTGCTATTGTGCCATTATGACACAAATTATCTCTATTAATTTATAAATGAGAGTGTCAAATGTAAAATCCTAGTATTTTACATTATATAAAAATATAAAGTAAGTACTATTATATGCCAATAATTAGTGAGATTATTTTTAAAAATGATTTCATAGTATTTGAATAACTTTAGCGATGAAAATCTTTTAAATATTATTTCGGGTATTTTTCGCATACAGTATCAACTTTGAAAAATCACCACAGATCTTTGAGAAGTTCAAAAATTCCGAAAATGAATAGTATTGTATAGAATTGAGTTAGCTTTCCAACGATTCAAACGGCGAGTCAATCGGAATCCGTACGAGGAAGTTATGATAGAATTAGTGGAAGACTGCAAGCTGCCGAGCACCGTGCGTCAGCGCTCGGCAGGTGTCAGGGAATCCCGTGCACCGGTGGTGCGGGTCGTTGCGCGTATGACTCGGTCGGGGGTGTCGAAAGTCGCCGGGCATGACGAACGCCCTTATGTCAGGCCGCTGACGCATGGCCGTGCGTCACACCCACTATTTTAACTAAGGACCTCACTACACCAAAATGGCCGATTTGTCACTGCCAAAAGCAGTGACAAATGGCTTTTGTCACTGCTATTGAAGGTGATATTTTCTGGGGTGACAAATCCCTTAGTCACTGCTACTGGATGTGACAAAATTCCATTATCACCGCTAAAGTTACACCTTAAAAAGGGTACATAAAAATACTAGTCACTGCATTTGTCACTGTCATGGGAGGTGACAAATGTTTTAATTTGTCACTGACCATGAAGGTGACAAATATCATTATTTGTCACCTCATATTGTCACCTCTATGAACAATGACAATATCTAACTTTGTCACCGCTGTTGGAGGTGACAAATGTTCTGTGACTTCTAATTTTGTCACCTCCTTTAGCAGTGATAAATCGGACATAATTTAACCACAATAATATAATTTATCTAAATATTTTTTCTTTAATTTTTTTGATACCTGTACAATTATTAACTAATCAACTATAAATAACACAAATTCCAATATCACCATACCCACATCATTTTAATATCACACAATGCACTAATTAAATTCATCATTTGTTCAAATTCATAAACAACACGCAAATGTTCAAATTCATAAGTTACACACATAGTATTCAAATTCATAAAAATACTTAACAAAAGTAAGACTTAACGCTCAAATCATTTTAGCAACTATATAGGCCATACCACCCAACTATCCTCGGTTTCCTTGATATTTGTGGCACACCCTTGACTATGTAGATACAAACTTTGTCCCTCTTCTCCTGGAACGACGTCAATTACTAGAACTTTACGTTCAAAGTCCACCAATGCATGACCATGCACAATCGTTCCCATAGTTGCCGTTGAAACAATCACTCCAATTGCAATCTTCTTCGATGCATCTGACAAGCTCATATCCCACAATTTGATGATAAAGAGGATGCGGAATGCGTTGGAGTCAATGGGCTTGAAGGATTCGAGGCAATCGTTTGGTGTTGAGATTGTTGGAGAGGACGTTTCTGATATTCAGTCATGGCTCTTAATATATTATTAATGGATTATTTAATCTAATTAATGTCTTGCTTCACTTCCACTTGAGACTGTTTTACACACTCAATCTCTGTGCGTATTGGAAGAATGCTCTTCACTTTAGTTTTACACACTGGACCTACACCACGAGTCCTCCCTCTACTGTCTTTCCCGAAACACACGGTCAGCGCATCAGTTTCCAAACTAACTTCACTCGATGAATCTTGACTGCTTTTCAACTCGGACACTTTATCAGATAATTTTTGCTGCCAAATATATTAAGGAAAAATATTAGTATTTTCATAATTAGTTGGATTCATATTTTTGTCGTTTACGTGCTAAAGAAAGTAATGAAACTTACCACATTTTCAACTGCATTAGGATGAATTTCCCCAGTTTTTCTTTGCTTACGAGCCTCTATATAAAGATCTGATAGCTCAGGTGGTGGTCCAAGTAGATTCTTACACTTCTGCAAACAATAACTATACAAGTCAAATACATGCAAAAAATAACTATACAAGTCAAATACATTAAACAAAGAAATAAACACGAGAAGACTAAATTTATGAGATCATTCTCCATTCAAATGGATCATACATACCATTTTCTCGGTCTTTTCAGCATACGATTGTCGACCGAGATAGTGTGCATCGGTCTTTTTACCCCTGCTCTCTTTGCCATTCTTTCTTTGCTCCATTTTCTCCTCCATTGCTTCGCGTTTGATGAATTCATTCCATTCGCTAAGAGGGATTTGTTCTTTTCTGGAACTTGGTCCTTCAATGCCTTAATTCCATTGATGTCTAAACCTTTAAGATATTTTGCACGTGTATTCCTCCTCCACGTCTTTAACTGTAAGCACATCTCTTTTAAGACCTTCTCTTTTCGCTCTACCGGTATAATGAATTTTTTAAAGAGGGTTTTCCACATGTCATCTTTTTTTGGTTTTTCAACATCTGTCCATTTTCCATAGGCAAGACCGATATGGGATTTCAACAAAGACAAGCACGGGTTCAACAAATGAGTTTTACCTTCTATGATCACACCATGCAAATTGAATTTAACTTTTGTCCGTTGATCAATGATGGATTCTCCGGTGGTTGGAGTATCATACGACACTGTATTATTTTGGGCATGATGTTGACTTGAAGATGTCATTTCCTGCATTTATTCTATATTCAAAGAGTATCCAAACAGTAAAACAAACTCATCAAATAGCAAATGCATCAAAGCAATAAAAGCGAACGAGCAATGTTAAAAAACAAAAGCGGAAACAATAAAAACATCAAAAAACAGCAGATTTCGGTTAAAACTAGGTTAAAAACAAGAAGAAACATTTACATTGTCGTCTACTAAGAAATCAAGAAAATGTAACAATAAACTGTTTCTGCTTAAAAATTGGACTAGTTTCTATTAGACTGTTGAAATTTTTCTGTTGAAAAGTCCAATAAAAACATCAGCAAAAACAGCAGCATTTTGGTTAAAACTGGGTTAAAAAACAGCAGCAAAAAATTTCTGTTGCTGTTTCTATTAAGAAATCAGTAAAAAACAGAACAATAGACTGTTTCTTGCTTCAACTTTTGGAATGCACAAAGAAAGGGCTCGTCGTTAATTAAATTCTTGCTCTTCAGCTTAGTCAAATCTACCTTTCACCGTGTGCCTTATCTTCCACTCAGACCCAGTTGCAATAAAAGACTGTTCGAGCAAGATCGGAATATGCGCCGTTTGTGTGGAAGCGTAAATTGAATGCGGAAATTAAATGACACGCGGATTTATAGAGGTTCGGCCAAACGTGCCTACGTCCTCTCTCGATGAATCTTTTTCAATAGGCTAAAGATCAAAACCTCTGCACCTCTCTTCTATCGGTCGAGGGATTACCGTTACAAGCTCGTCTTCTATCGGTCCGAGTAAAACCGTTTTTCCTTTTCTATTGGACAATGAATCAACCACTCTAGCTTTCTATTAGTACTAGATAAACCTCACTAAGATAGCGATTACGATTCTAACAATGCCGGATCCTTGATCCTAATAACACCGAATCCAATCGTATCTTTTCTTTTTCTCACTCGTGTATGATTTTATGTATAACACTCAATCACTCTAATTTAAGCTCAAGAACAACAACTATAATGTTTACAATGATATCTCAAATGTATATGAATTGCTCAATGTTGTTGTGTGGAATGATACCAAGGTTGTGGTATTTATAACATTCTTCCACAAACTAGCCGTTACTGCCAGTTGTTATTTAGCGTGCGCTAGGCTGACTTCCTTAGCGTGCGCTATCGCGTGTATTTGCCTTAGCGTACGTTATGTACTGTTATGTACGTTAACGTCTTCCATTTTCAGTCCAGTGGCTACTGTCTCTGACTGTTAGCGTGCGCTAATACTTCTTTCTTAGCGTGCGCTAATCTTGCTTCATTGCATGCGTCATGTATCCGTTTATACTTTTTGACCTGTAGCAGATTCTCCCCAACGGATTGATTGACTTGATTCAAACTTGATGTTTAGCGTGCGCTAAGTATCACTTGTTGCGTGCGCTAAGATGACTTCAGTGCATACGTCATTCTGTGTTTGAATTCTCTTCACAACGGTAATATGGGCTCGATAGCGTGCGTTAGTAAACATGGTGTAGCGTGCGCTATCCTCATCAGGTAACTTCACTTCAGGTTACTTCGAACTCGTCTGAACTGCAGCCGGGACCCGTTAACGTGCGCTAGCTTTGTATTTTGTCCAGCTTTTTGCGTCTTCGATTCCTTCGTCGTTTTGCTTCGCCTCTTTGTTGTTTTGTTTTGTTTACCAACTTAATCATCAAAACACTTATTTATTAATATGTGGAATAAATATTCCAACAATCTCCCCTTTTTGATGATTACAAAACAACCCTTGAATTGGATAAAATCTGTAAAATAAAAATATATATATATGGACGTTTCAAAGTTTTCGGCTTTGATCGTTTCGTTAGTTTCTCCAATCCTTTTTTTTTCTTGTCATTTTTGACTTCTCCTTTTCTTAATTTTCAACTCCTTCATTTCTCCCCCTTTTTGTATGCTTTCTTCTTCTTTTTGACTTCTTCGGTTTTTATTATTTTCTCCTCCTTTTTACTTTGTATTTTTCTCGTCATATCTTTCATGACGCTTTTATCCGATTCAACTTCTTCTCCCCCTTTTTGTTTAGCAAAAAGTGTAAAAAATATAAAGGATACCAATTTGAATATATAAAAAAATATGCATGAATATATAAAATATGCAATAGTAGGATGGAGTTATACCCGTTTATAAAAAAAATAATACTCCCCCTGAAAATATCATCTCCCCCTTTGTAAAATATCAAAAATTAATTTTTGGGGATCCAACCGAAAGTCGATTTTTCTTTCCAGACGTAGACGATATTTGAAACAATTGTTCCTTTAGGAACCCAAATTTTCTTAACTTTAATCGTCCGTCTTGGGCTCTTACAGTTTCGAAAATATGGTGCCCAATTTTCAAATATTTTTCGCAATGGGGTATTTTGAAATTTACGGATTCGTTTTTAAAACGTGGTTTGAATCCTAACCCCTCTTTATTTAAAGTAAACTTTTGAACCGAGAGCATATTTTCAAATTTCTCGTTTCCGAGAGAAAATTTCTTTGTTAAATTTTTGAGCTCAGTTTGAATTTTAACAAGATCATTCTTTAAAATATTCTCGTTTTCAATGCATTTTGAATGATCGATTTCAACATACTTTCCCTTTTCAAGAATTTTGGAATTTTCATTTTCCAAAGATTTGTATTTAGATTTAAGGGATTTAATCTCATTTGAAGCATTTTGATAATCGGTATGTAATAACTCGAATGCTTCGAAAAGTTCGTCGTAAGAATTACTTACTTGACTTTCGACGTCACTATCGTCGAATGAACTCCGGGCATGAGCACGAGATTATTTTGATTCATGAAATTTTCATCAGGATCTTCGTCACTCCATGTTGCAACTAAAACCTCCTTGCGTTTGACCCGATAATTCTTAGCAAAGTGGCCTGGTTTGCCACATAATCGACAAGTGTTGTCGAATTTCTTATATTCGCCCTTTTGGATGTCCTGCTTCCTCCGGTTTAATAAGTGTTGGAACTTATTAATATTCTTGGCATCATCGCTTTCGTCCACCGGGATTTCTTCCTTTCTAGATCTCGACATCTTAGCCTTCATGGCTATTGATCTTTCCTTCGGTTTTGGTTTGGCATTCCGAGATTTTAGAACAATCTCGTAGTTGATAAGAGAACCAACGAGAGCACTAAAATCAAGATTATTTAAATCTTTAGATTCCATTATTGCCGTTACCGTACCGTCCCATTCTCGAGGTAGTGATCGAAGAATTTTCTTTACTTTCTCACTACTCGAAAGTGGTTTTCCGAAACATGCTAATCCATTTGTTATAACCGAAAAATGGTCGAGCATTATAGTGATGGATTCGTCGTCCTTCATTTGAAATAATTCGTACTCGTGAAGGAGCATGTTTATCTTCGTCTCCTTGACTTGAGACGTACCTTCGTGTGTTACCTCAAGCATTTTTCAAATTTCTTTGGCACTATCACACGATGATATCCGGTTGTGTTCTTCCGGATTTAAGGCACAATAAAGAAGTTGAGTTGCCTTACAATTGTAATGGTCATTTTTCCAATCGAAATCGTCATATTCTTCGAAAGTTTTGAGCTTACCGTTGGAATTCGTCGGAATTTTCGGACCAAGACAAATCACCTTCCAAAGCTCGATGTCATAAGCTCGAATGAATATCGACATCTTCTTCTTCTAGGTCATGAAGTTCGATCCATCAAATAATGGGGGTCGGTTTACGCAAGACCTTCGACTGGAGCAAATTGGAGAGCCATTGGATCTTTTCTCCTTGGATGTAAAGCCGCTTATAGGAGTACCGCTCCGATACCAATTGTTGGAGCAAGATCGGAATATGCGCTGTTTGTGTGGAAGCGTAAATTGAATGCAGAAATTAAATGACACGCGGATTTATAGAGGTTCGGCTAAACGTGCCTACGTCATCTCTCGATGTATCTTTTTCAATAGGCTAAAGATCAAAACCTCTGCACCTCTCTTCTATCGGTTGAGGGTATACCGTTACAAGCTCGTCTTCTATCGGTCTGAGTAAAACCGTTTTTCCTTTTCTATTGGACAAGGAATCAACCACTCTAGCTTTCTATTGGTACTAGATAAACCTCACTAAGATAGCGATTGCGATTCTAACAATGTCGGATCCTTGATCCTTATAACACCGAATCTAATCGTATCTTTTCTTTTTCTCACTCGTGTATGATTTTGTGTATAACACCCAATCACTCTAATTTAAGCTCAAGAACAACAACTATAATGTTTACAATGATATCTCAAATGTATATGAATTGCTCAATGTTGTTGTGGGGAATGATACCAAGGTTGTGGTATTTATAGCCTTCTTCCACAAACTAGCTGTTACTGCCAGTTGTTATTTAGCGTGCACTAGGCTGACTTCCTTAGCGTGCGCTATCGTGTGTATTTGTCTTAGCGTATGTTATGTACTGTTACGTACGTTAATGTCTTCCATTTTCAGTCTAGTGGCTACTGTCTCTGACTGTTAGCGTGCGCTAATACTTCTTCCTTAGCGTGCGCTAATCTTGCTTCATTGCATGCGTCATGTATCCGTTTATACTTTTTGACCTGTAGCAGATTCTCCCCAACGGATTGATTGACTTGATTCAAACTTGATGTTTAGCGTGCGCTAAGTATCACTTGTTGCGTGCGCTAAGATGACTTCCGTGCATACGTCATTCTGTGTTTGAATTCTCTTCACAACGGTAATATGGGCTCGATAGCGTGCGTTAGTAAACATGGTGTAGCGTGCGCTATCCTCATCAGGTAACTTCACTTCAGGTTACTTCGAACTCGTCTAAACTGCAGCCGGGACCCGTTAGCGTGCGCTAACCTATATGTCTAGCGGGCGCTAGCTTTGTATTTTGTCCAGCTTTTTGCGTCCTTGATTCCTTCATTGTTTTGCTTCGCCTCTTTGTTATTTTGTTTTGTTTAGCAACTTAATCATCAAAACACTTATTTATTAATATGTGGAATAAATATTCCAACAAAGACCGTTTCATTAGAACTTGTATAGGCTAGTACCCAAATCTCTCGTATAATCCCGTAATACGTCATATCGGCTTCTATCAAGTTTTTATCTTTTGCACTCGACCTGAAATACGTAAGGGCTTTATATGAAATTCCACTATTTTGCTTTCGACCAAGTCTTTGATCGTATGTGCTAGTAGAGAATACAAATCCATTGAGCCGGTATTTATCATACGACTTGGCCACAAAACTAGGCCTATTCGCTAGTCGTGCAAGCCTCGATGTGACGTCACCAATTTTCAACAACTGAAATAATGAAAGGACTTGTGTTACGAAAAGACTAGATAAGGAAAAATATAAACCAAGGAATAACAACATATATTTAGTACCTCACTCTCTATCCAATTCCTAAATTCACTGTCTGCACTAGTAACTCTTTTCCTCTTTTTGCCGGGACCGTATGCATCAAATTGCCTATGTACCAAATAAATAAAAAGAATTATATAGTAATTACAATAAACTTAAAATATCAATATATCACGATTAATGGTACTTACGCTTTCTAATTATCAATGTCAATGTGAGTCTCAAAAACATATCGAGTCACTTGTTCATATTGTGTACTCGTTAGTGTCACTTTCTTGCCCTTCCCCAAAGTATGCTCATCAGCAAATTCATTTGGTTCGTTAACAAAGCATTCACGACCTGTAGTGTCTGGATTTGGCATGTATTCCTTAGCATACAAGGAAGCTTCTTCTGTAATGTACTCCTCCTCAATGGACCCCTCAATGTACCACGGCTTCTTAACGTACTCTTTGTATATTTTCATTAAACGTTCAAATGGATACATCCACCGATACCAAGCCGGGCCACATATCAGTGCTTCATCACACAAATGCACCAACAAATGGATGCTTATATCAAAGAATGAGGGAGGAAAGTACTTTTCTAGAACACAGGTTGCCTCAGCTAGAGTTGTTTTTGCCGCCATCATGTGTTTTTTGTTAACGACCTTTTCACACAATAGAGTGAAGCACAAGCTTATCTGCATAATATCCCTCTGGAGATCCTTATGTTTGGAAAAACAATGGCCAAACAACAAATGGACTAGTTGCATTATGACATGCCAATCATGAGTCTTGCACTGTTTCAAATCATATGTTGCGTAACTCACTATCCTACGAAAATTTGATGAGAAATTGGAAGGTTTGATTACAAAGTAAACCAAGACCAAAGATCAACCAAATAAATGTGAAGATTTGATTACAAAGTGGTCAAATATTGGTGCAGGAAGCTTCTACTCTGGTGGAATAAAATGCTGAATATTTGCATGGACTGTACCGACTGATAGAAGTTGATTTAGACATTCGACCATAAAACAATAATCGTAGATTTTTCTCTTATATTTCCGTGGCCACTTGAATCACCTTAATCGGACTTCGGACGAGAAAGTTAGGACCAAAATACCAAAACTGGTACATACTCTTCTTACGCACGGAAATTATTAGTTTGTCCGGTTTTCGTCCGTCTTTTGCCTTTTACTCACGACCTTAAGACTTGATTATTTTGGACTTTATTTCGACACAAATACAACTCAAAAAAAATACAAACAAATAAACGTACAACTCAATAAATAAAATACATACGACTCGATTAATTGAACAATCACACGGCTCAAGTTACAATACTCGAGTTTTATTAAAAAAAGGCATAAATTCTTAGAGTACCTATATGAGAGACATTAAATAGCTTGATTCACTCTCATTACCCTCCGACATATTATTCACATGGTGTACTATCAATCCGTTTAGAGCTGTTTTGAATCGTTTGATCCGACCTCTTATCATAGGTCCAATAGTCATTTGAATCGGGTCCGATTGTACTGTTTGGATCATGTTGGACTGATCCACGTCAATATATATATATATTGATCTAGAATATATTAGCTGGGCTTTCATCTAGAATTTGCAAATCTACTGCATATATAAGGCACTCGCTACGATTAGTGGATTAGCATATCTATATACCAAACCAAACCAAACATACCCAGTATATCCCGCACAGAGCAGGGTCTGGGGAGGGTAAGATGTACGCAGACCATGCCCCTACTTTTTACGGTAGGGAGGCTGTTTCCGTGAAGACCCTCAGCTTAGTACACAGCAAAGTATAGCGTGAAATATACAAAGAAGCATATGATACGAAAAAGCTCCAAAGCATACCTAAGCCCATGGCTTAATTCACATGAGCCTTACCTAATGGGACTTTGGCAACTGTACTCTCGATGCACGTTGCTCTAACAGAGGAGAGGTAGACTTTGCGCACAGCTCCCTGTCAAAAACACACCACATGCAAAAGGCAATAGGATAAAATAAACAATACAGGTAAAAGATGCAATGCTCTAGGTCAAAGCTAACCGAGACAACCCAACCCTGAGGCTCTCAACTACAGCATCGCTCCCTACAAAGGAATCCACAACTCTGATCTGGCGCCTCCAAGAGCCCCTATCAATAGTCATGGTCTCGGAAAGGTTTAAGGCCTTCAAATCTAATCTCAGCTGCTCCTCCCACGTCCTCCTTGGTCTGCCTCTCCTCCTCTCCCCGACAACCAATAAACTCTCTACCCTCCTCACCGGAGCAGAAGCCTGCCTCCTGCGGACGTGGCCAAACCATCTCAATCTCCCTTCCCTAACTTTCGCTGAAATGAGCGCCACTTCTAGCGCGTTCCTGAAAACCCCGTTTGAGATTCTATCCAGCATTGTGCGACCACACGACCAACGTAACATTCTCATTTCAGCCGCTTCCAACTTGCTCTCAAGCGACTTCTTCATCGCCCAACATTCGAAGCCATACAACACAACAGGTCTGATTGCCGCTCTATAGAATTTACCCTTCAACTTTAGAGGGATTTTCTTGTCACACAGGACCCCTGTTGCTGCTCTCCACCTTAGCCACCCCGCCTTGATACGATGAGTGACATCATCTTCACACTCGCCTTTATTATGAATGATCGAACCCAAATACTTGAACTTATCCGTACGGGGTACGATCTGATCCGCAATCATTACCTCTACTTCTTCCTCGTTGGCCTCACCACTAAAGTTACACCAGAGATACTCGGTCTTAGATCGGCTCACACGCAAGCCCTGTGATTCTAACTTAGACCTCCATATCTCCAACTTCGAGTTCACCCCCCTCCTCGACTCCGCAACTAACACAATGTCATCAGCAAAAAGCATGCACCACGGGACACCATCCTGTAACCCCCGCGAAATGACGTCAAGGATTAGAGCGAAGAGAAGAGGGCTTAGTTCCGACCCCTGGTGTAGCCCTATCTCAACTGGGAAATACTGGGTGTCACCAACTGGGGTCCTAACGCAAGTCCTAGCTTGGGAGTACATGTCTTAGATCGCCCTAACGAACGGCAACGACACCCTCCTCTCTTCTAGGCTCCTCCAAATAACATCGCGCGGAATGCTATCATAAGCCTTCTCTAGATCAATGAACACCATATGGAGGTCCTTACGCTGCTCTCTAAACTTCTCCTTAAGGCGTCTGACGAGATGAATGGCCTCCATCGAGGACCTCCCCGGCATGAACCCAAATTGGTTTTCTGAGATCTCAACTTCTCTTCTAACCCTGCATTCCACCACTCTTTCCCAAAGTTTCATAGTATGACTGAGGAGTTTAATACCCCTATAGTTACTACAACTCTGAGCATCGCCTTTGTTCTTGAAAAACGGCACGACAATACTACGCCTCCACTCCGTCGGCATCTTAGAGCCTCTGAGGAGGATGTTAAACAGCTCCGCTAGCCACTGAACTCCAACTTCCCCCAGACAAAGCCACACCTCAATAGGGATCTGATCCGGGCCTACAACCTTAGCTCTACTCCTAATAGCATTGGCCATGCTGGTCCACATATGGTCAGCATCGCCCCCCCGCAAAAAACCTCCTTCGCGGGTCAGAGACTCCTTGAATTCTGTCGCCTTCTCACCCTTCAGATCCTTCCAGAGAATCCTTGGTCTAGCTTCTCTAACCCTGCTAACAACACGACCTCCCATGGATAAATCCATAACCAGCAGTCGGTGTTGCGAAGCACAGGCCTCGCTCCGGAACACCTTGCAGTCCACGCACGCCCTAGCATCACGACTGCGCAAAAGAAGGTAGTCAATTTGCGTGTTGTGCCCCCCACTACCGAAGGTGATGAGGTGCTCAGCTCTCTTTTGAAAAACAGAGTTCGCAATTACTAACTCATGCGCAGTCGCAAACTCCAACAGTGCGGAACCTTCTGCATTCCTAACTCCGAAGCCGAAACCCCCATGCACACTATGGTAACCATCCACTCCCTCACAAATGTGCCCATTGAAATCGCCCCCCAAAATAATAAATTGATCGTCCGGAATACACCCGACCAACTCATCCAAACAGACCCAAAAAGCTTCCTTAACAAGCACACCCAAACCAACATGAGAGGCATACGCACAAACCACGTTGACCACCTACTCCCCAACCACCACTCTAACGACCATAATCCTATCGTTACACCTCTTCACTTTCACGACGTTATCCTTAAGCTCCTTAGACAATAGAATACCCACACCATTACTCGAGTTCGCAAGGCCTGAATACCACAATATATAACCGTTCGCCTCCCTGGACTGCGCTCCCTTCCACCTAGTCTCCTGAATACAAGCCACATCCACCCTTCTCTTACCCAAAACATCCACGAGCTCCAAAAGCTTACCCGTCAAGGTACCCAAATTCCAACTACCAACCTGCAAACAGCGCGACATCGACCAACACAAAAAACAAATGCACTACGAAAATAAATAGAACATGGTAGTGTGGAGCAAAAGTGAAAATATGATGAGAATGTAAAAGCACAATTTATAAGTAGGCCAGCCGCAGATAAATCACAGCAAATAACAGATATAGGGCTGACAAAATGAAATTTTGCAGAAAAGAATAAAGGCACCAGCCTACGAGCAGCTTGCAAAACCGGAACGGGAAGATTTCCTCAGCTGATTCCCGAAGGCCAAAGCTTGGATGCAGGACAGGGGGATTCAGACGATTCCAGGGCAGAAACCGAAGAGCTTGGGATTCCGGCAAGCTAAACCTGCAAAACACACAACTATATACTACTCTACTGTTAGGAACAAGAAGGTAAATGATGACCGCGGTTGCACAGTATTTTTCCGGCGGTCCGCCGGACAGATTAGCCAGTACAGATGAGATCTGGGGAGTCTAAAGAGAGACACGAGTGTTCAGTTCAAAGAGAGAGACGAGGTACACACGGATCTGGGGGTATCTATATGTTTTCCCTTAAGATTCTTTTAACTGAATACTCAATGTGGATAGACTTGTTTTACTATTACTATAAAAGTTTATATATATATATATATATATATATATATATTAGTAAAGTCTGAGTTGTAACAAAAGATTTGATTTTTGATTTTTCTTTGTTTGAATGTGTTGATTTCGTAAATTCGGATTGTAGAACTTTTTTTTAAAATTAAGTTTTGTTTATTTAATTTATAATATTTATAATATTTTTATTTTTTTCGATTTCAAAACCGAAATCTAGACGATAGAAATCGATCCGAGATTTTTGAAACCGAAACCGAACCGCGCGGTTTTTTTTTTTTTTTTTAAAACCGAAAACTTTCGGTTTTGGTTGTGGTTTTATCTAAAAACCAAACCGATCCGCACCGTGCTCCACCCTGCCTAAAATCGTTTCACAACAATCGCACGATAACAAGCCCAGTCCTCCTTTCTGCCCCAATCCCAGCTTACAGTCCAAGAAAACCATTCATTTCCAGCGATGACGTCCAGGAGGGCGATTCCCGCGGGCGGCTTCATAGCCATTCATCTCGATGCTGCTCCGGAACTTGATGTTGATTCAGTTCCTAGCATGGCAACCATTGCATTCGAGTCCAAACGGGATCAGTCAGTCAGGCAGGCGCATGATAGGGTGGATCCGGATGTGTTCGCGGAGTCGGAGCTGAGAAATCATCACAAGGTGTTGTCTATTAGGTCGGACAATGACTTGGGCAATACAAATGCGGAGATAGCAAAACAATTGGCGAGGCTGAACGAGAAGATGGATGAGAAATTTGAAAAATTGGGTAAAGAAATCAAAGACGATATTCAAGACTTGAAAGACGACATTCAAGACTTGAAACTTGAATTGGGAGCCAAATCTGACGCAACAATTGCGAGGACGTTTAATCTGTTGAAACAGATTGATCCGGAGGGAAAGGAGGGAAAGATACGGATGATCCCCAAGTATATCCCTGGACACCCGGAATTTTATCCACCAACCACATTTTTTGCCACTAATCAGTACCCCGTGGGTAGCCTGCCTCCGGAAGGCCTCATCCCCAAAACCTACGATCAAATGCTAAGCTGTAAAGATCTCAACCAATACGAGAACATCCATTGGTTTTACAATGACAGCCGTCTTCGTGTAGACGGGAAGGACGTGGATGCCTGCCGCAAGTCGCTTATGGACTTTATGGAGTTATCCTTATAATAGTAAGTGTTAAACATCTTGTTTTCCTAGAAAGAGTTAATAGCGTAGAATTTGAAATTTTGCTTTGAATATAACTTTCGGTGTGAATGAGACAAAGGGCTGAACTACTTAAATTATGTTTCAGTTGTTTCATATTGCTGAAATTCCAACATGATTTAATTGCTTAAGGCCCTACCAAGTTTTGGTTTAAAATGAAAAATTGTGCCTAGGACCAAGGTAGTCATATCGTGTATGGGAAGTGTATGGTTTTTTCCCAAAAAATAGTACCGTGTATCGTAATGTATCATAAGATACACTTTATTTTAGTATTTATGAAAGTATTAGATTGTCTATACACAAACACATGCGTACATGTTTCAAAGTAATGAGATTTGCTTATTGCACCGTTGATTTCATGGTAATATCGTTGATTTTGATCTTGTCAATGAGCTGATTAGCTAATAAAAAGTTTGTTGTGATTATTTTTGCTTATACTATATGAGGTTGGAAAAGAATGCTCTCCCAACCATTCATCGCCACCTGCTTCTAAAGCATGCAAGTGTCCTGCTTATATTTTTCATTGGGCATGTCTGTAGAAAAATGGCCTTCTCATCTCTGATACGATAGGGTAGTTTCTGGAGGTTTGTTCTCTCTTCTTCAGTAGTGTACTCTGTACAAGACTCAGCACATTATTGTCTCCAGAATAAATTTTGATTGTAAAAGGAATATTTTGTCCTAAAACTCATGTGCATGGCAGACTTAGTACTATAAAAATATCATTGGTGTGTATATATTACATATATTAAATTTCCTTGAAAAAAATGAATTGGCTTTTATTTAAGTGATCTAAAAGAGTTGTTTTCTGATGTTTAATATTTATTGTGAAGTCGATACATAGTGATTTTGTGTCCAGTTGTTTATGGTATGTGTTATGGTGCTTCTTTGTTTCATGTATTTGTTCGTAAGATGTGTGCCTCTGTATCATTGATTTTTCTAACCTTCTGTTCTTAAAGATACTAAATTCTAATCAAATCCTATCAAATCTTATCAAATCTCAAATAAACTAATTAAAAATATTATCTTCATAATATTCTTGATTCTCCAAATCTTCATATGATTTTTCCAAATCGCTCTCGCCATCTCGTCTGCATCACATATCCACATAAGCAACAAGTGCGTGAAATGTAAAAAGGCGAGGGGAAAAAAAATACATAAGCTTAACAAAATTGAAAGTTTACCTTTAAAACATGATTTGATTTCAATGAAAGAAGACTATTTCTAACTTCACTTACACAAATCACTCAAAAACACAAGTGTGTTCTTCACACAAAAAAAATGTATTACAAAGTGAGAAAATATAAGATGAATGATTCTTAATGATGGATCTAAGGGGTCTATTTATACACCTAAAGTCATCTAATAGCTCCAAAACTCCAGTATTATTACATTAGATCGGATCAATGCCAGCCATCCCCTCAATAATAGACTAAAAGTATAAAAAATTAGACAATGATCAATAATCTGTCACGAGTTACGGCCGTAACTTTCAGATGTTACGGCCGTAACATTGAGGTCTTACGGCCATAACTTTAAGATGTTACGGCCGTAACATTGCTTCGGCTTTTTGTACAATGGTTGCTTTGTGAGTAACGTTTTCAGCTCAGAATTTCTTAAACTTTGCGTTTTTGCCCCAAATCTTATTCGGATGATAACTTTTGATATATAACTCTGATTTTGACTCCGGAAAGACTGCCGAACTCGTCTCGGAAAGCCCTACAACATGAATACATAAAAATTCAACAAAGAGAATATTTTATACACATGTTATTTCTTGAGTAATTCAGTAATTCAATCCGATTAAGACTGAATTTACATATTCATCCTATAAAAATAAAATTATTAAAAATTAATTAATTCAAAGCAAAAACGAGTAGACTAGCTCATAATTATGGGTGAAATATATCAATACTAATCACAGATAAGAGCCTGTTTGATAGGTTGGTTGGGTTATGTAAGGTTAGGATAAAAATAGCATAGGCATGTCAGGATATGAGGAGTTACGATTCTAACAGGTTGTTTGGTAGCCTATTTAAAACATCCAGCCACTTTAGAAAATTCCTTTTGGTAGCCTATTTTATTTATAACACACTTGTTGAAAATTACACTCTTGTCCTCCCTAAACTAATGGAGCCCTAATCGTTCCCTCCCATTTCAGGCGCCGCAAAACAAAGCTGAGCCCTAAAAAAAATCGTTCCCTCCCAGCCGCAAAACAAAGCTGAGAAATTTCGCCGAAGATCTGAGGATAGCCGCAAAACAAAGCTGGGTATAGCCGCAAAACAAAGCTGGGTATAGCCGCAAAACAATTTTATTTCTATCTTTTTCGAAATGGAGTACTATTTTTTTATTTTTCTATCTTTTTCGAAATCTTAAGGACTAATGAAAAAATCGATTTTATTTCTATCTCAACGTGATTTCGTCTTATATTTTCCTTTTTTTTTTCCATTCATAAAATTGAATTTAAGAATAAGGGAAAGCTTTGTACCTATGAAGCAGGCGGTCGAAGCAGGCGGTCGAAGCAGGCGACTCCTTTCTGCAACTAGGGTTCGTCGATTTTTGGTTGGGCGGCTCCTTTCTGCAAGTAGGGTCGACTTTGGAGAAGATGGGCGTCGTCTTTCTGAAATTTTGGAGAAGATGGGCGTCGTTTTCTCTCTCAATTGAACAGTGAAATGAAAATGAGGGGAAGGGTGTTTTTGGAGTAGGTTAGTGAAAGTGGGAATACACTGTTCAAGTCAGCTTTTTCATATCGGGGCCCCTTCGCCAGTTTCAGTGAGCAGGTGAAACAGTATTTTTAAGCTCGGGCCCAACATATAAAACGGGCCATTAAGAATTGGCTTGTTAAAAAACTAAGGTACCAAACAAGTAGAAAATCCCAGATAATTTTTCCTAACCTGACAAAACAAACCTATCAAACAGGCCCTAAGTGTATAAAACTGACACTTATCACACCCCCAAACTTGAATTCTTGTTAGTCTCGAGCAAGACTCTTTATTATTCACACTCAAGATAAAAATAAAAAAATAAGACACAAAATAAGAAAAACAATTATATATAAAGAGAAAAGGTGATCAAAATGTCATTAATACACAATAACCAGCTTTATACAGTAGACAGAAATGAATCAAGATTCAAAATAAATCTACTAATGATTTAGAAGTTAAAACACGGCTTTATTCTTGTAATTCCAAAATACAAGGTTTCCCCCCAAAAAGGTTGATTATTTCTTTCCCACTCGTGACACACACGACTCCCTTTAATGGTTGCTCTTGATCACTCGTTTATTTTTCGACTCAATATGAAAAATTACATTAAATAAACGAGTTATTAGCTTTCTATGGGTACTAGATATCGATTGTGATTCTAACAATGCCGGATCCTTGATCCTAATAACACCAAATCCAGTCGTATCTATACTTTTTTCTCTCTTGTATGATTTCGTGTATAACACTCAATCACTAAACAATATAAGCTCAAATACAACTAGAATGTTTACAATGATATCTCAAGTATGAATGCTTTGCTCAATGTTTTTTTTTTTTTGATAACAAGTGGTTTGGTATTTATAGCCATTTTCATCCAACTAGCCGTTAGTCACTTTTGACTTGCTAGCGTGCGCTAGCCTTTCTTCATAGCGTGCGTTATGCCTCGTTACGTACGTTATAGGTTTCATGTAGCGTACGTTATCGACTTTCAGTTTCAGTCCAGTTGCTTTCGTTTCTCTCTTTACGTACGTTGTCATTGCTTGTTACGTACGTTATCTTGTCCCATTAGCGTACGTTATCTTGTCCCATTAGCGTACGTTAATCCTTTCATGTAGCGTACGTTAATCCATATATCTGTTGCATATTTTTGTCAAACTGACCGTTTGATTCTCTGACTTTGACCCTGACTTTCCCCAACGTTCATCTTGTTTGAATTTGTATTCAAACATCATTACGTACGTTAACACTTTTGTGTTACGTACATTAGCCTCCTTCGATAGCATACGTTATGCTTCCTTTGTAGCGTGCGCTATCTTCATCAGGTAAGTCCTTCAGGTAGCTTCGTAACTCGTCTGATCTGCAGGTAACTTCCATATTACGTACGTTATGCCTTGTATATTACGTACGTTAACATCCTTAGATTGCGTGCGCTATTCGTGGTAGATAGCGTGTGTTAATCTTGATAATTCTAGCTTTTTGCGTCTTCAACTTCTTGTTGTTTTGTTTTGCTTCTTTGTTGTTTTCCTTTGTTTAACAACTAATCATCAAAACTCGATTAATGAATATTTGAAATAAAATATTCCAACACATTCAGATTTTTTTTGGAACACAAGACATGTGTGTTTAATGATCATTGGTAGGTGGTTTATTTTAGGATTTTGATGTTTTTTTCCTTCTCTTTACTACTGAGGTTACTATCATTATACACTTTTCCAGATTCCTTGGAAGCACATAACCATTAATGCCTTGATGTGAAGTTTTCGTTCAACAGCTGGAGCTTTTCTATGTCATGGCCGGGTATTTTCGTTTCTTATATTCTTTTCACGCTGAACAATTTAGTTGTCTTTTGTTATTGTTCAGACATTTATTTGTTAAGGTACTTGAGTTGAGGACTAGTAATATAGTTATCATATGTTCTCTTTTTTTTGATCGATTAATTATCATATATTTTTAGATTTGATTGTGGTGGTGCTACTTCCCTTTGTATCGTATTTGCTCTGCTATTTGTGCATGGATGGATTGCTATTGGATCATGATGTCCGTTAAGGAATCGGTGGCGAATCTCTTAGCTTTCCTCCTCTGCAAATCGACTCTATTTATATGCGCTTGTTTTTATCTGTGGTGATAAGGCTTCTTCGCTGTTTTTTGAGAAACCATCCAAGGCAGGATTAGTTAAGGAAAAAAAAATCCACATATTTTGTTTTTAACATAATTACAAAACCTCCTTCTAACATGTGCTTGTACTTGTAACATTATTTTCCAACCACCCAAACTATTGTTGTGAACCCTCCAGTAGGGGTGGACTCGGTTCCATTCGGTTCGGTTTTTGACCGAAACCGAGAGTCGAACCAAATATTCGGTTTCGGTTTGGTTCGGTTCTTTTTGAAGTTCGGTTCGGTTAAGTTCGGTTTTATAAATATTCGGTTCGGTTTCGATTTGGTTTGATGTTTTTTCGGTTCTTCACAATATCAATTCAAATATTATATGCAATAGAATAAGTTATATATAACAACAAGTCAACAAGAGTTATATATATGTTCAAGATAAAAGCTAGAGTTGCATAGCAATTTCCAAATATCTCAAAATATATAACAATCGTAAATCACAGTAGCTCATTCTATCAACCTAAATTAATTGAATCACAAATTCATGAGCATATTATTGGTCCTTCTTAGACCCATGAGGGTCTTGCAAAAGGAAAACGAATTATACTAAAATTCGAAAAACACCAAAATCACAAAAACAAGGTCATTTTAGTATGTTGAAATTTGACTTCGGTCCATTTCGGTCCGGTTCGGTTCCGCTCGACCCCAAACCGAGAACCGAACCAAATTAGTTCGGTTCGGTTCTATTTTTTTGTTTTTCGGTTTGGTCTTCTTCGGTTTCGGTTTTTCGGTTCTTTTTTCGGGTTTTTTCGGTTCGGTTTTGGATTTTCAGTTCCGAAATGCCACCCCTACCCTCCAGCTTTCCCACTAGTCTCCTTGTGCAGTATGCTGGTAAAGAGTAACCAGAATTTGCGCCCTTTTCCCGCAAAATCGGCCTTTGGCCGTGGATTCAAAGGCGCCATCAGATACTTAGCATTGAATACCCCCCATTCCACAAACAAATTTAAAGTGAAAATACTTGTGTGAAGACTTAAAATCGGTTCAGGAAAGACCGAGACAGCCTCGTCATAACCTGCTTTTCGACATTATCAAGGGTCAGGAGCAGCGAGACAAATTTCATTCATTATAACCTGTTTTTTTGACATTTTAAGGTAATCACTATGAGATTTTCTGCATACTTGGTTGCTGTTTCTGTATCTTTTAACACCACTCATCAATTTAAGCTACCTTACTAAAAAAAACTTTAGAAGATTTAGTTACCAAATAAAGAAGCTGCTTCAGTTTTTCCGCGGAGAAGCATACACGTGTAATTCAAATTCAAAAAAAATAACTAAAAGAGTGTATATTTGGTGTATTTTAGGTAATGATTGATGTAAGTAACGATGATAAATGTGTGGTGGAGATTAAAAAGTAAAAAGTATTGGTAGTGAGTGTGGTGGGGATTAAAAAGTAAAAAATAATTATTTGATTTGATTGTGTAAAGGTGATAAATACAAAGTTTCTAAAGGGACAAAAAAAAGAGGTAAGTGTAAAGTTCTGAGCGAAATAGAGAGAGTACGTGTTTACACATAAATATCTCAATATAGACCACAACAAACGAATATAGGCAGTTCAGTACTCCCTTCATCCACAAAATTTGTTCACACTTTCCTTCTCCGAATGTCCATAGATTTTGGTCCCGTCCCATATGTAAACACAACATAACACACAACCTATTGCTTCACCCTCCACTCTCTCATTTAATTACACATTAAAATTGGGTTGGCCCTCATAAAATGTGTTGGTTAGGGCCCAAATGAAATAATCTTTTTGACTGGGCCCAAAACAAACATTTGGGCAGCCGAGTCCGTTAATGCAAGCCCAGGCCCGAATTCAATTAAATCCCTTGACTAATCTGGATCGTCCCTTTGTGGGATGAATCCCACCTGTCCATCAGCTGATTTAAAGGCTCCTTCACCCCCCAAACCCTATTTCACTTCTCCCTTTCCCTGTCGGCGCCGCTCTCATCTCTCCCGTTCCTCTCGCTTCTGTTTCTCACCCCCTTTTGATATTTTTCGATCGGTTTTCGAAATGTATGCAACCCTTATCAATCCAATGATGAGAACGGTTGCTACATCACCGAGACTTGGGTTGCGACTTTCACCCCTATATATTCCGGGATCCTTTCTGAGGGGAGTACGACCGAAAAATTGAGAGTGTTCTTGAGGCAAAAATATTCTTTGTGAAATACCTTGATTTCTGAGTGAATCTTTCTGTCCGAAGGTTTGGGAAAGAAGTTCTGGGCTTTTGGGGTTTCTGGGTGCTGATTCTTTGTGATTCTTTGAAACTGCCTGGGATATTGGCTCTAATCGGACTGCTGGAGGCCGATGTTTGGAGCCCTGGACGTGGGTACACGAGTGCGGAGGATTGAGCCGACACTGTGTCCGAAAAACACCACCTTCGCGTTTCGATTTTTCAGATCTTAAGTGATCTGTTCGGTTTGATTTCTTCGACCTTAATTTTCTGGGTTTTTTGTGTTCGTATATTTATAGTTAATTCGTGTTTCCTCTGTGTAATTCGTTGTTATTAAGTTTGTTGTGTAATTCTTAATTCCCGTAACCATAGGAACTTTATTTGTAATTCGTTTACTGCTGTGTTGTGTAATTTTATGTATTCCGAATAGATACCTTACAGTGGTATCTAGAGATGTTAAACGGGCTCGGGCCCGTAGGGCTGGCCCGTTTAACCCGCCAAAAAACCGGGTTAGGGCTGATATTTCCTAGCCCGTTTAAATCCGGGCTTTTTTGGCCCGAACCGTTTAGCCCGAAGCCCGTTAGGGCTAGCCCGGAGCCCGATATATATATATATATATATTGTTAATTTCAACTTACAGTAATACTATATTTATATAACATATATTAATATTATATATATAATATATATTAATATTATATATAATTTATATTATTACTGTATTTGTTAATATAGTGTGTGTATATATATATATATGTATATATATATATATGTATATACATAAAATTGTATTTTGTGTTATATTTATTATAGTATAGTTGTTACTATATATATAAAATATATTGTTACTGTTTTTTTTTTGTTTATGACTTATAAAAAATAAAAAATAGATTTTTTAAATATTTAGCCCGTTTAGCCCGAAACCCGTTAGGGTTAGGGTTAGGGCCGATATTTCCTAGCCCGTTTAAATCCGGGCTTTTTTGACCCGGACCGTTTAGCCCGAAGCCCGCTAGGGCTAGCCCGAAACCGCTAGGGCTAGCCCGAAACCGCTAGGGCTAGCCCGTTTAACATCTCTAGTGGTATCAAAGCCTCTAAAAGGGGTTTCTATTCGGAAGGGCATACGGAATCCGGTCGAGGAATCCGCTCAGGTATTGCTTCCTCTACTTTACTGCACTTTCTTACTGTTCTGTGTGATTGGTAGTTTTTTATTCCTTGGAAGTAATTTGGTTACTCCTACGCTTAAATGCATCGTACTGTCTTTGTGACCGCTTCGTTATACTGGTTTTGTGTTGAGACTGTTGCAGTCGTAATCTCCGAGCATACCAAACCCCTTGCCTGAACCGTAAGTGTTCCTCGGATCTTATGGGGGCTCCGGGATTCGATTCCAGCTCATTTTATTTTAAAATCTGGTGTGATTTTGGTCTTTGTGATATCTGCGTGATACCGGTATTCGATTCCAGCTCATTTTATTTTAAAATCTGGTGTGATTTTGGACTTTGTGATATCTGCGTGATATTTAACTGTCATCTCAGCTTTTACATTATTAATAGTACATTGTGCTGGTATTTTAAATCTTGTGTGATTTTTACAAATACTAAAATGGGTTCTCTTACTTCATTTACAATGGCACCTTTTGACGGCAAAGGAGATTTTAGAATTTGGCAACAGAAAATGAAATCGATACTTGTCAAACAAAAATATTTTAAGGCCATTGAAGGTACTTTTCAGTCTGATGCGTCTTCTGAGAAACGTGAGGAATTGATTGAGTTTGCTCATTCATTTATAATCTTGAACTTGTCTGATTCTGTGATTAAACGAATAAGCAAAACTGATAATGCTAAACAGCTTTGGGATAAACTTGAGGAAACGTTTACTGAAACATCTTTGCCGAATAAATTATTCCTTCTCGAAAAGTTTGTTCGTTATAAGCTGGATTTGAATAAAGATATTGATGGTAATCTTGATGCCTTTACAAAGTTAGTACAAGATATAAAACAAACGGGTGATAAAAACATTGATGATTATTCCCCTATTGTGCTCTTGAATGCTATCCCTGATGCTTATAATGATGTGAAATCTGCTATCAAATATGGGAGGGATTCTGTTACTTTAGACACTGTTATAAGTGGCTTAAAGAGTAAGGAATTAGACTTGAAAATTAATAAGGTTTCTAAACCGGTGTCTGATGTCAATTTTGTAAGATCTAAGCAACACCTTAAAAAGAAACCGATTATCAAAACTGATTCTGAGAAGTCTAATAAGAAAAAGGGGCAATGGAAGGATAAAAATAAGTTCCGGCCTAAAAATCGCAAATGCTATAACTGTGGTGAATCTGGTCATTATATACAAGAATGCACCAAGCCTAAAAAGAACTTGCAAAATGATCAGGCTAATTTGACTGTGGGCGATGTCTTTATGGTTATTGATGATTTGCGTCTCTCTGTGAATTCTGTGCTTTCTGGTCTGTGTGAAAATGAATGGTTGCTGGATTCTGGATGCACTCATCATATGACACCTTATAAACAACATTTTACCAGTTATACTAATCTTGGTGATCGGTATGTGTTAGGAAAACAAAGACCCTGTATCGAAACAGCCGGGATACTCGAAACCCTGTATCGAACGTTATTTAGAGGTTTTGACATATATGCCAAATACAGTAAAGGAAACTGTATCGAAGCTTTGAGGCTTTATCCTGTATCGAAGATCTGCCTCGAATCAGCATTAAGTGAAGCTCGTCAGTACAGCAAGTAGTCTTGTAAAAAGATCAAGTATGGAAACTGTCTCGATGCTCAAAATACAGTTATCTTCCATACTGTTCACAAAAGGACAAGGAAGAACACAAGTCAAGTCCCGTTGAACAAAGAAGTATTTAAATACTCAAGGATAAAGTATTTAAATACTGCCAGTCTTCATATCTTCAGAATCCCGCGAAATCCGGATCATGTCATATTCCCGTTGAAGGAAATCTTATTCAAACGGATTCATCTCAACGGATACTTTCTTCAGAGACTATATATATATCCTATGAAGACATTGAAGATTAGTTATCGAAGTAACCTAACTCTCAAGCTATTAAAAGTTATCATCAGAGCAAACATATCTCCAAAGCATACTGCTATTAAGAACGAAAGAGATATACAGTGCTCAACATCAAGAACAGCCATCATCAGCTCAAGAACTTCAAAGCTGCTGTTCTTACCTGGTTACCTACCTTTTACCTCTGTGTAAAAACCGAGCTCTGTGTGAACTCAACAAGTTATTCTGACCTGTGTGGGACGAATAAGGACGAAGCTTTGGAACTGTGTGTGAAGAAGCTAGTCAAGAAGAAAGCTTTAACCAATCTGTGTGAACGGTTGAAAGCGACATTCTTTGTATCAACTGTGTGAACGATACAAGGATAGGTTTGTTTATAATTACGTAGTTGTGTACTCAGTAATTATAATAAACTTATTACTCCTGTGTGGAGGACCAGTGGACGTAGAGTGGTTTACCTCGAACAACTTTAATTACTGTGTTATTTACCCTTTAACTTTTACTTTTTTAAATTACTGTGATATATTAAGTATAAACCATACACTTAGTTCAGTATCCATAGCAACCTCAGTATCCAAGACTTCCGCTACGCACTCAGATTTAGAATCCGTACAGTTTGTTGTTTAAACCATTTTTCCAAACTGTATCCAGTATACTTAAGTGGCCAACTAGTGGTATCGGAGCGGTTGATTCTAAAAAGAATCAGTCGTATTTCTTTTTAACCGAATCGATTCAAATCACTTATTTTCAAAACAGTCTCTTTCATTCCTATATTATCGTATGGATACTTCTATGATTAACAAAGTCCCTATGTTCTCTATTAACGAATTTGACGACTGGAGAATTAGAATGGAAGCTCATCTTGCGGCAATGCACGAAGAGATAATTTTTGTTATACAGATGGTCCGATCAAGATCATGAAGGTCAATCCGGCCGCAGGATTGAGGGCCAAGCCCATCCGAAATGCTCGAGAAAGAACGCGAGCAATGAACAAGATGAAAGGAAGCGAGCCAATCTCGACAACGTGGCTAAAACGCGTTATTTGTCACTCTTGACAAAGGCACGTTCTCAAAGGTAAAGAGCTGAAAACACCCGAAGAAATCAGGATAAACTCAAGTTAATTTGTGAGGGCCAGGCTCTCAAAAGAAAACAAGATTTCAAAACTTACTCAAAGAATTTGAATCTTTTGAAATGAAACCAACGGAAACACTTGAGGAACTTGACCTCAGTTCTTGGTATTGTTGGTGAACTTGAAGCGTTGGGCAAGATTTACACCCAAAAGGAGAAGAACTTAAAAATTTTCAGATATCTCCCACCGATGGGACATTAAGACCACAGCTATGCGTGTATCCTGTAATCTTAATGAAATATCCACTTTTGATCTCTTCTCTGACCTTAAAGCTTTTGAGTATGACATTGACAGAAGAGAGAAAGCTGAAGAATCTCCTTCAAAGGTCACAGCTCTCGCCGCTGTATCGAACCGTCGACACAGCATGCCTAGCTCGTCGAAGCCCGGTCACAAGAATCTTGTGATGGCGACGACATCCTATCCCAAGATGAAATGGCGCTTCTAATGCATAAATTCAAAAAGTTCATCAAACAGTCTGGAAAGACTCCCTACAGGCCCAAACCTGTCAACAAGGTAAGTACCGAAACATCATCTGGTGATGCTAACCTATGCTATAACTGCAGGAAACCAGGCCATTACGCAAACAAATGTCCTCATCCCAAAGTCCAAAGATTGCCTGAGGCCGAGCAACAAGAGAGAGATGAAAGAAGACGTGCTTGGAAAGACAAGCTCAAGGCCCTGATTGGAGAATCAGAAGCCTCCCCACACCATCCAAATCAGCAGAATGTCTTCAGGTGGTCACTGAAAGTGATTCATCTGACGATGAGTTCGATGATAAAGCATACATGTGCTTTATGGCCAAAGATGTTCCAGAAGGTGAAGACAGCGACGATGAGGTAAGTTCAACCTCAGTTATTCCACCTAATGCATCTCATACTTTCGAAAATATGATGAATGAATTCAAAAACATTCAAAAAGCCCATGAGACTCTAAAAACTGAGAATATACAGCTTCAATTAACAAATTTAGAGCTGAAAGATGAAAATGACTTGCTGAAAATAAATTATGAAAATATGTCTCTTGATTGTGAAATCATCAAGGTCGATTTTGAAAAACTCATGGAGAGCAATCATCAACTTGCTCATGAACTAAATGAGGTTAAAACCCACAATGAGAGCAAGACAAATGATTTGGTTCTACTACAAACCAAAATCACAACTCTCGAGAAGCGAGAAACTGAACTTGAGACCATTCTGAAGTCTTTCGAAAAATCACCCAAAAGAATGGAAGAAATTCTAAGCACTGGGCAACATGCTCATGATAAAAGTGGCTTAGGATACAGCTCATGTTCGAATAAAGGGAAATCTAGTACAGTGTTCGTCAAGAGTGTGGAACACATTCCAGAATCGGAAGATGTTCCTAGTCCCATAAAGGAACCTGCTGTACCGAGAAAACCGAAGGCTGCAATTCCGCCCCCACAACTCTACTATTCGAGACAGTGGAACCAACAGCCACTCAGAAGGCGTAATCTACAGCATGCTCCAGAAGCATATCATCAAAGCCGATAGTCATTCAGAAAGAAAACGGTATCCAACCACCAAAGGCCCGCACGGCAGTACCCTCAGTACAGTGCGCCTAGGTATTGGATACAGGAGCCCCGTTATCCCTCAAGACAGCAGATGTCAGTTCAGTATCAACAACAGTATTGGGAATCCAACTGGAGACCCAGAAGACAGACTGTTAAGCCTAGGAAAATGGCTCCACCTCCTAGACGGCACTCGTACTGGAATAATAATAATAACTCAGAATTTTACATGCATAGTAATTATCATGATTATAACAACTACGGATATGCCCCCCGTAGATATCGCAACACTGTACCGAGTACATCCTACAGTAAACCAATTGCTGTCAGGAAAGTTTGGGTACCTAAAGGAACTAACATATATGGACCCAAAAATCAAAGGGGACCTAAATCTACCTAATTTCTTTGTTACAGGACATTCTAGAAGAGGATACCTGGTACTTCGATAGTGGATGCTCTCGTCACATGACTGGAGATAGGAGCAAGCTATCTGATTTTATAGAAGGTCGCGGTCCAAAAGTTCGCTTCGGTGATAAGTCTAAAGGAAGAACAAGAGGGAAAGGAAACCTACTTGTCGGGAAATTCAAGGTCACCGATGTTGCATATGTTGAAGGCTTACAGTATAATCTACTTAGTATTAGCCAGTTCTGTGATAAACAGTTCTCGGTGAAGTTCTATATAGATCGCTGTAGAGTCAAGAACACACAAACCAAGGAAGTTGTGCTTACGAGCGAGATCGTAATATGTACATTGCTGACTGGAAGCCTATGAGCTCCTCAATTCCATGTTTTGTTGCCAAAGGCACTGCAGATCTTAGCTGGTTATGGCACAAGAGGATGTCTCACGTCAACTTCAAGACAATCAACAAGCTTTCAAGACAGGGTATGGTTAGAGGTTTGCCAGATGTGTCATTCAAGAAGGATAGCGTCTGCGGACCATGCCAGAAAGGCAAGCAAATCAAGTCAACCCTGAAAAGAAAATCCTACCTTTCAACCCAAAGAGTGTTGGAAATGCTACACATGGATCTCTACGGTCCTGTAGACCCAGTAAGTTTGGGAGGTAAGAAATATTGCATGGTTGTTGTTGATGATTATTCCAGGTATGCTTGGACGATCTTTCTTAGCAAGAAGAAGGAAACAACATCAAGGTGCCGAGCTCTGAGGAAGTTGCATAATGAAAAAGCATCGAGTATCGTGTGCATTCGTTCCGACAGGTCTTGAATTTACTAACCGCTTTATAGAGCAATACTGCTCGGAGAATGGAATACAAAGACGAATACTCACCGCCCGTACACCTCAACAAAATGGTGTTGCCGAGCGAAAGAATAGGGCGTTGAAAGAAGCAACAAGGACAATGATTGCCGCAAGCAAATTGCCACAACGTTTCGGGGTGAAGCAACCAATACTGCGTTCTACACTCAAACCATTGTATCGTCAACAAGCACCACAACAAAGCGACTTATGAGGTATGGAATAACAAAACTCCATTAGTTTCGTATTTTCACATTTTTGGATGCGGGTGTTATGTATTGAACAATGGGAAGGACCAACTTAGAACCTTTGATGAAAAATCGATGAAGGAATATTCGTAGGATACTCCTCCGTCGGCAAAGCTTTGAATCTTCAATAAAAGGAAGGCGACGATCGAGGAATCGATTCATGTAGTGTTCGACGAACCACACCATGACCCTACGGGAGTAGATGATATCACTCAGACATTCACCATCTATCTATCTTGGATCCACCTACACCCATAGAACACATCGTTGATTTAGAAATCAACCCCGCAATTGTAAGAATCGATGTGGATGAAGCCGACGCCGCATAAGCTGAAGCCGTATCCACGAAACTTTTGATCTGAGACGGGATCTGAACTAGAACCCGACCGAAGATGGTTGAGAGATCACCCGCAAGAGCTGATCATTGGAAACATTAATGCCGGTGTTTCTACTCGTAGGAGAATACAGAGTACACAAGGAAATGTACTTTGTGCACAAGAAGAATCTAATGTCAAGTTTCACAGTTTCTGAATGGAAATCTCAATCCGAACTTAGGAGATCGAATATGTGCACTATCGCCGTATTCTTAGCCCGATCCGAACTGTTTCGACCATAGACGCTCTTAACAACTCTCATTGGATAACATCTATGGAAGAAGAGCTTAACGGTTTGAAAGAAACAATGTATGGTATCTTGTACCCAGACCGACGCACCAATCGGTTATAGGAACCAAATGGGTATTTCGAAACAAAAAGGATCGAAATGGACTTATCATAAGGAACAAATCCAGACTAGTAGCACAAGGCTATTGTCAGGAAGAAGGAATCGACTATGATGAAACCTTCGCCCGTAGCGAGACTAGAAGCCATTAGGATATTTTTAGCCTTTGCCGCCCATAAGAGTTTTATCGTATACCAAATGGACGTCAAGAGTGCCTTCTGAATGGAGAGCTTGCAGAAGAAGTTTATGTTGAACAACCACCGTGGTTTGCCAACACAGACGGTATCGATCTAGTTTACAGGCTAAGGAAAGCGCATACGGACTTAAACAAGCCCCTAGAGCACAGTACGAAACCCCGTCCCAAAGATTTAACCAACAACGGAATTGAGAAAGTATCTGTCGACAAAACCTTGTTCAAGATACAGGAAGGTGATGACCTTCTAATGGTACAAATCTATGTCGATGATATTATTTTTGGTTCAACTAACCTTGCTCTATGTCAAAGGTTCTCACATCTCATGCAAAGCAAATTTGAAATGAGTATGATGGGGGAACTTAGTTATTTCCTAGGTTTGAAGGTAAAGCAGTTGCCTACAGGTATATTCATCAACCAGGAGAAATACAAGGAACTTCTCAACAAATTTGGAATGAACACTTCCAAATCCTCGCCAACCCCCATGAGCACTTCCGTGCAAATTAGTGCTGATGAAGCCGGAAAGCCGTTTGACCAATCACTCTACAGGAAGCTCATTGGTTCGCTCCTGTACCTAACGGCTAGCAGGCCCGATATCCAGTTTGCTGTTGGAGTGTGTGCGAGATACCAAGTTGCACCTAAGGAATCACACTTGATGACTAAACGAATCACGAAGTACATTAAAGGAACAGTCGCAGCCTGTGGTATCCTAAGGAAGGCGGATTCGATTTAGTTGGATACAACGACTCGGATCTCGGAGGTGCAAGCTAGATAGGAAGAGTACAAGTGGAACTTGTCACTTTCTCGGACCTAGACTCGTTTCTTGGTTCAAGAAGAAGCAATTGGCTAACTCTCTTTCCACGGTGAATCAGTACTATGTCTTTGGTAGGCTGTGTATGCAGATCCTTTGGATGCAAAGAACAACTGCCGATTATGGAATCGATGTTAGAGAGACTCCAATCATGTGTGATAGCACGAGTGCAATTGCAATCACGCACAATCTGTTTTGCACTCGCGCACTAAACATATCAACATGAAGCATCATTTTATCAGGAATCATGTCGAGAACAAGGATGTACGCCTGGAGAAAGTTCATACAGACATCCAGATAGCCGACATTTTCACCAAGCCTCTCGACACAGCAAGATTCAACATGCTCGTAAGCAGTTGGGAATACTACGGCGGACTCCTGTAAGTAAATTTCTTGTTTTTACTCAACAATTGAGGGGAATCTTTGTAAGACCCGTGAATACAGATTCAACATTAATTATCCGTACATTCGTAATCATCAATACAAGATCGTAGCGAACGAAGGCATACGAATCCTACACTGGTGTGTGCAATAATTAAGGGGGAATCTTGTAGGACCCATGAATACAACATTAATCCAAATATTCTGTATGGAATTCAAAACCTATTAGTACCTTTTTAAGGGGAAGCATGTATCGACGGAGAAAAAGACATGCTATAGGATTTCGATTCAGTATATAATATAATATTATTTCCTTTTAAAATAATTTTTGTCCACGTGCCCTGTTTTTATGTCAAACGTCATGTTCATTAAATGCCTTACACGACATCTGGACAACTGAATCTCAAAAGCCGCGATGTTTTTAAATTGTTCATTATTTTTAAACCGCCGTTTTAGGCATTTAGGGTATCAACCTATGTCAGAAGTGGGACCCGCTCTATTTTTAAACCTCTTAATGAATCAGCGTACCGGTTACACTAAATCCATCTTGACCGTTGATTTCAAAATCGGTTCCCATCCCTTAAAATCTGACCATTCGTACTCTGCAAAACCCTATTTCGCCGCCCAAGTATAAAAGGACTGTATCTGCCATTAGAGACTCTTTACGCTTTCTGCAATTACAAGAGTTCTCAAGCAAACAGCCTACATATTTTTCTGCATATTCACTGCGAAATTCGACTGTTTTCTTCCACCTTCGTTTTAAGAAAACATCAATGGCTAGTCAATCTTCTTCCCCTGTTCTGAAGAAATCCTCCAACATCATTGATGGCCGGATCTTCTCCAAACCTGTCATCATCGAGCGTATTCTCTCGGAAACCAACGACTCAGAACCGATGGAGTATATCATTACTCGTCTTGAACAACAAGGTCTCTATCGCTTCGGGAGCAAGACCGCCGACAAATACGACGCCCATCTGGTTGAGGAATTCTACCTCAACGCCGCCGTCCGTTTTCTGTCACTGGCCCAGGGAGGTCATGTTGCTGACATCACTGCAACAGTCCAGGGAGTGGAAATCTGCATCAATCGTGATCTACTCCAGAGAATCTACAGGCTGCCCGCCGATGGCCTGACCATGGACCAACTTGAGACGTTCGGGTCTCAAGAGCTTATTACTAAGTTTTATGGACTATTTACAGGGTCCAAAGTGGTTGATATGGTGACAACTACTTGTCACAAGAAAAATTTTCTCCTTCATTTTGTCTATCTTCATGACTTTTGCTCCAGGATCATTGAAAACCGAACCGGTGCGTTCGAGATGTGCACGAACTTAAGGTTCAGGATGATGGTAGCTATTTTGACCTGTGAAAAGGTCAATTGGTGCCAAATCATTCTGAAACGTCTTCAAGAAGAGGTGTGCAAACCTGCCACCCAAAAGAAATCCTTTGGTTTAATGCTGAACTACATTCTGACGAAGTGCGGACTGACGCAATCCGCCGATGCAAAGAAAAATAGCTCGAGGATATACTTAGGAGGTGTCAAACCCTCTGCGTATAACCAGAGCACCATGCATTGCAACCACCCGAGAACCAGGCACATGCCTATTTCTGCCAACCCAAGAGATGAAACCGTGAAGGTCCCAGAAATGGAATCTTCGAAGAAGCGAAAACGATCTCACAAAGAAGAAACATTCTCAGGGTGAGAAGTCCAAGAAGAGACTCGGGAGGTCACAAAAATCAAATCCGCCAAGCACTCCAAGGATGTCTCCCCGTGGCGCAACCCATCGATGAAGAACCCTGTGGCCCAACCCCGTGGAAGAGGTGTCTCCTATCAGACGACAGTAGATCCCGAGCCTTTGGCGGCTACGACGGATATAGAGACATCTGCCAACATTCAAGACTTTAGCGAGTCGGCTGCCCATTCGGAGCCAAAAGCTACTTCTCCTCTGCGGGATCCCACACCCGTACAGGATCCAATTTCCTTAAGGGCACCATCCCCTGCAAGGAGTCCATCTTCCGTACAAGATCCCATACCTGTACAGGAATCCCTCGAAACAGCGTCTCCAGACGTTATTCGAAGTCCCTCCCCTGACTCGATCATAAACCAAACACTTCTTTCGGTTCAAATTGAACACGCGTACGAAAGATTCCTGCAATGGAAAGGCTATAGGCTAGCTCCGTACAATACACTGTACAACTGGAGCGAATGGAGCCACGAAGAGAGATTTGTCTCCGAAGTAACAGACTCAACTGAAATTGAGGCCCTGCTTCGATGGGACAACGCCTCGTGCAAGGATCTAATTGAAAGCCACCTGCTGCACAAATCTGACGCCAGGAGGAAAGGAAAGAAGAAGTCAGAGGATTCTCCCTTTAATCCAAAAGATGATGACGATCATGACTCAGACGACGACGATGCTCTACAAGCAGGTCTGAGAATGAGCCGTGAAGAGGCTGAAGCTCGAGACGCCTCTCCACCCAGAAATGACGAAGGGCCTTCTACCCAAGCCAATCCCCCTTCGCCACAGCCCGAGAACATTCCCGACCAAGAGGAATCAGTCCCTCCAGTCGAGGAACTTCAAGAAATTTTGGAACAGGCACCCGAGCCTGCTGCGACCAAAGAAGCTATTCCTGAAAGCCAACAGGAGGATTCTTCCTCTCGCATCCATGATTGTCAAGAGTCTTCGCAACAGAAGCTTCTCCACCAATCGCCGCCGAACCACGTGAAGCCGCTCCCGCCCCTTCAACAATGGAATCCGAGGACGGCATCAACTCCGATGATGTCCAACTTACTTCACGTCCATCCGTGAATGTAAGAAGATTGAACGGCAGCTGCAGACTTCGCCAACCGCATTCTCCGATCTCGCCGCACGAAAAGAGCGCCCGCGAGCTCTTGGCCTTCGATCGTATTTATCTAAGATGCGAAACGCCTATCTTCCGTTGAAAAGGCACCGAATCGATGCACACCTCGCCGTCAAGAAATGACCACTCTTCAACACGAAGTATCTCGAGTTGTCGACGCATTCATTCTTTTTCCGTAAGTTTTCAAGCAAGCCTTGAAGATCATGGAAGATAAGCAGAGCAACCGCTGCAGAAGAAGCTACAAAGACAAGGATAGTCAAGCCAAGACCGCTTGTGCAATGATTGAGAACAGACTCTCAACCGCGTGCTCACGACAAATGCATTCAGAAATGTCGCAGACTCTTTCCTCCCTTGTTGAAAGAATGACCAAAGATCGAGACCAAACAGACGCCGCTCTTGAAATCCCGCAAAGTCTTGATGAAGCCAAAAAGGGGGAAGAGGCACGAGAAGTCCGCTAGAGAATAAGGTCGCAACAAGAAAGGGAATTTGAGGCCGCCGTAACAATATCACCGCCGAATTGAACAAGCTAGCACCTCAATCCCAAAGTTTTAAAATTTCGTGCTCCGTGACTGAATTTCATGATCCTAATGTCCCTTGGCAAACTCTTATTCAGAGACCTTCGAAATTCGTCACGACCAACCGCAACCCAACCGCCGACGAAGTGAAGCAATCGAGGAAAACGAATCGATGAGATATTTTGTCGACTCATCGTGAATCCGCCATCGTCAAAAATTATAAAACGTTAGCTAAGCGGCAGATAAGTTTACGAAGATGCTAGAAGAAGGTAAACTCCTCTCCAAATCGAAATGAAATCCAAACATAGAAGAGGAGATCGGGTCACCCATCCGTAAGATCGATACTTGCCTTTGATCGCTCATATGAAGGAAGAGCGATATACCGTGATCGAGGCAATGATTCACTTCAAAATCGTGGCGCGGCACCGAGAACGAACCCAAAAAGACCATGGAGGCATGCGGATTATAGATAAAGAGCTGAAATTTATGTATATTATTTTTGTTTTTGTAATTTCTATTCAAACAAGAAACTTTGTACTCAATCATATTGAATATCAATAAAAACCGTTTGTTTGTCTTGAAAGATTACAACTCGTAATCTACTGTGTTTATGTATGATTACTTAAAATTGTTTGATAGGAATCTCAAGTTAGATAAACTTGATTGAAAAATAAGTCGCATTTAACTAGTCTACGAACAGTTCATAATTTCATTGTAAACTTAGAATACATTGTAAGATTGTGCTCGCGCGCCAATCATAGGCTTAAGTTGTAATAAATCTCAAATCAGATCGAACGTGCTGCGAAAGCGGTTCATTATTGTAGACTAAGTCACTAAGTCGACCTTTGACAAAAGACCAAGAAATCTGCCAGAAGTCATCAAAGAAGAAATGCTTCATGAAGAAGGTTTTGGCATCATCAAGAAGACTCGAAGAGTTAAGAAAGTTAGTCTTGGCAAATTGTCAAAAAGGGAGAAATTGTTAGGAAAACAAAGACCTCAGACGAAACAATGGGATACTCAAACCTCAGACGAACGTTATTTAGAGGTTTTGACATATATGCCAAATACAGTAAAGGAAACTGTATCGAAGCTTTGAGGCTTTATCCTGTATCGAAGATCTGCCTCGAATCAGCATTAAGTGAAGCTCGTCAGTACAACAAGTAGTCTTGTAAAAAGATCAAGTATGGAAACTGTCTCGATGCTCAAAATACAGTTATCTTCCATACTGTTCACAAAAGGACAAGAAAGAACACAAGTCAAGTCCCGTTGAACAAAGAAGTATTTAAATACTCAAGGATAAAGTATTTAAATACTGCCAGTCTTCAGATCTTCAGAATCCCGCGAAATCCGGATCATGTCATATTCCCGTTGAAGGAAATCTTATTCAAACGGATTCATCTCAACGGATACTTTCTTCAGAGACTATATATATCCTATGAAGACATTGAAGATTAGTTATCGAAGTAACCTAACTCTCAAGCTATTAAAAGTTATCATCAGAGCAAACATATCTCCAAAGCATACTGCTATTAAGAACGAAAGAGATATACAGTGCTCAACATCAAGAACAGCCATCATCAGCTCAAGAACTTTAAAGCTGCTGTTCTTACCTGGTTACCTACCTTTTACCTCTGTGTAAAAACCGAGCTCTGTGTGAACTCAACAAGTTATTCTGACCTGTGTGGGACGAATAAGGACGAAGCTTTGGAACTGTGTGTGAAGAAGCTAGTCAAGAAGAAAGCTTTAACCAATCTGTGTGAACGGTTGAAAGCGACATTCTTTGTATCAATCTGTGTGAACGATACAAGGATAGGTTTGTTTATAATTACGTAGTTGTGTACGCAGTAATTATAATAAACTTTTTACTCCTGTGTGGAGGACCAGTGGACGTAGAGGGGTTTACCTCGAACCACTTTAATTACTGTGTTATTTACCCTTTAGCTTTTACTGTTTTAAATTACTGTGATATATTAAGTATACACCATACACTTAGTTGCTGTATCCATAGCAACCTACTGTATCCAAGACTTCCGCTATGCACTCAGATTTAGAATCCGTACAGTTTGTTGTTTAAACCATTTTTCCAAACTGTATCCAGTATACTTAAGTGGCCAACAGTATGTTTATATGCCTGATAAGGTGAAACGGGTTGTGGCCGGAGTAGGAAATGTGTGTTTGAAATTTGCTGATGGTACCCAGTTTACTCTAAAAAATATCAGACATATTCCTGATTTATCTCATAATCTGATATCTTGTACTATTTTGGAAGATGAGGGCCTTAGGGGTTGCTGGGGGAATGGTTGCATGAAAATTTGCAGAGGTTCCTTAATGTTGTTTAAAGGAATCCGGAAATTTAATTTATACATTTGCCAAACTGAAACTGCTGCATGTTCTAACCTGGTTTGTGCGGATAAAATCGAATTGTGGCATAATAGGTTAGGACACATGAGCATGAAGGGATTAGATATCTTGCATAAACAAAAGTGTTTTGGAAAGGATAAAATCTCTAAGTTGTCTTTCTGTGACTCCTGCATGTATGGCAAACAACATAAAACTCAATTTCCAAAACCTCCCGATTCCCCTGATCCCGTTTTTGAGAAATCTGGTAAGAGTTCTAATGTGCTTGATTATGTTCATGCTGATGTTTGGGGTCCTGCCAGTGTTACGACTCATGGCAGAAACCGGTATTTCTTGTCCATTATTGATGATTACTCGAGGAAAGTTTTCGTATTTTTACTCAAACTGAAATCTGATGTGTTTGAAAAATTTCAAAGTTGGAAAACTTTGGTGGAAAATCAAACCGAAAAACGGATTAAAAAGATAAGGACCGATAACGGCCTTGAATTTTGCAATACTCAGTTTGATACTATGTGTTCTGAAAATGGCATCCTTAGGCATAAGACAGTCCCTTATACCCCTCAACATAACGGGGTGGCTGAGCGAATGAACCGAACCCTTCTTGAAAAGGTTAGGGCCATGCTCGCCACTTTTGGGTTGTCCAAAAGTTTTTGGGGTGAGGCTCTTTTAACTGCTGTCTATCTTATCAATATATCACCTTCTGTACCATTAAATGGTAATTATCCCGAGTCTGTGTGGTCGGGTCATGCTATTGATTTTTCAAACATTCGTGTGTTTGGTTGTGCTGCTTATGTGCATCAAAATATTGATAAACTTGAACCCAGATCCTTGAGATGTGTTTTTCTTGGATATCCTGATGGTATTAAGGGTTATCGTTTATGTGTCAGATCTGAACCCGGATTGAAGGTGATTACTAATAGGAATGTGGTCTTTAATGAAACTGAATTTCCCTATCTTGATAATCCGTTACCTGCTCCTGTGTTAGCTGCTGATAATTCTCCCTACCCTGTTCAGATTAGGGTGGAGCATCTTAGTGATAATGAGTTACCTATTGAATCTGATAATATGGAAAATCCTGAATCTTCTAATGCTCAAACTGATAATCACTCTGAAAATGGAGATGAATCTGAATCTGTTCGTGACTTGTCTCATTATCAATTAACTAGGGATAGGCCTAGAAGGAATGTTAGAAGGCCAATACACTTAGATGATTTCCATATGGCTTCCTTTGCTTTCAATGTGTTTGATATGCTTAGGGCTGTTACTGGGCCGGATAAATCCGAGACCCACCCGATAACCGGACCGAAAAACCCGAAACCGGGACTCACCCAGAAGTTAACGGGATGGATACGGAAAATAAAATTGAAACCGAAACCGATAAGAAACCGGACCGCTAACCCGAAAAAATACCCGGTAATTTTTCGTTTTAATTAAACATACCACCAAACAGCCCATATATATAAAAAGAAGATATAGGTTTGGAAACCCTAATCTCTTCATTTACTCCCACCCGCCGCCTCCTTCCTGTCGGCTGTCCCTCATTCTCTCAATCTCACCCGCAAAAACTCCCTGCCTCTCACCCCCTCACGGCCTCACCTCACCGAAAAAAAAAACTCACTGCCTCTCACGTTCACCCTCACCTCACCGAAAAAAAAAACTCCCTGCCTCTCACCCTCACCTACCTCTCCTCCGAAGTCTTGCTCTTAGACCTTCACTCCGATCGAACGAAGAGGGCGCTGGAAGCCTGGAAGTGTGCTGGCTCTGGAATCATCGTCTACTTCGGAATCCTTGGCAGCCTCCAGTTCGGAATCCTTGGCACTTTCTAATCCTTGACACCACGATTCGAAATCCAGTTTGGCTCCCTTGTATGGTCTTCAATCTTCATCTTATGTCATAATCAATACATAATACTTGCTTGAATTTTGGGGGGATTTAATATTTGGAGTTATGTAGTTAACAATTTTTAGGGTTCGGGGCTGGATTCATGGTTATAAGTTAATGAAGTTATAATGAGTTAGTTCTTTCAGTTCTTGAATGATAATAAATTATAAATTATGTATAAATAATCAGATTAAACTGTCAGAAACTAAATTTGTTGATTTGTTTAAATTATGTATAAAAATCAGATTATAAATTCAAGAAACTGAAAAAAAAAAGCAGAAACTAAAGCAATATTAATCTGAATTATAAATTTATTTGTTGATTTATTAATCTGATTATTTATAAATCATCATCAACATGATTTATTAATCTGATTACAAAACTCAGTAAGGTTTTGGTTTTGGTATGCTTTAGTTTCTGCTTGTTTAGAAGTTAATCAATATACGCTGAAATGATTGGTTTTGGTATGCTTTAGTTTTTGCTTTAGTTATTAAATAAATTTACTGAGTTATGTCATTTGAAGATTCTTCAGTGTCTCCTATGCACAATTCATACGCGGAAATGGATAATTATGATGATGATGATGGTGATGATGAGACCATAGGGGGAATTGAGATTGGAGAACATCTTGATAGCCAAACTGATGGGTCAATCGCTGTCGAGCTATCAATCGGAGCTGAGGATGACAAGAATGCTCACTATCCCAAATGGCACAAAAATGTGGAAGTGCAATTGGTGTCTGGCCAAATTTAAGGTTGATATAAAACATGGTAGCACGTCAAATGGTTATAGACATTTGAAAACAAAATCTATTCAAAGAAAATTGCACTTTCAAGAGCAGACAAATGAAAAAGACCCTATACAATCAAAACTAAGTGGCCATATATGTAGCTTTTGGAATGTAGCTTCAACAAGAAGAAGATGTGCATTTAGCATACGACTTCACCAATGTAATAGTCTTATTGTTTTGATTTATATGTTTTTTTTTTTAATTTGAATTGTGAATGTGTGATACTAATTTTTTTTTCATATGTTATTGTTGATTCATTGTAGGACTGTCTGGGAGCAACCACTTCAACCACTTCAGTCAAGATATGTTGTTGGCTTGGAGTATTAATTTAGGTCTTGTTTTATAAAAGATGGCAGAAGGCAAGGCACAACAAAGTGGTTGAATTTTTTTTGGTTCCAGTGGTTGAATCTTTTTTTTTTTGGTCAGTTCGAGTGGTTGAATTTGGTGTTGATTTGCTAGTTTTTTTCGATCTTTTCCGTATTTATGACATCATGTCTTTTCCAGTAGTTGAATTTTGTGCTGATTTCTTACGTTTGTTTTTCACCTAATTATTAGCAGTTCCGAGTTCTTGCTTAAATTTCTAGAGTTTACTTGTACGTGAGAAATCATTTGAGTTTTTTTAATAAATTTAAAGAATGAATGGGAAAAAAAATTAGGTCTTGTTTTATTTTTATTGCAAATTGCAGAATTTTCAAGTTTTATTCTATCCAGATTTTGGGTTTCGGGTTCGGGTATCCGGTCCGGTTCCAAACTGATTTTTCTTATCGGGCTGGACCGGATACCCGCCCGGTAACTACCAGTTCGGTCTCGGGTTAGAAATCTGGACCGATAGACTTATCGGTTCGTGTTTATCCGATAAGCTTATCGGGTCGGGATCGGGTAAGTCAAAATCCGGCCCGGACCGACCCGATAACAGCCCTAGATATGCTTGATGGGAATGAACCTAAAACTTACAATGACGTTTTGTTATCTGATAAATCAAATGAATAGTTAAGTGCTATGAATGAAGAAATGACATCCTTGCATGCGAATTATACTTGGAAACTTGTTCCAAAACCTAGAAATTGTTCTTTGATTGATTGTAAGTGGTTGTTTAAAGTAAAAAAGTATGAGGATAACGTCAGATTCAAAGCGAGGTTAGTAGCTAAAGGTTTTACTCAACGAGATGGTATTGACTATACCGAGATTTTTGCACCAGTAGTTAAATTCACCACTGTTCGCATCATGCTTGCATTAGTTGCACATCATAATTGGGAGATGAAACAATTAGATGTTAAAACGGCATTTTTGCATGGTGAATTGAAAGAAACTATCTACATGAAACAACCAGAAGGTTTTATAGATAGTAACCATCCTGATCATGTGTGCTTGCTCAATAAAACCCTATATGGCTTAAAGCAATCCCCTAGAGAGTGGAACAAAAAATTCAATGATTGCATGCTATCCTTGAAATTCCGTCGTAGTGCATATGATCCATGCCTTTATTTCAAGAATGATTGTGGTGTTCCTATGTTCTTACTTATTTATGTAGATGATATTCTCTTGATCAGTTCGTGCATTAAATCTATTGATCATGTTCAAAGTCGCTTAGGTGAACAATTTGACATGAAGTATTTGGGGGATGCTAAAAGGATATTGGGCATGAATATCATTCGGGACAGATCTAAAGGCACTTTATTTCTAAATCAGTCCTCTTACATTAGTAAAATTCTTGAAAAATTTTCAATGACTGATGCTAAAATCGCTAGTGTGCCGTTGGCTTCTCATTTCTGATTATCCAAAACTCAGTCGCCTAAAACTGAATCTGAAATTTGTGAAATGAGATATGTCCCGTATGCTAATGCTATTGGATCTGTCATGTACCTTATGGTTAGTACTAGGCCAGATATTGCTTATGCTGTGAGTTGTTTAAGTAGGTACATGGCTAATCCAGGTAAACCTCATTGGCAGGCCCTTAAGTGGTTACTTCGGTACTTGAAAAATTCTGTTTCTGATGGTCTAATTTTCTCTAAATCTGATGATGGGGTTAACCTAAAAGGTTACGTTGACTCCAATTATGCCAATAAAAGGGATGAATGTAAGTCCACAACTTCTTATGTGTTTACCTTGTGTGGCTCGTGCATTTCTTGGAAATCTCAACTTCAGCATATAGTTATATTGTCTACTACTGAAGCTGAATATATTGCCACCACTGAAGCCTTTAAAGAGGCTATTTGGTTGAAAGGTTTACTTACTGAGATTGGTGTTCTTCATGATAATGTTGTCGTCTTTTCTGACAGTCAATCGAGCATCCATTTGTGTAGAAATCCTGTTTTCCATGATCGTACAAAGCATATTGACGTCAGGCGACACTTCATACGTGATATCGTGGAAAAGGGCATAATTGATTTGAAGAAAATCCCGTCCCATTCTAATCCTGCAGATATGGACACGAAGTGCCTACCGATCGAGAAAATCAGATCTTACCAGTCGATACTAAATATCGACTCCTTTATTTGAAGACACTCTAGTCTTCCAGTTTGCTATCTTTGTGATAGCTCTTCTAGTTTCTTTGTGATTCCTAGTTTTCTTTCTTAGTGATTGTTTATGTCTTTATACTTGTACTAACTTTGTGTGTTGTGCAGGTGGTGTGACGTTCGGCGATGATGACCTTCCTCTCAAAATAGTGTACCCAGATGGCTCATTTGGTCCGGGTGGAGAAATGTTGGTTAAGGCCCAAATGAAATAATCTTTTTTACTAGGCCCAAAACAAACATTTGGGCAGCCCAGTCCGTTAATGCCATGCCCAGGCCCGGATTCAATTAAATCCCTTGACTAATATGGACCGTCCCTTTGTGGGATTAATCCCACCCGTCCATCAGCTGATTTAAAGGCTCCTTCACCCCCCAAACCCTATTTCACTTCTCCCTTTCCTTTTCGGCGCCGCTCTCATCTCTCCCGTTTCTCTCGCTTCTGTTTCTCACCCCCCTTTGATATTTTCCGATCGGTTTCCGAAATGTATGCAACCCTTATCAATCCAATGATAAGGACGGTTGCTACATCCTCGGGCGACCAAGACTTGGGTTGCGACTTTCACCCCTATATATTTCGGGATCCTTTCTGAGGGGAATACGACCGAAAAATTGAGAGTGTTCTTGAGGCAAAAATATTCTTTGTGAAATACCTTGATTTCTGAGTGAATCTTTCTGTCCGAAGGTTTGGGAAAGAAGTTCTGGGCTTTTGGGGTTTCTGGGTGCTGATTCTTTGTGATTCTTTGAAACCGCCTGGGATATTGGCTCTAATCGGACTGTTGGAGGCCGATGTTTGGAGCCCTGGACGTGGGTACACGAGTGCGGAGGACTGAGCCGACACTGTGACCGAAAAACACCACCTTCGCGTTTCGATTTTCAGATCTTAAGTGAGTTGTTCGGTTTGATTTCTTTGACCTTAATTTTCTGGGTTTTTTGTGTTCGTATATTTATAGTTAATTCGTGTTTCCCCTTTGTAATTCGTTGTTATTAAGTTTGTTGTGTAATTCTTAATTCCCGTAACCATAAGAACTTTATTTGTAATTCGTTTACTACTGTGTTGTGTAATTTTATATATTCCGAATAGATAACTTACAAAAGAAAAAAACAATGAGTTGACGTGTTTGACCCCACTTCCTTTCTTTATTCCCCAACTAAATGAACTCCTAAAAACCTGTGCCAGTCTTTGGGAAGAAAGAGTGTGGGACGGGTGAATGCCTGAAGCGCTATGAAGTCTCATGGTTACTCCTATCAGTACGAGATTGGACCCTCACCACCTTGGAATGAATGGCACATGAAGCACAATACTTCATCTTCACGTACAGCTTAGGAAGGGTGTACACTGTGATGAATATATAAACACCGCGCTATTCGATCAATTATCAACGTCCAATAAAAAGACAGAAAGAAAGGATTACTTTTAGAAGCACAAGCTTCCTGCACATCCCTCACAGTGCTTGAATATATTTCCATTCTGTTACGGATTGTTTTGTGCAGTGTACTGTAGGCGGGAAGAGGGATTAATTATTTATTTTATTGTAGTTAATTGCTAATAAAGTGTAATAGTAATTAAGCTATTTTTTGGGGCTTGAGGACCGTAGGGATTATCATTTGATCGTTATATTGAGAGAGAGAGAGAGATTCGTTCAAATGGAAACCCGTCTTTCAAATGAGAATGTGAGTCCAATGCATATTTAGTATGCTTTCACTGTTTACATAATAAGTTGTAATGGATATTCATATTTTCGGATTCAATGCATGTATTTAGCACGAGTTCACTGTGCCTAGGAGAAAAAATGAATATACATTACAGCATACTATTTTAATATCAATTCTTATGGCTTCCTTCAGTACATCCCTCTTCTCCTTGCTGCAGAGATGTGATCTCTTCAAATGAGGGATCAAACAGGCAAACCCTTTACTCCCAATTCTTCCATTGGGCACCCATGGAAGTCCTTAAAAGGACAGCACAATACCTTTACTTGCCGAGGCCATTCAGTCACAATGTCAAACAGGGAAGTACACCTGCCTGTAGCTTCCAAAAAAGCTATATTCGAACAGGTCTTGCAAAGGCAATTCATCCAACACCACCTCTATGGTAACTGAAAACAAACTACACAGCAACTAGAAAACTGAAAAGAAAACTTGAAAAACTATAAAAAAACTAACTACCGTCACGTTCACAAGCAAGGAAACGGCGTGGGAAAGATCAAAAAAAGTGGAAACCTCTCACCCCATCATGAAATACAATTTAAAATCTCGGCCCAGATGGCGTGGAGGAGGAAAAGGAATAAGAGGATTCCCCACCCCCTCAAAAATTGTTTTCTTTACAGGCCAAGAAACCCTTCATTTCGGGCGATAACATGTAGGACGGTGATTCCCGCGGGTGGCTCTGTAGCCGTTCATGTCGATGCCGCTCCGAAACTTGATGTTGTTCCATTCCTAGCATGGCAACCATCGCATTCGAGTCTAAACGGGCTCAGTCAGGCAGGCGTATGGATCCGGATGTGTTCTTGGAGTCGGAGCTGCGACATCACAAGGTGTTGCCTATTAGGTCCCACAATGACTTGGGCACAAATGCCGAGATAGCAAAACAGTTCGCGAGGTTGAGAGAGATTCGACGAGAATGGATGAGATAGCGAAACATGTTCATTATATATATGAACATGAATATATACATTATTGTTTGGTGGTTCGCGAACTGTTGTTCGTAAATAAATAGTAAATATTAATGATTTAATTATACTTTCAAAATTCTAGATCTAAGCTATGTTTTTTGCCTTATGGAATAGTTTTTAGACATTTTAGCTAGATTTTGTTTTTGGTATTATTATTGCTTGAATATTTGTATGAATTTTCGCTTTCCTTGTATTTTCATACACAAACGAACGCTCGAAACTAAACTGTTGGAATGCAATCGAACCGAACAACCGAATACTTACGAACGAATGTGGAATTTCTGAAATTTTAACGAACCAAACACGAGCAAATGGTGGGAATGTTCGTCAAACACGAACATGAACCGTACATACCATTATCGAGCGAACGAATATTCGTTAAGGTCATTGTCGGTTCGTTCGGTTCGAAAAATACTCCTAAAGTGAGACATGTGTTATACTCATAATTAGTCTACACTTTCAGAATCACGGGAATTTAATTATAAAAACTAGTGTATAGCCCTTGAAACTCGACGAGTAATCACTTTACATTGTAGTTTAGTAAAAACTAAAATTAATACTTTGTTAGGTTCGGCTACTCGGAATCGCATGTATTGAACACACCATTAAACAGAAATGATGAAGATGGAATTGACCACCGAATCCATTTAGAAGATAATTTTACTACTTATTGCGGTTCAAAACTCGTACAGTAACACATGAAACAATGAGAGTATGATTTAGCCACTCAGACCGATATTACAAACTCAATTAAAAGATGACTTTTTTTACCCGTTTTTATCCCAGGCCCCGATATAATATTACTTACTCAATGTATTTAAATTTATACAATTTAAATAACTAAACATAAGTTGCTATAGTAATTGGTTAATCCGTCTTCATAACTCAAACATTGTAAAGTAAAGGTTGAATAAATATCATAAATGACAAGATTAAAAGTTAAATTTCTATTATAAGTTTGGAATTATACAATCTTCAAAAACTGTTTACACTTTATATACCTATACTTTGGGTGGTGGGATTCAAGATTTTAGATAAATAAAAATAAAAAATAAAAAAATTTCATATAGGAGAGAGTTAAAGTGGTGCTCCGATTCCGTATTGCTATTAATACTTTATATATTTATTTGGAAGTGACAAGAATCGAGTTATTAAAAAAATATAAAAATATAAAAATAATATTTATTATATATAAATTAGATATTAAAAAATAAATACGTCCATATTTGGGCCATTGAGGTTTACTAAATAATTTGCCAAATTAATTTTTTTAATAAAAATAAAATAATTCATTTGGTCAACTCGATATATGGCCAAATTGAAGTGATGATGTAAATTAATTATTGGGTAGTAAAATACACATTTATTTCAAATATTTATTTAGTTATTCAGTTAGTTGAGTGTTCTTGAAAATCAAGGTGAAATAGAATGTTTAAATAAATAAGAATCTAAAAATAAAAAATATCGCGTATGAGTGAGTTAACGTGGTGCTCGGATGCGTAACGATATTTTATATAAATATATATAAAATAAAATTATATTATTTAAGCAAATTTATTAATGTAAATAACTACTTGATTATACTTATTAATTAAGTTCAGCCACTCAGAGTTCCTCACCTCGGCAGAACACAACGAAATAAAAAAAAGATGAGGCAAGGATTCGGCCACTCGAACTCGTTTATAATTTATATAACCGTAACCATCCAAAATCTGACTTAAAGGTGAATTTGCTACGCGTTTTCACCCCAAACCCATATAGTGATACCCAAAATAAGAGAAGAGTAGGAACCTAGCCATATGGACCCCTTAGACTACAAGTTATGTCATGCAACTTAATATTGTCAAATTCTATCCAATTTCACAACTTGTGGACGATTTTACCCTTCAACCCACCTATTTTATCTCACCCTTTTTCTTCCTCCGTCTCCCTATCTCTCTCTTCTTCATTGCCAAAGCCTCCTCCTCCTCTCCCTCTCCCTCTCCCTCTCCCTCTCTCTCTCTCTACTTCGCTGCTCCTCCCTTCTTCCTCGCCGTCGCCGCTCTTCCACCGCCGTTGCTGCTCTCTTTATGCCGCCGCTCTTCTGCTCGTCTTCCCCAGAATCTCAGACGTCGTCCATGTTCTCAGGTCACCAGCATCTTCATCTCCGGCGAGTTTCAATCCATGGATCTGACTCTGACGAGATCGATTCCGACCACCTCTACCGCTCCTTCTTCGACGAGATCTCTCTGCTCGTGAGGTTAATGGCGTTCTCATGCGGCACCCCTCCCATTCGATTTTATTTCTCTTTTTTCATCTTTCTCTCTCTAAAAAAATCCTAGATCTAGCTTGAAATAATGCTATTTTCATATTTGTTTTTGATGATTTACAAGTTTTCATATAATTTCTGGTGATTCGTGGTATATTTGGGGTGATTTCCGACCGATTTGGATGTATTGGTGTTTTAGATCTAGTTTTCGCATGTTTGCATACGTGGTTACGAATTTGTAGTTGTTACGATTTATTCATTTCGTACTAGGTTACCATGTTACGGTTTTATAATTTCGTATCACTATGCCTTGATTTTTTTGTTAAGATTTTGTCATTTCGTATCAGTATGAAGTTACGAAATTCGAATTTCGTAACACATTTGTGCCGATTTGAAATTTTCGTATTGGACTGGAGATTTGGTATATATGTTACGAATTTCGTAACTGCTACGGTTGGTGAATTGATACGATTTGTGGTTGAACTGATGGGTGAATTCATACGAATCTTGTTATTATCGCCTATTTTTTTCTCATATCTGTCACACATATTACGAAAATTGCAATTTCGTATTGAATATTCTGTTACGATTTTAGATTTTCGTATTGAAATAATGATACGAAAAGCAAGAATAAATGATACGAAATGTGATTTTCATAATAAGGTTATAACTTTGTTACGAATTTAGAATTTCGTATTGGATATTTTGTATCATTGTTACGAAATTCGTATTTCGTATCATCATTTTTACGCTTATTGTTTTTTTTTGCTATTTAGTAACACTGTTAATTATGTTGTTACGGATTTCGTATTTCGTAACAAATGTTACCAATTTCGTAACAGGTGTTACGAATTGAATTTCGTATTTCGTAACAATTTGCCTTGTAGGTCAAATGCATACATAGTTTGCTATTTCGTAACATTATTTACATGTTCCGAATTATTGATTTAGTTTTATTGTTTGTTTATTGTAGAACCAATGGACTTTTAAATGAAAGAATCTGGCATCAGAAGACCACCGAAATCATTAACTTGTAATACAAAAATAAAATCGTAAAAAATCATTTTGGTACGAAATAAACAAACCGTAACACACTAAATTGTACGAAAAGATAAATTCGTAATGAAATTAATAAAATCTTAACAAGTCGTAACACCAAAACAAAATCGTAACAAAATGTTTCATTACGAAATACACAAATAATAATAAAATAGTTACGAAAACAACAAATCGTAACACAAAAATAAAATCGTAACAGCATTATGAGAGAGAAAAGGAGAAAAAGTGAAAAGTAAGGGTAAAATAGTCACAAATCACTCAAAATGGCTGGAATTTGACAATATTAAGTTCCTTGACAAATATTGTATTCCACATAGTCAAAGTGGCTATATGGTTGTATTTCCTCCCCAAAATAATATAGCTAAGGTTCAACCATCTAAAACCCATTTAGATATTATGTACCTATACACGTATCAAACCCGATTAAAAGATAATTTTAGTACATGTTCCCTTGTAAATCTATATATTTATATGCACTAATTACTCAAATCTATTAAAATATATAAAATCTAAATAATCAAATATAAATAGTTATGATAATTGATTGTTAGGTCTAAGATAGGTTATGATTTGAGTGAATTCGAGACCCGCCGAATTTGTGATCCGAGTCAAATTTATATACGGTAATCTCGGCCCGGATGGCGTGGGAGGAGAAAAAGGAATATGAGGGGTCCGCCTAAATCCCACCTTACAGTCCAAGAAACCCTTTCATTCATGTCGATGCCGCTCCGAAAATTTGATGTTGATTCAGTTCCTAGCATGGGAACTATTGCATTTGAGTCCAAACGGGATCAGTCAGTCAGGCAGGCGCATGATAGAGTGGATCCGGATGTGTTCGCGGAGTCAGAGCTTAGAAATCATCACAAGGTGTTGTCTATTAGGTCGGACAATGACTTGGGCAATACAAAAGCAGAGATAGCAAAACAATTGGCGAGGCTGAACGAGAAGATGGATGAGAAATTTGAAAAATTGGGTAAAGAAATCAAAGACGACATTCAAGACTTGAAAGACGACATTCAAGACTTGAAACTTGAATTAGGAGCCAAATCGCGCAACAATTGCGAGGACGTTTAATCTGTTGAAGCAGTTGATCAGGAGGAAAGGAGGGAAAGATACGGATGATCCCCAAGTATATCCTGGACACCGGAATTTTATCCACCAACCACATTTTTGCCACTAATCGGTACCGTGGGTAGCACGCCTCAGGAAGGCCTCATCCCCAAAAACTACGATCAAATTCTAAGCAGTAAAGATCTCAACCAATAAGAGAACATCCATTGGTATAACAATTACAGCAGTCTTAGTGTAGAAGGGAAGGACGAGGATGCCTGCCGCAAGTCGCTTATGGACTTTATGGAGTTATCCTTGTAATAGTAAGTGTTAAACATCTTGTTTTCCTAGAAAGAGTTAATAGCGTAGAATTTGAAATTTTGCTTTGAATGTAACTTTCGGTGTGAATGAGACAAAGGGCTGAACTACTTAAATTATGTTTGATTGTTTCATATTGCTGAAATTCCAACATGATTTAATTGCTTAAGGCCGTACCAAGTTTTGGTTTAAAATGAAAAATTGTGCCTAGGACCAAGGTAGTCATATCGTGTATGGGAAGTGTATCGTTTTCTTCCAAAAAATAGTACCGTGTATCGTAATGTATCATAGGATACACTTTATTTTAATATTTATGAAAGTGTTAGATTTTCTAGACACAAACACACGCGTACATGTTTCAGTTGTTTCAAAGTAATGAGATTTGCTTATTGCACCGTTGATTTCATGGCAATGATTTTGATCTTGTCAATGATCTTGTCAATGAGCTGATTTCATGGCAATATCGTTTATAAGCAAGTGTCCTGCTTATATTTTTCATTGGGCATGTCTGTAGAAAAA